>JAPZEB010000005.1:2166745-2180167 GCA_029783705.1 Chaetodon striatus
TGTTAACAATGTTACTGAGACTATTCTTTCTCACACCTTCAACTCAAACCACCAAAATATATCATTTCATCATTACAGTCATATCGTAAACATGTGGGCGACCAGTTGACTGATGTCCCTAAATGACGACTATTGGTCGACTGGGAACATTCATATTTTGAGGCAGCCTTAAAGGTCAGTACATCCTTTTAAAGGTGATCGACCAATCTCTGACATCCTATTAAATTTTAAAACGGGACACTGACGCATCAGTAAGCCATCCAGCATCTGATTTCCAAAGGTTTTGCATTTATTCTAAAACGGAAAAAAAGCTGACAAGTTTCCAATCCATAGGACAGGAGAGGTCGCACATGAGCAATGACGTTATTTTGTGAATTCTTCAGTGAAAAGTAATTGAACCTGGGGGGGAAACATTAACTTCTACCATTAGATTAAACATTCTTTTGATTCCTGCATTACCCACTCTCCAAATTGTCTCGACTAACTAGTGTTTTTCCAACATTATTGATGGACAAACCTTATTGAAAGTGAACTGTGCCTTTGTATCACAGCCCATTAACTGCAACAGCCAGCTTATTTCAACAGCTCTGGGCCAGCAATACTTCATGATCTGACAGGTGAATAGTACTGGAACAGTTAATAGTCAAATTCATTCCATTCCTTTTCTTTTATTGCCCTAAAGCTCTCTCCATCTCCAGACAAAGGTTTAATGGCCGCTAATGTTCGGGTCGCGTAATTAGCAGGAGAGAAAAAGAGCACAGTGCTGTGAGCTGATGGCTGTGGTGGGAAAGGAGGGTTTTTTTGTTCTGTACAGTCGATGAAATATGTATTTGAAAGGCATAAAAACGAGGTTCTTTTCTATTTCTGGAGGAACAATGGGCCTGAGTGGCATGACTGGTCCACAGAGTGGCAAAGTGCCCTGCTGGATCTGACCGATTTTCTTGATTTCTCTCTTAACATAACGAGCAACCAGCAGTTTTTTCCATTCACAAATCCCAGAGTACATGAAGACTACAGGCATGCTCATATGGAGACAATGTTATTAAGACTCACAACTACTATCACTGATCGTGATCACCAGATCGAGCCAAAAGCAGAGATTATTTTGGCAGTAACTGCAGTGCAGTGCAAATTAATGAGCCTTGTCAAATGTCTACAAAACAGCTGCATCACAGCTGAATCAAATATTGGAAATATTAAGAAAATTGCAGGGAAAACATTACGTAAATTGTATTTACCTCGAGCCTGTTTCCCTTCATGCAAGTCTATGTCCTCATCCATCCACTCTTTGGACCACACCTTATTTTTGTCAACTAACAGAAACAGTTCTGCACAGTCAAAATCAAAAACTACAGTCACTACAAATATGCAAAGAACAAGAGTTACTAGCTTATGTAAAAGGTGTTACTTAACCTTTTTACCTCCTCCACTCTGCTAGGGATGCTAGCGTCCTCAGCTGACATTACTGTCCTTCAGAGGCTTTAACAGGCTGACCTTTAAAGTTTGTGAAGACACTGGTATCATCTGAAACTAGAAGACCCAAGGAATCAATTGGTGCCAACCATGACATGCTAGCTTGTCAGGAAGGGTGTCAAATGACGCTCCGAAGTTCGGCTACATTTTTGCGATGCAAAACAGTCATGGCCTTCTTCACAAGGGTCCCTTGACCGCTCACCTCTATATATCTAAAAGAAAATGAGTTCAATGGGTGCCCATGAGTCTCCCCTTTAAGGACATGCCCACTTTATGCCAGTTGTGGGCAAAAAACATGCAGTTCTTTGCATGTCTTACAATCGTGTTGTTTTTACCTATTGTACTTTAATATTTCTGCATACTGGGGTCCCTAAACAGTCTTGTAATTGCATACATCGGGTCTAACTGGAAAGGTGAGACTCTTGTGGATTCAGTAAGCCCAATGTTAATCATGTGTGATGATGGTAGCCCCCATAGTGGCCATTTCATTGAAGTGAGAATTTTTTTTTTTTTTTTATCTCACTGATTAAAATGAGCTATAGTGACCTCTGGGATGATCACAGCCTGATGGAAACTCACAGCCATAAAGTTAAGACCAGGGGCATTCAGGGGATGTATGGCTGTCATAGATATATTGGCAACAAGGGGGTTTCTGAGTGGGGATGGGTAGGAACACTTGAGTACTTGAGTACTCATTTGGACATCAGTGTTCGCTCAATGTGTAGAGTACTCTGGAGTAAAATCACATTTTATTGTAGCTGTGTTGGTTTAAGAGACATATTTATGCTGGTTGTTCAATAAATGAATTTCAAATTACACTTTTTTTCCTATGTCGGCTTATTTAGATTCCTGTTCTTACATTAGACTGTTTTTTATGAGTTCTCGAGTACTCTTTAATAATTTAATGAGAGTACTCTAACATGCAAGTTACCTAAAATGTCACTATTTCTGAGGAGTATCCGGAACAGAGGTGCTCGCTGTCCAATTGCAAAAAACTCTATAGAAATCTCCAAATGCCAAAAGTTTTTGATACCAAATCCCACCATGGATTTTCCTATGATGTTCTTCAAGGTCTTGGTGTCTTAATGTGATATTTTTGAAGGGCTTTTTGACCATTTCTATAAATTCTAACGTGGTTAAACATGTTTAAATTACAAATGAAATCTGTGTAAGACATGATGTCAACCCTAAAATCACTGCAACAATTTATGAGACATAACTGAGCATGGGAATAGCTAGTATATACTTCAGTCTAAGGTTGCAACAGTATGCGATTTTCATGGTATGATAACCATCTCAAAAAATATTGCAGTTTCACAGTATCATGGTATTACAGAATTTATCTTTTTACTAGTCAGAATGACGCCAAAGGAATGACAACGGGAGGGTTATTGTTGGTTGAACAATTGTTTTATTACTATCTTTAAAACTTGAGTCTATCTTGAGTCTAATAAAGGGGAGGTTTATCGTCTAGTTGCATCTTTTTTTTTTTATATCATAGATAAGCAAATGTACACGTGTCAAACATGTCAAATTTTATATCACAGTATACCTTGAAACTGGTATATCGCTGCAACCCCACTTCAATCATAACGTTCTAAGCCCTTGTGCACACACACTTTTAACGTCTCAATAGGCGCCCAACCAAAAGACAATGTTTATTACAGATTTGTGACCAGAAAAATTTGCCACACAGTGCTGAGCTGCATGTGAAATTGATCCCCACGTTCCCTGCTTTCACCACCACACCGCTATGACACTGCCCTCACAGTTAGCAAACTGGAAAAATAATCAAAACGGATCATTTAACCCCCCCTCCAATCATTATTACCAGATGCAAAGATTGCACTTATTGATCCGTCACAGTGATGAACTACACATGGGGCCAGATTTGTCATGAAACCAAAATAACCCTACGAAGTGAGGCGGTGTCAGACAGATGGCACAATCCCAGGGAAAGTAATGTGGTAACAGACTGGCTCGACCATCTACCACTGCTTGAATTACCTCTCACTGTCCACATGAAACATAAATGATGACAAGAAGATGGATGCTGATACCCCTCCCTGGACTTGACTTTACAACATCAAAATGCGGGCCAAATGTCTGCATGTAGCCGGGATTTTAAAAAAGAATAAGAAAGCCCCAGTCTGTAGTCACAATTGTGTGCCAGTGTGCGATTATGATTTCTCCTTGGAACCACAAGGCAATCAGGAAAAGGGGAGCGCGCTACACTGTGCCGTAGCCCATACAGCTGCTACTTTCTTGCTCATTTGGGAGTGTATGGCATTCTCTCTGAATGGTAATTATGAGGGGAACAAAAGGGGCATTTAGAGACAAAGGCGGGTTTGGAGTGAATGGGCCAGCTCCCATGCACGGCGAGTGTTCTGACTCCAAGTGCTGCTTCAAGAGAGACGATATGAGGTAATTATGCAGGAGAACTTGCAGAGGGGGGGGAGAAAAAGGGAAGAGAGGAGCAGCGAGAGGGAGATAGGCTGGGGTTGGCTTAGTGTCTATAGAGAGCGAGACCAGATAGCACCATCTGCATTCTGCACAGGCACTGTCCGTCTGGCTCGCTGTTGCCTTCAATAAAAGCTGGCGCCAACACAGACAGCGTGCGAGAGAAATTTATTTAGACGTACAGTATAGCTGAGCAAAAACACAGCCCTGACACACACACACAGGATACAGGGATGGGTGATGCGTCCATTATACTCTATGTATCACGGCTTGTTCCACATGGGATGTAGAAATTGACTTGATCACGAACATCCAGTAAAAATTGTCACGTCCTTTTTTTAACCACCAGCTTGAGACTCGCTTTGGTATTCAGTTCTCTCACGCTCTCCTATGGCTCTCTCCTTCATACAGAAATAAAAAGAAAAACTCATAACATTATGCGTCACACACACCCCATTGCAAATCCAGGGTGAGAGTGTGTGAGCAGGTGAGGCGTGTGTGAGGCCTGTGTTTTTGTATCTGCAGGGCTCCAGACCACTACTATTTAGTTGCATTTAGCAAGCATGGAGCTGGAGAGCTGTAAAGTTTGATTCCTGCTTTAAGTAGAATAAATTCTCACGTTTAACGGTGCAACTGTAATAGTTGAACTTTTCGCTAACTGCTAACACTTAACTGTTGACCGGAAGCCTCAAGCACTTTTGCCCAAAATAAAAGCACCAGTGGTTCTGCTTTGATTTATTTCATTATGACAACATTTATTTAACTTAATCATAAGAGTACTTTGTTTAACTTTATTATAACAGTTGGTTATTTAACTTTGTTATAGCAGTAGTATATTAAACTACATTATAATAGTACTATATTTTATTTTATTATAACAGTAGTACATTTTATTTTATCATAACAGTAGTATATTTCAAGGAGTATTTTTCTGTTGGAGAGATGGCCTCTTAATAAAACTAGGATATCTATGCAGTAGAAAGACGCAAGTACTTTTGAAGTCGGAGCTACAGAACCAGAGAAATGCACTGCACCTCACCAGACCAATAAACACTCCCGCTGGTGGGTGACGTAATTCACACATGCCCATTTGAAACAATAGCGGGGGCTGTAAAGAAACAATCTCGATCTCTTACAGTTAAACAGTAAGCACTGACATGTTTCTGAAAACATCTGAAGTGAGAAATAGGAAACTCAGTGACAGAATATTGGTTTATATTTGATCAGCGCTGCCTAGTTTGTTTTTGCCTCTGTTATCACAGTATGGCGCCCACTTCCTGTTCACAAACTCTCACCGTTACAGCTAAACAAGGCACTGAAATATGTTTCTAAAAGTATTGTGGGCGAGAATGGGTAAGGCAGTAACATAATTTTTATATATATTCAATCAGCAGTGCCTAGTTTTACCACGTGATCGGAGTTCGGTCCGAGTTTGAGAGCGAAAGAGAGAGGGACAGGTCTGTGTTTTGAGTTGCTTCTATTTTCTTTGTGTCCACTGTGGCGCCATGGGTGGCGGGCCACACAAAAATGTGGAATTACAGCTTCATGACAACAGTCGTATATATAGTAGTAGTTTAGGACATCTGCACTTTACAGTAGTTTAGTTTAGGACTTGGCTTAGGAACTAGAGGGTCGCCAGTTTAAACCCCCATGTAGAGCAAGGATGGAGTGGAGACTGGCCGCTGAAGGGGTGCCAGTTCACATCCTGGGCACTGAACCCCCAAACAGCCATACTACATGGCTGACCCTGCCCTTCCCTTTAATCGCATGTGTGTGTTGTTCATCTGCCAATTATTTCCTTGTGGATTGTGTAGACTGACAAATAATAGATAGAGAAAAAAGGCCATATCACACAGCGCTACACACACACACACGCTGGGATTTAAATTTCACTAAACACCAATACTGCAGCTCAATTTTTCACTCCAGTCGAGCCCCCAAAATCGTTCCTTATTCCAAGATGGCCTGCATAGAATTCAGTATGAATGGGGAGCTGATGGCATTGATTTAGGGATGTTTGCCTTTCACAGTTGTCCAATGCCCCAAATCCTGCATGTCCCACGCTGAGACACATACACTGAACGTGCAAAATATTAATAATACTAGCTATTCTCATGAAATCCATGAAGTATAATGGCACAGTCTCTTTAGAAAATGACATTAATCCTCATCAGCTCAACATGCAGATTCATAAATAAGTGGGAGTATAAAGATTTAAAAGGTCTAGAGTTCAGATGAGAGGCATGCCAGAGGAGGCCGTCCTGATCATAATGGTAAAGAGATAGATACTGATTTATTGACATAATAAACATATATTACTATAAGGAATTGGCTACAGATATAATTTGCAGTCCAAATTTAAGTGCATTTTAATCACAGTGTGTGTTTGATTGCTCTTGCTGCACTCACACTAATGTGAGTCCTTACAGTGTGTAGCCTTCAGCTGAATGAAGGCAAATCAGAAGTTGTCCTCTGTGGCCCCCCCGACTCCATCAGAGAGATTTCTGACCAGCACAGCAGCCTTTCTAACTACGTAAAACCCCATGTCAAAAATCTCGGCGTGATATTTGACTCCGCCTTTAAATTTGAGAAACAAATAACTGCAGTAGTTACAGCCAGCTTTTTCCAACTCAGCACCATTGCCAAAATCAAGCTATTTCTCTCCCTCTAAGACCTCGAGACAGTCACCCACGCTCTTATCTCCTCCTGTTTAGACTACTGTAACTCTCTGTGCACTGGTATTAGTCAGTCCTCTCTATCCCGCCTCCAGCTGGTTCAGAACGCCGCTGCCAGGCTCCTCACAGGTACCCAGAAGAGAGACCATATCACACCTGTTTTGGCCTCTCCCCACTGGCTGTAAAATTCAGGACTGACTTTAAGGTTTTCCTGTTTGCGTACAAAGCCCTTAATGACATCTCATCCGACATCGCAGACCTTCTAACCCCCTATTCTATGCCCAGGTCACTCAGGTCAGCTGACTTGGGGCTCCTGGCTGTCCCATGTTCCAGACTTAAGCTCAGGGGTGATCGTGCCTTTGCTGTGTCTGCCCACAAACTGTAGAACAGCATCCCTCTCCCAATCAGATTTCGCCCCCACCACTGACTCCTTTAAGTCCAGGCTCAAAACCTACATTTATTCATTAGTGTTTGAGTCCCCCTGATGTGGTTTTCCCTGACACGTGCCTGTGTGTGTTGTGTCTCTGAATGTGTGAGCTGTGTTGTTTTTAAATGTGCTTTATGGATAAATTTGAGTTGAGTTGCACGGTTGCTAGCCTCTCTTTACGCAAAAATCATAAAGATATGCAACAGACTTAGTGATGATTTCAGGGCTGCAACTAACGATTATTTTCACTGTCGACTAATCTGTCGTTTATTTCTTCGATTAGTCGACTAGTCATTTTATCAAAAAATGTGTTAAAATGTTGAAAAACGTCGGTCTGTCTCTCCCAAACCCCAAAATTATGTCATCTAATGTCTTGTTTTGTACTCACACCAAAGGGTTTTAGTTCACCATCATGGGAGACTGTGTAAAGCTGCCAATATTTGAACGTAAGAAGCTGCAATTAGAGTATTTTGGGGTACTTTTATAGTACTTTCCTATGAAAAATGACTCAAACCAATTATTCGACTCCTAAAATAGTCACAGATTAGTCGGCTAATCATTGCAGCCGTAGATGATTTGCACAAAATATCTGTTACATGTTGAAAGCAGTAAAGTAATTAAAAAACGAATTAAGTTTGTTGAATTAAGAAAAAAAAAAAGGTTAAAAATAAAAGAGACGTACGCTGAACAGAAATATAAATGCAACACATTTTGTTTTTGTACCTATTTTTCAGACACTAAAATGAAGGCTTTTATTTTGCACTTAAATTTGTTATTTTTCTCAAATTTTGGCAGATATGTTAAAGTTGATGTTAGTTAGAAAGACAATCCATCCACCTGACAGGTGCAGCTGATTTAACAGCATCATTACTACACAGGTGTGCCTTTGGATGGTCACAATAAAAGGCCACTCTAAAATGTGCTGTCTTATACTGACAAAAAAAAAAAAAAACCATTAATTGGGATTTCACATCACTAGACATTCAGAAATGCATTTATTTTGGTCACAGATACCCCCCAAAAAATCAAACAGTGTCCAGTGTGATCACCGTTTGCCTCATAATAAGAGCTAGAAATGATGATAACAGAGCAGGACTATATCACAATGCAGTCTGGATAAATAACTCAACCGTAAAACGAAAAGCAACACGAACACTGGCTTACAACAGCCCACTGTCATGGGTGGGTTTTTATCCATGGACACTGTGTCAAGTTAACCGAGTATTGCCTTGGCTCTTTATTGACCCAAATTGGGTCAATTTTGCCCCAGTGATTTTGTAGCGAGTAGTGGACAAAGAGCTTTACAATTTACCTTTCATTCACCCGCTCACACACACACACAGTCACATACCAACGGCGGCTGGAGCAGCCATGCGAGGCGCTCGCCTGGCCATCGGGATCAATTTGGGGTTCAATGTTGTGCTCAAGGAGCTCCCAAAGAGATCCAACAACATCAATGGTCCACTCTCCATTCCCCTCAATAAAAGAAGGGATTTCTTTCAGTGTGGCAACACAAATGCCCAGACTGTACTCACAGAGGGAATGGGCTTCACCTGCCGTGACATCACTGTGATTGTGCCAATGAGAGATTGACCCAGGGGGTGTGCTGTGGATGAAATATATATTAAACAAAAAGCAAGATATGGAATATGTGTGGTACATCTTAAAAATATAAGTAGCTGGAATAACAGACGTGTAAAGTATTTTTTAATGTTAGATTCAGTTTTGTCTCTAACCACTTCATGCAGGTACAAACTTTTGATTAGATGCATTGTGATGATTTTTTTTTTCACAGCGCTTGGAGATTGTTGGTGAGGCATTTTCTTTGTGGGCACAATGATGTATAATTGTGTTGATTATTTCAGGAGTTTTACACAATACAGTTTCAGGCCTGCGTTTTGTACTTTTGCAAACTGGAACATCATTCTAGTCTTTGTGTCACCTGTCAGAACACGGCTTTGTGTCTTTGACAATGGATCCCCAAAAATGGGGGGAAAAGTAATTTCATTTATTCACTTTTTTTAATCTCTACTAAATGACCGCTCTGCAGGTGTGACAAAGACGATTTGCTGTGCTCTGTTGAAAAAGAAGAAGGTTCATGTGCAGTCTTTTGCAAAGTCTTTTCAACCTGGACCCTGTTCTTCCATGTCTGTGTCTAAGTGACTTGTGAAAACAACAACTTTTGTTAAATTGGTACAGTGCTGAAAGGGTGCACTGCAGCGCGTGATCCTCATCATTTTATGTCCATTTAAAGTGCAGGTTTTTGCCGTTACCCTGCCATGCTTTCGTGTGTACTCATGTGCTGTCAACACAGTCACTTTAGCTAATAAGGTTTTCCCCAAGATGTCTGCAGCAGGTCTCTCCACTCTCAAGAAGTGCACCAGTATAGGACTTCCTCTCCTTTTTGGCCGGCAGTAGTAATCCTGGTCAAAATGGTCGCCGCAGACCTGTGTGTTTGGTGTATTAGGATCCATTTCCAGTGCAAGTAGCCACAACTTCAGTGTGTCCTCGTCCCTCAAAGGTAGTCTATGAAAGCTGCCAAAAGTACAGCTTGTCATTTTGTTTGGAAATCCACCAGCACAGTCCTGTTTTTTTTTTCTTAACCTTGTAGATAACAGCAACATTTGCTTTCTGTACTTCAAACAACAAGCAGTTACTGGACACTCCTCTCCAGCTGTCACTCACATTTCCACCGTCTTCTTCCTGCAGTGAGTCACCTCTTGTGAGATTTCAGAACAATGAGAATAAAAAATACTTAATTGATCCTCAGGGAGAAGTTGTGATGTGGTACATTTGCTCTGATGTAAGGAGAATTGTGGGAAAGTACAAATAAGAAGTATGAAAATAAATATGTAACATTACAATAAAAAGGCCATTTTGTTATGATTAACATACTATGTAACACACTTTATATGTTAAGTGTGTAAAAATATGCATTATGCTACATTAAAAATATGAAACTAGTATATAAAGTTTTAAGAGTATAAAAATGTGTATTATGTTACGATTTACAACAAAATATATACATAAATAAAAATTAGAAATATGTAGAATATGTGTATCATGTATTAAATATACATTAAGGAGTGGTGTTTGTAAGAATAAATAAGGATAATGAGAGATATTGCATGGGGAAGTTGAGTTATTGCACCAATTATTATACAGTTAGGATAGTGCTGCAAACTTACTGTATCTTTAAGTCACTATTACACACTTTACACATAATAAATAAATTATGGAATCATAGCTAGATTTCTCCTTTAATGAGACTTGGACACAAAACAGATCGAAATGAGAGAAATGTACAGAAAAATATTTAATTTCACTGTCGGGTCCTTTTTGTAATGTTGTAAGACTGTTGTAAAATTCTTAGTTGGGGGCAGCCCTAGTTTATATACCTTACTGATACACCAGAGAATTACACAGTAACACTGGGCTTCATCATTTCCTTCTCTCTTACCATTAACTATAAATGTAATACTGATTAAAGTCATTTTACTTTCACATCCTTGTATTCATTATGTTCATCTGTAGTGTAGGGTTATATGGGGGCAGGGGCGTGGAAGATAGGCCATTTGACAATACCCCAGAGAGTCTCCATCTATTTTACAGCCTATCGTTGGCAGGTATGAAGAGTCAGAACTGTTCTCTGTTCTTTATGTGTCAACAGTAGTTATATCAGATTGATCTGGTTAGGTCAGGGCTATGGAGTATTCTTTCATCCATATGTTCTCACTCAATCATAGCCTTTCTTACCAACACATTCTCACTCTGACCTCGTCACTTTTCGACGTTTGGTCATGACCCTTCTTCTTACAAAATACACCTCTGTTTTCACAGGATATTTAACGTTTACATACAGTCTCTTTCAAAATAAAAGCACCACATCGATACAACACTGCAAATTGACGTTTTTTCCTTCAACAACTAACGCATGTGTTTGGGTTTAGGAAAAAAGGACAGGGTTTGGCTTTATAATCTTACAAGACGTGAATGCCACTCTCCCGGGTGAAAGTCAGTGTTTGTTGTACCCATCCACCACCCATTCCTCCCAACCTATGCGGACTTTCGCCTCCTAACTCGTGTTGTTGTCCTGCTGCGTTATCCCCTGACGCTGCCGAGTGCTGTTGAACTATAACAGCAACCGGTTGCGCATCATGCTGGCGTTAAAGGACAGCTTTTTCGTCAGTGTCTGAAGCCAACGATTCCGATTTCGACGACCAGGTTGTTCTTATCCTCAGGTGAACATAAACTATAGGTTATACACTTATTTTTAAAACATAAAAAGGGAAATGATCAGTTATCGTATCAGTTATCAGCCATGAGAAGCAGGTAATTACCGGTTTTCGGTATCGGTTGAAAAAATCTGATGCAAAATCGATGCATGCCTTGCTCTAATGTGTACCAAACTGAACTGAGGCTTTACATGGGGTAATAGGGTCCATGTCGAAAATGACCACAGTTCCCCTTCAATTTAGTGGAGTGCATGAATTTCTTTTTTTGGACACATAATCTTTTTGAGCAACATTTTCACAAACTAGGACACACTTTTGATGTTTGTGTCACTGTTTCTCTATTACCTGCGTCTTATTTCCTGCCCCTTCTTTTCCCTGGATGCAGTGTGACTGATTGATGATCAGGGCTGATTGCATCCATCACGTCTGGGCAGGGAAGAGTGTCAATTCTCTCCACTGAGCGAGTGATTGAACATGATGGGGGAGCAACTGTAAACCCTGCCCAGACTCGGTAAAGCTTAGCACGATATTGCCACTCAAGCAGCTCTTATGATTCGCATGTTCAAAAAAAAAAAGAGATGTGCCTCCTTTTCTTGTTGGCCCATAATGAGTCCACTCCAAAGTCAATTTCAATGGCGACACCTTTCTTCAAACAGCCTGTTTGTGTTGTATGTATCACGAGTTGTGATGAGATATTTATGAACACGCTATGTATTCGTCTTTCCCATTCTTGCGATGTGTGATGGGAAGCGAAGTCATAATAGATACAGCTACCGTATGTCATTTTAATGATTTGACGAGTGATTTACGAAGCAGTAACGCTGACAAATCTCCACCAGCAGACAGTGTGTGGAGCCACGGTCCTCCAGTCTGTGTTGAAACTTTATAAAAATCTTTATAGGAGGCACTAAAAGATTATTATGTCTTAAAGGTTGGGGTCTTCCATTTATAGAGCATCCTTAGCTCTGCAATCCTTAGCATGCATGAGCCACTGCAGCAAGATAAAAGTGGCTGTAATTACACAATTAATCAATTGTATTGCTTTGTAGATGCAACACGTAACGGAGAAAAGCCAATTTAGCATGTGTCAAGATGAATTACCCTATTTTCCACAACAGGATCCCAAAATCAGCTTTAATACTTCAAGTGCTTTCTTGAGCATCATCAGTGAAGTTGCAAAGATTGATCAATGCGATATTTAGCTACGGCGAATATGACAAAGGGACATTGGCTTTAATCATGTTCTTCAAGCACCATTTGTCACTGGCACTTTGTTTGTGGGAGAATGAACTGCAGTGCGTCGCTCGCTTTGTCTCGTTTTAGATTCAGAGAAGCTGCACACTGAGCCAAGAAGCAGCATTAGTGGACTGAGTCAGTATCACTCAGTTGTTAACATGATTCACACAAAGAGCAACAGATGGCTGCATCTTAATTTAGAAAAGGTGTGAAACTGACAGTTACACTTTGTTGTCTTGCTTGAAATTAGTGTCTGCTTCCTAAGGCTTTCAGATCATATTGCAAACAGTGGTGGAAGGTAACAATGCATATTTACTCAAGAACTTGAGCACACATTTGAGTGTTTCTCTTTTATGCAACTTTACACTTATACTCCAATACATCTCAGAGGGAAATCCGGTACTTTTCACTTCACAACATTTGTCTGATGGCTTTAGCTACTTTTCAGATTACAATTTTCTATTCCTTTTCCTAATAGAAAAGAAAAGTGCACTCAGATGAGTGCAGATCTCCACCACACTGAGCTGATAGCCACTCTAAACAATTCTTGTAATTCCAGCAGACGCGCCACAGTGTGTTTCAGAGGCTCCTAGAATCTAATAAACATAAATGTCTTGTCTATTTTTGATGGAGCTGCAGCGCTTTGCACAGAGCAGGTCGAATTTTCCTGCTAACAGGCACTGGATGTGAGATCTAGATCACCTACAATGTAATTGTGATGATTAAGTTATTTTTAATAAGTTAACCACGACAGGCGGCACGGTGCTGCAGTGTCGCCTCACACCAAGAGGGTTCCTGGTTCAAACCCAGGCTGGGGGAGCCCCTCTCTGCGGAGTTTGCATGTTCTCCCTGTGTCAGCGTGGGTTTCCTCCAGGTGCTCCAGCTTCCTCCCACAGTCCAAAGACATGCAGGTTAA
>JAPZEB010000005.1:2204438-2222013 GCA_029783705.1 Chaetodon striatus
GGGGTATGTGTATTTTTTTCATATTCCAAATCCTATGTCTGCATCTTCTTAAAAATTGAAAGTTCATAGCTCTTTGATAGGGTGTACTTGCATTATTATGCTATCATATTATCATTATAAATGGTCTCAAAATGACAATAACATTGTTTATCGCAATTATTTCTGGGACAATATATCACCCAACAAAAGAAGTCAATGTGACAGGTCTACTCTGATCCATTATATATACTATAATCATAATAATATCCATAAAATGCTCCAAGGAATAAGGACATAGCATGACTCTGCCTCAACCATGACATCCTTGTGAAGACACTGCACATGTTAGGGACACAACACTAAACCTTGCAAATGCAACTAGTAGTTCACAACTTTCACAATAGCCACATAACAAAAAAGATATAAAATGGAAATAAAGTCCTGTACTGCCAAAGAGCACGAGCCAGAATGTGTGCAGTGTCATTTAACATATTCTCAGGCATTTTGAATTGTTGTCAATATCCACAGAATTAACTGAAATAGATGGATTACCTCGTGGCAAATAGAATAATAACCTTTGCTCTCTCAAAAGCTTTCATAAGACTATTAACAGGGTGAACTTGTGAACAGAGAACTGGTTCTGTGGGGTTTTTTGTGGCCAAATAAAGTAAAGGTGAAATTATTACGAGCCTGCCTGAGCTCCTGAGGGTCTCTTTAAATGCTAGCGCGCCTCATTTTCCGGGGGCTGTTTGAACCCTGGTCCTCTGGAGCTCACAATGATGACTTTAAGAACAGCTGAGGCAGCCGTACCAAAGAGCAAATTGAACACATTTCCATAAGCCGCTATAAGCAGTGAGAAAAAATAAAAACATATCGCATCACATGAATGCTTATGTAAGGTTAAATGCACAGGGAGCATTTGGAGACTGAATTTGCATAAAACTAATTTAAAGAGATCTCAATGGTATTATTCTTGTTCCTCAAACCCTTAAATTGTCATCCCGGGGACAGCTCAGTGGCTTCTTCTTTTATCTCACTTTAACAAGCCACTTTGGACCATAACTCTGAAATTCAATCGATATGTGCGGAGACGTTTGTTGTGTGTTGCTGCATTCTTGATTATCTGAACTCAATGGCTGTACTAATAAATTTACAACATTATACCATTTTAATAAAGCCATATTCATTTATTTTTCAGGCTGAATTTCATGTGATAGGAGGTAAGCTTTGGCTGGCTGCAACCTGCAATTGGAAATGCATGAAGCAGATGACAAAGCTAAAAAATGGCCTATGAAATGAAGCAGATCTACCTTATTTTGAAGGAGGAAATACCTTCTGCAGCGAACCGAGAAACACCTCTATACCAAAACCTATTGGTACATCATGGAAAACAAATATGGATGTTTAAGAAAAGGACAACAGCAGCTCACTTGTTGGGGATTTAGGGGTGCACCAATTTATCAGCTGAGCGTTCACCTTGTGGACTGCCATCAACCTATTGGCAAATAAGATAGGGCCGAAGTTTTTCTGTTGTCACATCAATTTTGCACAGGCTAAAAGCCATGGCTCAAGACTGACCACGTCCTGGAGACCCAAAGTCAATAAAAAAGTGACTGAAACAATCAAAGCTCTTCTCCGGGAGAGACTTGGGCTGCAGTCAACCAAAGACTTATCTTGGTCAACTCTTTAATCAATTGATTGGTCAATGGGGGGAAAAAATCTTTATGTTATCTCTAGATTAACTAAACAGCCACAGTACACTGCATGAACTCTACCTGGTAGCGTTGTGTGTGTCCACCAAAGAACTTTCTTCCTATCACAGGGTCCAACATTAATGCTTGTCCAGGGCAGGTAAACTCTGCATACAGTCAAGTGGAATGTCTCGAGTGAAAAATAAATGTGATCTTCGCTGACATGTTATCCAAAATAACCTGCAAACTGTAATGCTTTTCTACCTGAGCTGCGTCCGCGACTCTGTCTCACCACTAAACATTGAACAAACCTGATGAGAAAAATGTGACAAGCTGGACACTAAAGAGGGTACTTCTGGGGCTGACGCTGAGATATACAACACAAAGTTACTAATGCTGAACATCTCTAACGCTGCATGTGAGAGACAGACTTATCATTTTTAGCCCCAGAAGCTAACATTAGCCATCCTGCTGCTCCAACAAGGGCTCCAGTGTGATCGTATTCCTTTCAGAAGCTTTATAATCCAGACTTGAACTGCTGGCGTCTTTTTGGAGACTCCAACACTGAATGTCTTCTGTGATTATTTATCCGTTTCCTGATTTAAAATAAGAGTTGAAAAATGTTCAAATCCAGGTAAAACACTGTCACCAGCAGCCCAGTCACAACAGAAAAGGGGTTGGACAAACACAGCAAAGACCAGCAGTCACAAAAAACAAACACAAGTGTCAAACAACAAAGATTGCCGATTTCAGCTGGGAAAAGAAACGCTTTGATGGAAATGCAGCCTTATTAAAATAACACCAGTGATTGTCCGACCAATGAGAATTTGGTCTGGGGCAACAGGACATAGTAAACATCATAAACACATCAGGGGGCACACCCTTTTGTTTCCCTGATAAAGCTACATTGTGAACAACAAATCCTTGTGACATGGCAGAAGTTAACATTAGCTGTTAGCAGCAAGTGGAGCCAGCTAGTGGAGGTTGCAGTGAGTTAAATTATGATGCATTTGAGCTCGGTAAATTAAACATTACAGTGTGTTCATATATAATCTTGTAAAATGTAGTTTTTGGCAAGAAATTTAAATAAATGCAGTTCGTTTAAAGGAGAAATTTATGTTTTCACAGTGTTACAAAGTACATATTAAAGAGGATATTATGATATATATATCACAACATTATAGTATTTTTAAAGATGTTTTTCATGTGAAAGGTTATATTAAAGGTTTTTTCATAAATTTGTAGGATTTAATTTGTGCTCATTCAAAGATTGTGTAACCTGAATCACTTTACAACAGTTCAGTTATTTTTCAGTAAAGATATCTTTGTTTTCCTGGCACCAAAGTAAGAAAACCATCAACAAAAACAAAATAAATGACAACAACAAAAAAAAAAACATCAGTATTGATATGGGTTATCGGTCAAACTCTCACTTTGTACAGCAATACTGACCCAGAATTTCACAATCTGTGCATCCCTACCGGGGTTTACTCAAAACAGAAAGGGATCATGTGACAAATTTCTGCATCACTCACTACCAAACACCGAAAGCGCCCAGAAATGCAGCCTCGTCACGTCTCGCTCCCAGTGCTCCTGCATTCCATCACCGAGTCCCTTCTCATCCCATCTATAAACTGCCACCTCTGGAGAAACACGTACATCTCCAAGCCTCCCACCTTTATGCTTCAAAGAAACCCTTGTGGTTCCGACTATGACTCACAGCACCACTTGAGCCCAATACTGTCTGCTCCTTCCGAGTCGCTGGACTAAAATAATTATGTTATTTCAAGCAGGCAGAATCCCGAGCTCTAGAAGGCTTTCAGGATGGAGAAGTGAGGGGCACCACAGGGAACGAGGAGGTAACACTCAGTGGTACCCACTGTGAAACTGAGAAATTGCTTTTAACACCTTGCCCAGCACTCGGTAAAACTAATGACCTCCTACACCAGCATGGAGGAGATCTTTCCAATAAAATTATGCTTTCCACCTACTGTTTGGCATTTTGTGCCTTTTATTTCAGCCATAAGTAGTTTGTCATCACAAAATAATACACATACATTGCAGTGCAGTGTGATTCATGTATGTATGAGTTCTGCCAATCAAATGGCACTGCATACGTAATAAGACAGAATAAAGTATACAATTTTTTTAATTCTTTATTGTGTAGGTAGTGTGCTGCTGTGAACACCCACAGAGCCTGACATTCAACGCCAGTAATCATAAAATGTCAAAAACGGCACTTATATTTTGATGCTAAATGTTAAAGATATACTATGCAAGATTTTCCTTTAAAACAACGTATGAACTTATACAAAAGTAAATCACTTCTGACCAATTTGGCAGTGTGTGGCAGTGTCCGTTTTTGCAAAGACTCTGCGCACTGCCTGTATTTTCTTATTTTCTGTGCTTGGGACATTTGTAGGCGCGTAACCCCAGTACTCAGGTGAGGTCAGGACTTCATACAAGGTGGAAATCGGGTGCCAGACCATAAGCAGCAGGCAACCAAGAGACGCAGCGCCGAAGAAAATGGAAATATAGTGAGGCAAAACACAGAACGAGAGTGAATCTTTTACCTTTAATATTTAACAGTTCAACCTGACAGTTAAAAGAACAATTAAATCAAAAATACTCTTCAAGATTCACAAATATGAAGTCACCACTTTGTTAGATCATCCCAAAAATGAAAGCTATGTGGCTTTTTACATTACAAAATAGCCTCCAGAGCTAATTTACTGGCTTACAGCGAGTAAATACAAAATTCATTGAAATGTAAATATGATAACAACCCACTTTAAAGTAACTTCAGTCAGTTGAGAATAACATTTGGTAGCAGGGGCATAAAACTTGTCCAGCACAGAGGACTCCAAACAGCACAAGACACTTAGAGTAGCCAAATATGAATTTGATTTAGGAAGGAGGGGAAAGAGCCTCAAAGCGACAGCTGGCCACCGGCCAAAGAGGCTGGGCAAACCAAACGACAAATGTAAAAGCTGTGGCCAAAATTATACCAGCGTTTGGCTCGTGGCGGGCAGTAATTTCCGAGCCTGTTTAAGCAGTTACTAAAGCTTTTCAAACAGTCTGTGTGTTCTAGCTCATCAAGTTCAACCACGTCTGCCCGTGGGACAATACGAGAATACTGCGGCCAAGGTGATAAAAATTTCTGTTGTACAAGAACTTAAACAATTACACCCGATGGAGACACAAAGGGTGAGAGTATTCTGAGCAACCCCAGCTGCACAAAAGGTAGATAAAAGAAGGAGGAAGGAGTACCTGTGCTGACGTGTATCTAAACATTCAGGAAAGTGTATATCACTTTACAAACTGCACCCCTAGGTGTCACAACATACCGGTAAGGAAGTGATGACTGTCAGTACACCTGCTTTCATGGCCTAGAGGAAGTATCTAAGTGTCACGAAAGACCCAAAAAATAAACCTAGTAATTAAAATGTTTCTTCTCTTATTCCTTCATGAGAAATAAATATCTCCTAAAGATGTGACGGGGAAGTTGCAGAAAAAAACAAACACTTGGTCCTTACCTGTGTCTGTGCTCGTCATGTCCTCCCTGTCCATGTATGACCACCTGTCCAGAGGCGTGCTTCCCCTCTTTGGGTGAGTCAATATGAGGGATGAGCACATCCTCCAAGCCCAGGTCAAAGCGCTTGTGCTTGGAATTGTCCGGGAGGAAGAAGAAGGCCCCGAAGCATAAAGTGATGAAGGCACTGAGAATGAGGAGGAGGATGAACTTCTCTGAGAGCCTCAACGTAGCCCTGTGGTGCGGGAAAGAGGAGGCGCCCGGCGACAGAGTGGGTATCCTGCGGCCCGACAGCGGCAGCAGAGCCGGCGTCGTCATGTTTTGACTGTTGACTTGAACTTAGCTCGGGGGAGGGGTTAGGGGCAGGGCAGGGTGCGGGGTGGGTTTACAAGTGCCACAGGTGTTGTTGTAGCGGCATGCACGGGCTGGTTGACTTTATTATCTCATCCCTGCAGTGATAAGTCCAGAAACCAAAACGGGCCGAGGTCCCTCAGTGAAGGAGTGACTGGTCAGCAGGAAAACGGTCATGACGATTCTGGAAAAAGAGGGGGCATTAAAGGCAGAGAGTTAGTGGACAGTCATAGAAACCCAACTACAGTGTAGCTACCAAAGACTTGCCACCATTTTAGATAAAAACAGATCTTTTCCTCCCTTCATTTTAACCACACTGCCTCTACACAGCCAGGACTCAGTGTCCTGTCAGAACAGAAGCGCTCATACCCTTCATATGCTTTCCTTTACTTGTCATCTCTTCACCTCGGCAGCATGTCCCTTGTAACCACAAGCATCGTCTCGCCATGCACTGACAGGCTAACAGTGCTGAATTACGATCAAACATGAGGTGGCAAATCAAGAATACGTCTTATATGAAGTGATAGCTGAAATATTACAGTAATAAACAATCCTTTTGTGTGCTGTGGGTGAATTTAATAACATGTCATGTCAAAAATAAATACCTCAGAATCTCTTTCTCTCTCTCTCACACACACACACACACAAAACACTTAATCCTTTGGCCATGAGGAACATGGCAAACATATTTTCCAGAGGCTTAAGGTATCAAGAGACTGTGCAATATCTGTGAGACCATCACCAAACACCTGCCTTCACTTCAACTGCGCATACTGGCATCCCTGAAGTACGAGCCCAGCCTCCTATTACACCGTCTTATATGGCATTGCAGTGCCGTATAGCCTGCTGTCAGACATAATGTATATGGTGATAAAACGGCAGAGAATGACAGAAAATGAAGAGCAACATCACAAATCCTCTTCCCATTCGTATCCACCGGAGTCGACCGGAATGACAATTCACAGTTGTGTGGCAGCCCTTTGCAAAGGGGGGCAGGACATGCAAGCTAAATACACTGCATGCACGCATCCTGTGCTGTTACATCTTTAACTCCAGTCCTTACAGCAAATACCCATGTGGCTGTATCTCAAAAGGCGCAGGCTTTATGCCCCCATGGCCGCAGATGCAGAAACAGGACGCACGGCAACTGTTCCAAGTGTTAATATGAAGGATGGATGGATGGAAATTAGGCGATTAGCCCCTTTAAACACTAATATATTAATGCCTGAAGGGTAGAGCGGGCTAATGTGAACATAAATGTACACCTGAGCCTATTTATTTTAATCCAGTAGCTTTCCATCGGGTCTGTATGGAGCTACGGCGTCTCCACACAGAATACCAAGTTCATTCTCACAGTGCCAGTCTGTGTGAGGTGATTAGCCGATACAAAATGCTACATGGCTAACGAGCGGCTAACTTGTCCAGCTAACGTTGGCTAGCATAAAACGCGAACAGCGGGGAATGAACTGACAGGCAATAAAGCTGGGTAACAAATAAAAGTACCCCCACATACGTGTTTGCTCCCGCTGACATTTTTAGGTAGTGCTAAAGCCCGAGCTTTGGCGATAGCCTGTATGTAGGTGCTAGCTACGAGGCTAGGTTGCTAACGCTAGCTAGCTGGCTATGAACTGACAGAGGCGGTCTCTTGTGTGGACGCCGCTGTGCTGCATCACCACCTTTTCTCATTTGCTCGGTGAAAATCGATGCCAGTCAGGGCTCCCGGTCCCGGTTTTGGAAGAAGTAGCCGCTGTGGCGGGTGTCCTCATGTCCACGTATGTCCACACCGTCGTGACCTGCTCCGGTTGAACCGTTCGCCGTCAGCTCAGAGCCAACATAGCGCTAGGAGCTCCGCGGACGCCGAGAGGATGTTGATGACTGGCCGCTCTGTCGGACTGCAGCGACGGACTGGCAGCCTGCTGCTGCTCGGAGATCCAGCATCAACTACTCAGCCTGCCCGAGCTAGGGACCGTCTGACAGTTCCGCCAGGCAGAGTTACAGTGTATTGTCGTCTATGGCAAGGGACCGTCAAAAAGTGTCCCACCACCAACCTGCTGTGGTGAGAGAAAAGGGATAAAACACACCTTTATTAATCCCACAACTGAGAAATTACAGTTGCAGCAGTCAAGAAGAGAAGGAGGCATGCCAAAGATACAAAAATACAAGATAGAGAAATAAATAATAATAATAATAATGAGCATGAAAGTGGCTATGTGCAAAAAGACAACAACAAGAAAGGCAGTGATGCAGAGTGAAAAATGCTAATGACTATTGCTGAGTGACTTGTAAAGTGTAAACTGACATAGTGTCCATGGTGCAGTTTATTGTGAGCAGTGCTGGTTGTGTAGTCTGACAGCAGCAGGCAGTATAGACCTGCGATAGTGTTCCATCACACACTTTGCATGAATCAGTCTATCGCTGCAGGAACTCTCCAGAGCTTTTTTCTCCTCCTGCAGGGGGTGAGAGTCTCAGAAATGAAAGCTTGGCTCTCATCCTCCTTTCTCCCACCACCTGCATAGAGCCCAGAGGGCATCCCAGGACAGAGCTGGCCTTCTTGATCAGCTTGTCCAGTCCCTTTCTGTCTGCTGCCCCAGCAGAACACTCTATAAAAGATGGCTGATGCCACCACAGTGTCAAAGAAGGTCTTCAGGAGTGCCCCCTGCACTCCAAAAGGCCTGAGTCGCCTCAGCAGGCAGAGTCTGCTTTGGCCTTTTCTGTACAGTGCTGTTATATGATCAGTCCAATCCAGTTAATTGTTCAGATGAACACCCAGGTACTTATGTCACCAGCTCAATGTCCTTCCCCTGGATGTTCACCGGTGTTGGGGGGAGGAGTCTGCACCTGTGGAAATCCACCACCAGGTCTTTGGTTTTCCCTGCATTGATCTGAAGGTGGTTCCTTAGGAACCAGTCAGTTCTCTGTACTCCCTGTTGTCCCCATCTGTGATGAGGCCTACTACGGCAGAGTCGTCGGAGAAGTTCTGCAGATGTGGGTGTGGGTGTTGTGTGAAAAGTCTGCAGTGTATAGGGTGAAGAGGAATGGCACCGGCACCATCCCCTGCAAGGCCCCCATATTGTAGACAACAAGTTCGATACAGTATCCTGGGTCCTGACATACTGCAGCTGGTCCGTGAGGCACACCCAGCGGCATGAGGGGGTGTTTGGGAGCGTAGCCCCTTCAGTTGGTGTGACGTTTACGGGAAGTAATCGGAGAGAATTGTTGTTAAGATAACGAAGTGGCTATGTGAATGATTTTTAAATGGATATCCGAAAGTAAATGAAGACTAGTGGGCCGCCTACATCTGCCTCTGAAGACCCTGGATCTAGCACATCAGCACCACCACCACCAGACACAGGCTTGCAAACAAATAAATAAGTCACTCCTATGTGCCTGTTTTTCCCTGAGAGGCACAGGCTGATCTGATTTTATTTTATTTGGATCTCTTTTAGCCAAGGCTAATCTTCCACGGGTCCAAATCAAGATTAAAAACAATTAAACATACAGTAAATCATAATACTTAAACATACAATCATATACATGTATAAATTCACATTCCCACACACACACACACACACACAGCCAAAATACATTATCACAATTTGAGTACCATACATATGTACACACACCCATTCAAACAAATGTGTGTATGAAATAAAATATTCATGTGAATACTGTGCAAACCTACTGACAATATAATATTGTGATGATAATAAAATTTCATCAGAAGCACAGGCTGCATGGTGTTGAAAGCATTGGAGAAGTCAAAGAGCATGATTGTCACAGAGCTTCCAGGCTTTTACAGGTGAGAAAGAGCTCTATGCAGGAGGAAGATGACGGTGTCGTCCACCCCAATGCCAGGCTGGTAGGCAAACTGCAGCGGGTCCGTGGGGGTGAGATGAGGATGAGAAGGTGAGGATGAGGGGGTTGCAGCAGTGATGTTGTTTGTGTCTGGTTGTTTGTGCCCTGAGATAGTTTTCAGACCTCTCCAGACTCCGCTGAGGTCGCTTTGCTGCAGCTATTCTTCCAGCTTCTTTTTATGGATATAAAAAGCTTCTTTTTATGGATATAGACTTTCCCCGTCTAATGTGTCTCCATAGCTCCTTCTGCACAGCCTTCAGCTCCTCCTTGGTTCCAGAGTTAAAAACTCTCTGCTTCTCCTTCAGGAGAGCCTTTATATCTGGAGTAATCCAGGATTTGGTGTTAGAAAAGCAGCGTACAGTCCTGGTGGGAATGTAGCTTTCCACACAGAAGTTTATGTAGTCCGTAAAACATGATGTCAGACTGTCAATGTCCTCCCCATGGGAATTGCTGAGTACCTCCCACACAGTGGTCTCGAAGCAGTCCTTCAGGGCCTCCTCGGCCTCTTCGGACCACCTCTTCACAGTGTGGGTGGTTGCTGGTTCCCGCTGCACCAGAGATTTGTAGACAGGCAAAAGATGAATCAGGTTGTGATCAGCTTTTCCCAGGGGGGGCAGGGGGGACGTAGGGTATTGGCATAAAATAAACCCAGTGTGTTATTGCCTCTGGTGTGGCAGGAAACATACTGGATGAAGGGTGGACGGGGTGGTGGATGGGCAGGCATGGTTGAAGTCCCCAGATATCAGAAGGAGGGCCTGATGGTGCTGTGTCTGCAGCCTATTCGTAACAGAGTGGAAAATGTCACAAGCAGACTCAGTCTTAGCAGACTGGGGGACATACACTGCTACCATAATGACATGAGAAAACTCCCTGGGTAGATAATACGGTCTCATGCCAACAGCCAGCAGCTCAATATCCCGGCAGCAATGCTGTTCCTTGATAGTGATGTGCTCAGAGTTACACCATCTATCATTCACAAACACAGCCAGCCCTCCTCCTTTCCTCTTACCACTCTCTGCTGCCCTGACAGATGAGCTGGAAATTGTCCAGCACGGCGGTACTTCCGCATTCAGCCATATCTCTGTAAACACCAGCATGCTGCTCTGCTGGTACTCCCTCTGATGGTAAGTTAGCGCCGACAGCTCGTCCATCTTGTTGGGGAGCAATCTCATGTTCCGCATGACGATGGACAGGAGGATGGGTTTGTACAGTCTCCTCCAGTATCAGGGATGCACTCTGGTGTGACATCCCTGTCTCCTTTATGATGAACTCCATGTTACTCAGTGCCAGTTTCAAGAAAAGATACCAAAGATAATTTTGTTTGCGTACAAGAACTATGTGGTGGTGATTAACAAACAACTTGCTGGTCATTATAAAAATGTGCAGGTCAAAAACTACAGATGGAGAGGCAAGAACTTCTAGCTTCTTTTGACATTTGGAGTTGAACAAAGAACAGTAACTCAAAGATGATATTTGCATAGTCAGTGAAGTAATTGTGGTGTTGGTTAATAGTTATATGCTATAAGAGTGCAATGTCAGTACATAAGTCATACTTGTTTTTAACAAACTTATTTTAAAGGATACAATTCTTCAAAAGCAATCATTTTTTGGCATTACATTTGGTAAAGAGTGCACTATGTATTGTGTGGGACTCAAAGCTCAAAGTTTATGACTTGGGACTTGACTTGGGATTGCCAGTCTTGACTTGGGTCTCCACTGTAAAGACTTATTTGTACCTTGCAAAACAAAGCAATGTATCCTCATAGAACGGTTCGCAGTCTTTCAAAATACGTGGGATATGTACGAATTTAGGTGCATTTGCTGCTGTTATAATGAGAGTTGCCAAAACAAAACAAAATTTTGTTGTACAGAAATGTGCATTGATAATACAGAATCAATCAATCAATCAATCAATCAATCAATCAATCAATCTATCTATCTATCTATCTATCTATCTATCTATCTATCATTACTTTTCTTAGGAAAACGTGCAAACAGTTCATGAGAACAGCCTGTACAATTACTTGGTCCCACTTCTGTTACTGCCCATCTTTACCAGGACTCCCTGGCAAGATAGATATTGTATTCTAATGGGACCTTTCTGGTTGAATAAAGAATCCATTAAAGTAAATAAAATGAAAAATAAGAATGAGCACAAGATCACACCTAAGCTAACTCCATTTTGCTGAATTAAGTCCATAACATGTAGTTGAAAACTCAGAAAAGCTAGTAAGTGGACCTCTGAGCTTCAGTTATTTTGTTGTAGAGCTGTATTTATTGAACTTGCACAATCTGCATGTTGCCATCCTGTAAATGCTCACAGGTTTCACCTCATTCTTAGAGGTTACCTCCTCAGTGTTGAATCAACTGCTATCCTGCTGTGTTTTGAAGAGTGTGCTTATGTGTGTGTGCTCCCTTTTACAGACCCCTGGCCAGCTCAGCTGAACCTGTGTACTGATGTGGTCTGACCACAGAATGAAAATGTGTTCCTCATTTGAGCAGAGCTAAGTGTTGTTCAGAGCAGCTCACTGCAAACTAAGAGGTAGAAGAATGTAGAAGATATGTTGGCTGGCTCCCTATAATGACAATACCAAATTGCTATTATCAGAGCTAATAGTATAAGTGCCCCCCCCCCCTCCCCCCCAGTGGGAATCTCCTGCTCTATTTCAGCCTAGATTTCTTTTTAATTACTCTTGGTTATTATGCTAAATGGGATTTTACACGCACAGCCCTAATGTTACACAGGGTCACTGAACCAACATGGAATGGCTGTTACTCAATCTGCATGTTCTCATCCCTGACCTCACACACACACAAACTCCTCACAAACATACTGTAGATTATATTCAGCCTGGGGCTAAACCTCTCTCCCATGGCCCACTCACACCACATCCACATGGGTCTTCCTGTTACACACCAGCTCAACATGGGAGAGAATAAATCTAAACTCTATAGCAGACCGCACTTTACATGTAACTTCTTACAATAGTAACTCACAACAACAATAAGTGGCAGCTAACCTTGCCGACAATTTAGAGTCACCAATTAACCTATCCCCAACCTGCTGTGGGACTTGGACTGCGGGAGGAAACTGGAGTATCTGGAGAAAACATGCAAACTCCGCACAGTGCTAGCCACTACACCACCACGGCACCCTCTACAATCCTTAATATCATAAAAGATTAAGAGAATCCCGAGATATCTCTGCACTAAGGGGCAAAACTGAAGACCAATATTGAATGCTTGTGACCTTCAAACCCTCCAGGCTGCACTGCATTAAAAACCAACATGATTGTATACAGCATATTACTACAAGGGCTCTGGAACACTATGGTAAACCACTGACAGTATGTTTACTGTCAATGGTTTTCCAAAGTGTTCCAGAGCCCATGTAGTTTGTTAGTTTGACTCTACGATGCAAAGTGAAAGTCATACATTGACAACATCCATAGACACTGCTTACCTCTCTGGGCCTGGGCTCATCTGAGATGGACTGACAATGTGCTGTGGTCTGAAGAGTCCACATTTCAAATTGTTTTTGGAAATCATGGACATCGTTTCCTCCGGGCTATAGATGAAAAGGACCATCCAGATTGTTACCAGCTCAAAGTTCAAAGCCAGTGTCTGTGATGGTATGGAGGTGTGTTAGTGCCCATGGCATCATGGGTAACTTGTACATTTGTGAAGGCACCATGAATGCTGAATGATACATACAGGTTTTGGGCCAACATATGCTGCTTTCCAGACAATATCTTTTTCAGGAATATCTCTGCTTATTCCATGTGTTTCATTGTCTCCAATGTGTCTCATTGTCTCCAATGAGACACATTCTGCATGTATTTGGAAGAGTGCAGGTACTAGACTGACCAGCCAGCAATCCAGACCTGTCTCCCGTTGAATGTGTGTGGAACATTATCCACTGCAAATTACATCAGTGGAGGCCCCAGACTGTTGAACAACTTGAGTCTTATATACACACACCGATCAGCCAAAACATTAAAACCACTAGCAGGTGAAGAGAATAACATCGATCATGTCTTTACAATGCAATGTTTTGCAGGGAAACCTTTGGTCCTGGCATTCATGTGGATGCCTCTTTATACACTCCACCCACCTAAACATTGTTTTAGACCAAGTACCCTCACTGATTGCAACAGTACCCCCAATGGCTGTAGCCCCCCAGCAAGGCAGATCACCATGCCACACTGTAAAAACTGCTCAGGAATGGCCCAGGAAACATGACAAAGAGCTTTAGGCATCAATCTAGCTTTCAAATTCCCCAGATCCCGATCTGATCAAGTATCTGTGGGACAAACCAGTACCCCAGAGGTCCTTTGTCTACGCCTCAACAGGTCTGAGCCAAGTGTGATCTACAGTGGAGCCTCTGACCTGTCGAGGCATAGAAACAGGACCTCTGGCGGTGTCCTGTGCTGCTATCTGGGAGTGCCACTGCCATGGTGTATTGGTCTGTAACGCTGTTTGGTTGGGTGATACATGTCAAGTGGCACCTGCATGAATGGCAGGAGCCAAGGTTCCTCAGAAGAACATTGCATTGTAACAAAACAATCAATCTTATTCACTTTAAATGTGGTTTAAATGTTTTGGCTGATTGGTGTATTGCAAGAATAAGAATTTCACTTTCAAAACTTCAACAGTTAATGTCCCCAGCTCCCAAACTGAGTGTTATTAAAAGAAAAGGTGCTGTCAGTGGTAAACATGTTTCTTTCCCAACTTTTTTGAAACTTGTTGCAAGCATCAAGTTCAGAATGACTGTATATTTACAAAAATCATAGTTTATCAGTTTAAACATTAAATATCTTGTCTTTGGACTGAATTGATTTGAGGGTCAAAAATGATTTGCAAATCATTTTATTCTGTTTCACACAGAATCCCAACTTGTTGGGAACTAAGGATATAGAGGAGGAGCTACAACTAAACTGACAGGCAACCAAATAAAGTGCCCAAACAGGTACTGAGATACAGATACAGTGTAAGACTGGGAGGAAACAAGTAGTGGTAGTATTCTGTAAAAGTGCATCTAGACTGTTTGTGGAGTCACCTCATAGAGCCAAACTGTGTGTATGAAAAGTGCCTGTGTGTACGTTTATGCATCCTCTGACTAATCTCAGAACCAAGAAGGAACACCTCCTCTTGTTTGTGTGTTTAAGACAGTTCTCCGAAGAAACACATCAGAATAATTTTTTTTCAGAAATTGCCTCAAAACAACATCTGTTTAGGTTGAAGTGACAGTGCCCTCAAGTGGTCGTACTGATGACAACTCTTCTTCATCAGAAACAAGGGAGCAAGTCAGGTACTATAGAGCAACAGTTTGTGTAGGGAGGAGGTCAGGGTGAATAGATGGGTCAATAAAAATTCAGACTTCAACACAGGGGAGCTATGTTCATATCCCGATTCCAGCTGGCAGTAAACACTCATTTCTTTTATCAATGACCACCATTGTTCCCTAACCTTAATCAAGTGTTCATTATTATAACCCTAATGACAAATACCCCCTATTTTGAGAATGTTGACAATTTAATCCAAAATATGATCCTTCTTAAAGAGGTCAAGTCATATTTGTGCCCAAACCTAACCAAACCTTAACCTAAGGCTGTGATGATAACTGCATCACCACAATACCGCAGTCAGAAATTTATCAAAACATGCGCTACTTTGCCTCAGATGCATTCCCTCTGTCTGCAGTCACCACTCTGTAGCCTCGCTCAATGTCCCACCCACAACACTGCTTGATTAGTTACACGTCAGCTTTCACACTGAAGGCTACTGTGCAACAGATGGCAAAGACAGACTGGAGTTCAGTTGAGCAGGTGGACTTAGAGCTGTGTGTTGAACATAAGACAGCAGATATTACTGAAGTTGTAATAAACACCACAATCTCTTACTCTATAGTCGTACAAACAACCACTGATTCCTTTAGTAACATTCTGCAACTAGTAATAGTAGTTACTGGATTTAACTTCAGTTGTGTGAGTATTAGAACTTCAAGAAGAGGGAGACGGAGTGAGTACAGGCCTCAGGAAGTGTGCAGAGCATTAAAGCTAACTTCCGTAATGGTCAAACAGTGTAATTACACATGACACAAAATTACATTTTCCCTTTTACTTACATGGCAAAACAAATGTCTGTAAATCAGTGGATACATTTTTTGAAATGGCTTGTTTCACCATCAGAATTTAACTTGTTCTGTCTGATTAGAATTGGAAAGTCTATAAAAGCCCCACAAATGAATCATTTTATCCCCAAGTTAACGGAGCACTAAACCGGATGTCTCTTGTGCTCCTGCTCTATGGCCCAACCAGTGCAGAAGCAGTGTCGATTGTCTGGGTAATTGCACATGCAGCAGTTGGTTCATTTTGGCTTCATGCGCCACTGAGCAGCTTTCACAGGAGTGAATGGGGCCCCACCTCCAAAACTGCAAAACTGTATCCAGGTTTCTTCATACATCCATGAATGAGTAGCTGTGAGTATTAGTAGTAAGTAGCTTTGTTTATTTGCTGATGCTCTAACTAGTATTACAGCGATTTAATCCATGAGCCATCCCATGTAGGCAGTTCTGTACCTAACAGGTGACTAAGATCAGCTAATATTGCTTTAATCGGCTAGCAAATCAAAATTGCTTGGTGGTCAATGAGAGCAGTCTGATCTTGTAAGCAAATTACTGATTTACTTATTATTGTTGGCTAGCAACTTATTTTACTGCATATTTAAACAGGTAAGCCAGGTGAGTTATCAATAAGGTTATGTTGCCTAACATTACTGCGATCATAACATGACTAGCTAGCTGATGATGCTAGGTTTTCTATTAGCATTATATAGCTAACTTGTTAGCCAAGACTAGTGTTAAATACCACATTACTGAGCATTCATAACTCAAACATATTATAATGATACACACCAAGACAGTTACTGACAAGGCCAATACAATTTTGGGAATAATTCTAATGTTTCTTACCTTTGACACAATCATGTGTAACCTGTAATGCAGTCTTCACTTCAGTGTGTTTTAGGAATAAAACACAAGGTGCTAATTTTGTAAGTTTTGGTTTGTGGCTGGACCCCAAAGCATACACAGATGCAGGTGTATGAAAACAAAAGGGTTTACTGCTGAAGGAAAAACAAAAATGCAGGCAGTCGAGGCAGGGTGCCGGCTGGCTAGGAGGTTGTCCACCAGTGTAGAGAGCCGGATCTCAGGAGATGACATGACGTCTGATCGCATGGAAAACAGGGCAAAAATACAAGTGAGCACAGAAACGCACAAGACACAAAAACTCAAAAACCACAGGAAGAAATCACGACTGAAGCAGCACTGGAAAAGAGTACACTTGGCACGGACATAATTATCTGGCAGAGTAGTGGAATGAAGACCAGGTATATGTAAGCAGGTTGATGAACTGAATAGAAACAGGTGTGCCTTGTCAGCTGCAGTGGAAAGAGCCAGCCACGCCCCATGCCACACACAAGCCTGGCAGGAACAGAAACAGAAAGGGAAGGGGGAAGGGAGAACACACAAAAATCCACCCTAAAACCAAAACTAAAACAGAATCATCACAACTTATACTTGATATACTGATGAACTCTGTCAGTACACCATGTGACACAGAGGACGCACTGCAGGAGTGTTTTAATGTCACAGACTGGGGACTTTTTATAGAAGACTTTGGTGATGACATTGAGGGTCTCTCTCATTGCATAACTGACTATATAAAATTTTGTGAGGACAACAAAAAAAGGTTTGCTGCTTTTCAAATAACAAGCCATGGATCAATAGGGACATTAAAGGCCTTCTTAACAGAAGAAGAGAGCGTTGATGACCACTTAGGGCTGTTCAAAAGGAACTGAAGAGGAAACTGAAGGAGGCCTAGGCCCAGCTATGAGGAGAAGGTTGAGGCCAAGATGTGACAGAACAACACAAAAGAGGTTTGGAAAAAGATAAAGAAGATGACAGGCTGTGGGAAAACCACACCTGGAGTCAAAGGTGACCTAGAATTTGCTACAGAGCTAAACTTATGCTTCAATAGGTTTGACACGACAACCCCCCCTGTGAGCTCTGACTGTGGATATGAGTCCCCATCAGTGGCGGCTGCTGGTCTTTCAAACAGGGGAAGCTCACTTTAAGTTTACATCATAAAATTTGTCATATTGTAGC
>JAPZEB010000005.1:2249624-2262896 GCA_029783705.1 Chaetodon striatus
GTTTTAATAGTGTTGGAGTCAATTTAAAGTAAACTTTATTGCACTTTATGACCAAAAGGAAACAAGGAAAAGGGTGGCAGCTTCTTCTGTAACCAACTGTGTTGAATGGGCATATGAAATCATCTCATATCAACTGCAGGCTCTTGAATTGAACTGAACCAAAATCATATCGCGGCAGACTTTGTGATATGGGCAAATATTGTATTAATATAATATCGTATCACAAGTAAACTAGGCATTAACACCCCTCGCGTGATGCCACATAAATACCAACTCTATCTACATGATGCGTTCACTGTTCCCCCCAAAAATAGCAAATATGCAGCTGCAGTTTGAGTGTAAAGGGACTAACCGTGGGTGAATACTGTGGAGAGATTGATTCCTCTTTCTGGAAAAGTTGCAACTTCTTGGCCTACAACAGAGAGGCAAATGCAGCTCGTAAAAGTGACACTTAGTAAATCACAACAGGTGAATCCGATTTTCCCGTCTCCCCTGATAACACTATACACAGTGTGACGTTACCTTGATAACAGGACTCAGATCAACAGACTGTTTGTACATTTCTTCCTCCGCAGGCTCATCCTCAGACTCATCCTCACTTGTAAACTCATCGTCATCCTCTCCCTCGTCCTATAACAGAGAGACAAATACAGCTTATAAGTGACAAGAAGCAAAGCACATCAAGTAAACTTGCTCTGTCCTTCCCCCATGATTATACCAAACACAGTGTGACATTACCCTGATAGATATTTGATCAACAGATCGGTCCATTCCATCATCCAAAGGCCAATCCTCGTCATCCTCACTCACAGTCTCACTATCATCCTCTGACTGGTCCAATAACAAATACAAACAACAAATACAGCTTATAAAAGTGACAATTAGTAAATCACAACAACCAAACTTGCTCTGTCCTTCCCCCATGATTACACTAAACACAGTGTGATGTTACCCTTACAAGAGAAGAAAGAAAACGGCATCGCTCCTCATCCGCAGACAAATTCTGTAACAGAGAGACAAAATGCAGCTCATAAAAGTGACAACTAATAAACACAATAAGTAAAATTGCTCTTTCCTTTGGCCATGATTACATTATACACAGTGTAATATTACCATCGATAGAATACGTTCTTCCTCTTTACGATCCTCCGGAGAAATCCAGCTCATGTAGGGGAGAAAGTCCACATCTTCCTCTAAGATCAAGTTGGGGATGTCCATGATGCCCTCCTCGGTTAATACATTGTCCTAAAATGAGGTTGATGAGTTTGGTTTGGTACTGCAAAACCTTCAAACCCACATTAAGCGCATAGGTGGGAGAAATTAATGCAAATAACAGTACAACAAACCCGCTCCTCGATGGCCACGAAGCTGGTGAACTGAGACAGGATGGAGTGCTCTTTGCTCAACTCGATGATGAAGCGCTTCAACTCAGCTTTCTTCCCCTGGAAAAGCACAAAAAAAATTAAATACATACAGGTCAATGTGTTCAAATGGTACATCTAAACCAAGCTACACACACAAGCTAAGCACACGCACAAACCTCGTGTTCGGCTTCATTGGTATCCAAGCTTCCGTCTTCGTAATCCCTGATGATTGCCCTTGCTGTGAGCTTGTGAAGAAGCTGAACATATATAACATTAGTTATACACAACTTTAAGCTTTAATAAAATGTAGACGGGTGAGTTATGTAAGAATTCACCCAGATTTTTGTACCAGGCTCTACATGCTCTGCTGTAAAGTTGGGCATTTAAACATGAGTGTCATCAACAGGACATGTTGAGACTGCTGAGTGTGAATGCGAGTGTGTTCTTACTCTGCCCCTGGACTTCTGCAGCTCACTGGTTGACACCATGGTTTTGAGCTCCTGACCACTGAGGTTTCCATGGAGGGTGGCCTGTGTGAAGTAATGATCATTTGAGTCATGTATCAAGACAAAAATAATATCTGCTGGTTTACAGCTCCTAAAAAACACTGCTTCAGGCCCTGATCACAGAGAAAGCTTTAGCAGCTGGAGGCGCCTTGACCTTTGACCAGTCCAAGAGGACATTTGTGTCAATTTGAAGAAATGCCCTTACGGTGTTCTTGAAACATCGTGTTCATGAGAATGAGACCGATGTAACGTCACAATGACCTTTGACCACCAAAATCTAAACAGTTTATTGTTGAGTCCAAGTGAACATTTGTGTCGAATTTGAAGAAAAAAATCCCTCAAGCTGTTCTTGAAATATTGTGTTCATCAGAATGAGACGGACGCAACGTCACAGGGACCTTTGACCACCACAATCTAACCAGTTCATCGTTGAGTACAAATGAAGGTTTGTGCCAAATTTGAAAAAAAAAAAAAAAAAATCCCTCAAGCTGTTGAAATATCGTGCTCACAAGAATGAGACAGACAAGGTCACAGTGACCTTGACCTTCAACCTATGACTACCAAAATCAAATCAGTTCACGATTGCATCCAAGTAGACATTTCTGCCAAATTTGAGGAATCAGCTTAGGCATTTGTGAAATATAATGTTCATGAGAATGAGATGGATGCAACGTCACATTGACCTTGACCTTTGACCTAAGATCACCAAAATCTTATCAGCGCATTGAGTCCAAGGGGGCATTCTTGAGATATTGCGTTCACAAGAATGGGCCGGATAGACAGACACATGGAAAACCCAACAACATATTGCTGTCACTTATGGCTATCAATACCCCAAGGACATAAAAATGAGAGATAAATTAATTGATCAAAAAAAGATGATCATTAGTTGTAGCTGTCCTGTACAACATTCATATTTATACTACTGTCTATACATGTACACATCAGATCTATAGCGTATACACCATATTCTTACCATCATCCAGCTACACTCCGTACTATTTGGATGCTAAACTGCGTCTCATTGTTTCAGTACCTCTACTACCTCCACCTCGACAGTAACTTCGGCTGTGATTCAGTTTTCAATAATGTAGTGTGTACCTGGGTGCAGTGAGGCACAAAGCCATAAACCAGGGTGTGACAGTCATTGAATAGAGCATGGAGCTGCTTGGGGGCTTGCAAAGGAAGGGGCGCTGTTGGGCTGAACTGCTGCCACTTCACCGACACCGAACTGCAGCCAGGAGACGCCATACGCTTCACCTGCCGTGCCACCTGCAGCCAAAACAGACAGATTAACAGAGGCTTTTTTTTTTTAAATTCTACGTGAAAGTGTGTTTGTCATAATTCATGACATTAGAGCTGCACTGCGATTGGAAAGATCCTCTTTGGAAAATTGTGAATACTTTGCACATTTATAAATGACTAACAATACAACAGGTAAGTAGACAAACATATAAAGCATGAATGATCACCCACGTGAAGGTACAATAGCGCAACGATACAAAGCCTAGATGAGCCTATTTACATTAAGTGTGATTTATTACTCCTCATTTAGGTGAAATGTATTTATTAACCTCATTTTGTTTTAGTGTTTCCCCCATCATATTTCATTAAAACATGAAGAACAATGAGAACATACTAGGGATGTACTGAATGTAAAAATCTGGGCTGATACAAATACCTGTGTTTGCCAGGAAAACAAAGAAATCTTCATGATACAAAAAATAACTGACCTGTTTTAAAGTAATTCATCCCTTCATTACACTACCTTTGAATGAACACAGTCAATCATACAACCATGTGAAATAGCCATGAATATAACCCTTTAAACATGTTATTACATGTAATATATCATAATTCCCTTTCTAATGTTAATTTTATATCGCTGTGAAAACATCATCAAATATCTCCATCAAGTTTCTCGCAAAAAAAAACAACTTACATTTTACAAGACTACATTTGAACACAGCATTATAATGTTACAGTTTACACTGAGGACTTATTTTTACTGAATAGCACATGAACACATCATAATGTAACTCAATGCAACCTCTGTTAGCTGTTAGTTACAGCCACAGGCTGCTAAGATCTAATGTTAACTTGCTCTCCTCCTGCTGATGTCAAGGTGGACTTGCTGTTCACAATACAGCAGTATCAGGGAAAAGAAGAAGAGTGTGTTCCATGACTTGTTGATGGTGATACTACTGAATACTTTCATCTCAACGCTATCCCAGGGGACGATATTTTTTTAGCCCCAACGCGTTTTCTATTGTCCCCAGATGACGGGACGATGTTACTTTCGAGCCCCGCTTGTTAGCCTGTGCAAAACTGATGTGACACAAGAGGAAAACATGGGCCACTGCCATCAGTGAACATCATCTTATTCGCCAATTGATTGCAAACATCGTGTCCTGCCTGAACTAACGCTATGTTCAGTTTAATTGAAGGTAGTCAGCCTCACCTTTTCTGCCCAGTTGTGTTTGGTTTTAGTGTCGAAGAACTCATAGGCTCCGCCCCCTGCCTGGGCCAGGGTTCTGAGCATGTGCCGATTGGCTGTCGAGCTGAAAGGACAAAGAACACCTTTAAAATGTTTGTGTAATCACAAGAGGCTCAGTGTGCAGAGCATGGAGGCTACTGCTCTCCTGGAGACAAGTGCTTTACATGGAAACTGTTAATGTAAGTGTGTTTGTCTTGAAAGCTCAGAGAGTTTTAACCAGTCTTTATGAATCAAAAGTCGATATTTTTAAACCCCCCGTGACCTATGACCCATTCAGACCTGAGGCCGCAGGTGAAGAGGCGGCTGTGTTGAACGTTGTCTCTGAGCAGCTGCAGGGTGAGCTCTGTGTTCTGGATGTGGCCGTCCGACAGCAGCAGCAGGTTCCTGGTGCCGTGGGATGGAGGCAGCAGGCTGAGAGCTCGCAGCGGCCGCCACAGCTCGGTGCTGCCCCCTAGTGGAGTGGAGGACTGAGGAGCAGAACCATAGAAACAGAATGAATAGAAAGGACATTAAAGTGTTTGAAATGGTCTTTTGACTAGTTCAACAGAAAATTTATTGTTGTTAGATGTTACGATGACAACATGCACACATCAGTGGAGCCTTAGAGTTTGTCACACTCCATTTTGGCCTGCTGCTGTCCTTAAAGGTCCAGTGTGTAGGATTTAGGGACATCTAGCGCTGAACTGAAACTTCTACTATTTGCCAAGCGTGTAGGCGAACTGTGGTGGCTGATGTGAAAACACAAATGGGCCTATCTACTGTAGGACAACACTCTCTGTAGAAGACAACCCACTCCATATGTCAATATAAATGGCTCATTCTTAGGAAACCAAAACACAGTGGCTCTTAGTTTCAGGTGAAGCTGAACTGAGCAGTGTTGGGAGCAATGCCTTACATAAAGTACTCAGATTACCTCTTTGTTCTGATGAGTAATGTAACGCATTAGTTTTGCAATTCAAGTAATCAGTTATTTAGTTGTGTTTTCAAATGTTTTCAAAGTGTTGGTTAAATTAACATGTTCCATGTTTATTTTTGTTGCCATTAATCTCATGTTTGTACACACCAAACTCCTATCGAACTTTAAAACCAAGCAACGCTGATCAAATACAAAGATGCTGTTACTGTGCTGCCCATTTCTCCCCTCACCCGCCATTGGGTGCGTTCATTAGTTCAGTGTGGCGCGGTGCATTCTGGTTGTTGTGGTCATATAGTGCTGATTTCAAATATATTTGCGTCTCTTTACTGCAGCTTTTTGAAAAGAAATAGGTGCAAGAACATTTTTCTTTCCTTTTGTAAGTTCACTTTGTTTAGTAGATATGTACAAAGTTAGTGAAGTCTCTGCATGAACATCTTTCCCAGCTGAAACTACGGGGGCGGGGTAACATAACAGTAGTCTAAATGCCCTGACACACCAAGCTGACAGTGGGCCTTCAGTCAATGTTGGGCCGTTGGTAAGCGTACTAGTCGCTGCTGTGTGTATGTTCAGCATCAGTGTCGGCGACAGTGGAGCCCATCTGTGCATGAAATCACTGCAAGTGGCAGTTCATCTCAGTGCACAAGAAGAGAAACAGAGGTGAGGAAAGTAAACAAACAGCTAAAGTCAAGAGTGAGTGAGAGCCAAACAAACATTTTACATAGGGTAAGATGATTTTTCTTCAGCCACTGAGCTGTTTAGCAGAAACATTTTGTGATGGTTTGGGCTATTGTTTACCAGCGGTAAATATGCTTTGTTCTTTCAACACTGGATTGTGTTGTTGATGTGCTAACTAGCTAACTAGCATCAAGACGTCTTCCCGTTTCCCATTCTGAATGATGAACAGACGACCACTATCTGCATGTATGAAGAGTTATTTTCTCTCACACAGGCGCACAATGTACATTCTGGTTGGCTGTCAACCGTAGTATTTTCGTTGTACATAGATGCCTCTCCGTGCCACTATGTACAACTGCTCCACTTCTTGTTTGGTTGTTACTCCAAACCCTTACCTCAGTAAGTTCGCAAGTTGGTGTAGATCAGTTTGATAATATAGACATTGGCTTCCTACAAGTGCTGCAATGGCAACGGTATACGAAAAACAAAGGCTGCTGTTTTAACTATCCTGCTGTGTTAATTTGAATTGGAATGTCTGCTCTACTCTTACTCTATTTCTATGAGGATAACACATGATTGCTTCCATGTTGAAATACAGAATTAAAGAATCTGCAAGTGATAACTTACCTTGATGAAGCTCTTGGCGTCCTTGTGAGCTTCAGTGAGTGGCTGCGCTGTCAGGAAAGCTTCGCTGTGATCTGACAGACAAAAGCACAGTGAAAGTTGAAAGAAAAATTGCTACTGCAGTACCACTTGAAGCGCAGAGACCTCAAATGGCAAAAAGTCTCCAGTAGCAGTTCTCTTGTACAGGTGGAAATAATCTTAAAATCACATGTTGTAGGTGAAGCTCATGTAAGTTGAGGTGCTGAGACACTGGTCTGCATATAAGAGTGTACCACAGATTACTAGGTGGACTACGTGGCTTAATTCCTTTATTCATTGATTGTGTCTTGCAGTTTTATTCCATTAAGTATTGAGGATTCTCTTCAGTTTTTGTTATGCAGTCTATTATTTCCTTTCAATATCTGTCTTTTGCAGTTCTAGCTACTTTTGTCCCACCTTTCCAACTTCTCTGTCTTTTTAAGGTTTAATCACTATATACACAAAAACATAAAATGAACAAACTAACCTGTGCCAAAGAAAATGACGTTGAGTCTGACGTTGTCGTCGAGGTTTTTGAGGACCTGCAGGGCGATTTTCTGGGCCATGCTGAAAGGCGCTCCGCTCATGGACTCTGACGTGTCCAGCAACAGGACGACTTCATCTGATGCTGATGTGGAGTCGACTTTAAAGTCTGGATAGAAAACCAACATGCAGGCCTAGAGGAAAGAGCGAGAGATGGTTACAAAAGAAAAAACACAGGGTGAGAGAAAGAGAGGAAGGCATGCAGACATGCAGACACACCTGACTGTTCTTCTCATGGTTTTCCTCCACCCACATCCTAGGCAGGTGGACCTCAGACATAGTGACTGACAGCTGGAAACCTTCTTGACCCAGGACCTGTCCTGGCAGTACGCTCACCACCGCCTTACAGTCTGTTCTCTGTGGTATTGCACACACACACGCACACACACACAAAATCCCACTGAAAAATCCTACTTCCTTTTGGACAAGGGAACCAGGGCGACGCTAACTTACTCGTCGGCCTGGAGAACTCTACGAGATGGAGGAAATAACTGACAACCATTTAACAATATCTGCATATTCAAAATATATGACCAATAATAATGTGAAAGTACCCAAATTACCTTCATCTTGATTTTGTGAGTGATGCACTGCAGATTGGTGATCTCATGGGGCATCTCAACCAACATGTCCAGAGTGAACTCTCTGAGGGAAAGAAACACATTGAACTCTGGCTGCAAACATTTAAGTGTGCAATAAATAACATTATATGGAGGGACACACCAGCAGACACTAAAGAGACTACACGCTTTCTATCCAAATGCTTTACTGCATAAATTACAAATGATTAACAGAAGTCTCATTGTTTAATTATTTGTGGATAGACTTGTCGATAGATCCACTGCTTCACTGCACTTCAACACTGAGCACTCTGCGCTACAGATGGAGTCAGATTTCAGGGAACAGGGACCTCATGGATTTCAAATTAAATTCACTATAAACTGTATTAAAATGGTCAAAACACCATAAGCTCACCTCGCCTCATCAGTGACACACACCTTCTCTACAGTGACCTGTTGAACAATGGAAAACACACAAAATGCAGACGAGAACATCAACGGTCATTTTACTTTGAGTGCTGAGCACCACACAAAAATAGGACAGACAGAAACAAAGTAGAGACTAAAATTTTGAGGTGTGATTTTCTTTTAGTTTTGTTAGTCCTCCCATCAGGTTTTCCTCACTTGTGTGGTCTGGTTGAGCGCTGCACTCTGCTGCCACGGAGAAACACTCCCGGGCAGAGAGAAGAGAATACTCCCATCCTTGACGATTAGCTCGGACACATAGGTGACTTTAATGAGGACGGTCGCATTGGGTGGCAGATTTCCCACACTGATGGTGAACACGTCCTGCAGAGAGAACAAAAATTACGTCAACACCGGCATGCAAATACAGTCTCAAAGGGGCAGGAGCTTTTTTTGGGAAACCCCTGGACATAAAATTCCCAGCTCAAATTACACCCAAAACAAACCAAAACAATGTGTGTTGCTGTGATGAAAGTATTTCAAGAGATTTAGAGCACAATTGAGCATGATGACATGTGTGTGGCTGAGTGCAGAGAGTGGACATACTGGGGCATCCTGGTCCATGAGGTAGGCCCCATGGCCTTTTGCAATAGCCTGCTTGTACTCCTTGCGAGCCGTCTCTTTCTCCTTCACCTGAGATCCAAACAAACACATAAAACAAGTCAAAATTGATTTTACAAATAATCTAGTTACCTAGTTTCATCCTCTGGTGGGTTTGGTTTGCTGTGTGTCACAATACAAAGACAAAATATTTCCAGTCACTGAGCAGTCAGTCAGAAAAGAGCACATCAGGCCTGTGCGTAGAAGTGTTATTACTTCATGCACAAACTCAGAATCATGACGTGCGCACAGGTCAATTTCGTGCTGACCGATATCAGAATCCTCCCAAACCGACCGCCGCACTACTTACAATCCACATACTGCCACGCCCCCATTTCTCAATACAAGGGAAATTGTTCTAGCCTGATCTGCTATTTCCCTTGAAGCTGGGAAGGTATCAAGAGCATCAGTGTGTCCGGTGACTCAGATGTTGTTCCAGGGAATTGCACACAGCAGCAAAACTTGTCTTGGCAATAGAAACAGCTAATAGGCCACTCCTGACTCTCTTCAAACACGTTATGCCGGTCTCTGAAGATTCGCTCTCTCCTGAAGGCGCGGCTGCACTACCTTCCAGCGAGGCTAAATATCTTAACAACTACTTGGAGGTTAATCTTTCATATTGATTAGTTGGCTAACAACTAGCATTGGCTACATATGTGCAAATTTGCGGCACTAGACATTGTTACATTTCAAAATGGACACTCTCGTACATGCAATCAATTATAAGTTAGAACTGGGACACTCAGTTTTAAGAGTTGAATATTTTATTATGACAATAATTAATGAGAATGAAAGGGTGTCACTTTTTTAAGGCTAATACATTTGGCCAAGGGAAAGTAAACAGTAGATAGTAAACGTTTTTAAATATCATCATCTGTTAAAGAACAGTGTGTAAGATTTAATGCCATCTGGCGGTGAGGACTGCAGACGGACACTGCTCCTGCGTGCCAAGCTTGAGCTTCATTCAGAAGGTTTTTCCTGGGAGCTGAATTATCCACAGAGGTCTCTTATTCTCCAAAACAAACAGACTTGATGTTTTTAAATCGGTAAAAATGATGAATAAAGCAGTTTCATGTTACATATCTGTGTTCTCTGACACGGCTCGTCACAGAGGGGCTGATAACTACAGTGGTTGACACAAAAATGCAAAAGGCCCTATCTGGAGAAATAAGGTGTTGAATATTAAAGGAACACAGGAAGTGGAGGTAAAAACAACAGAAACACAGTGATAAGAAGGTTAAGTTGGTCAGGTTACCTGTCCCACCACATGTTTCCCATTGATGAAAGCTTCAAATCCACACACTGCTGCAGAATCATCCAACGGGAAGACATACTTCGCCTCAATGGGCACAGAGCTCAGATTAGTGTACTGTTGGAAAATGACGACCTAAGCAGAGGACAGAAGAGAAGACATGGTTTTAGGACAGGTAAGAGACATACTATCAGTGCTTAATTCGGAGTAAGAGCCAGTAAACTTAGTCTGATGCATTTCAGAGGGTTGAATCAAATCAAACATCAGATCACTGAGCTGTTTTCAATCTTACACAGAACAAAAAACTGAATGGGGTGGTTTTATTTTCACCTCAGAGAGCAGATCCCTCAGTTTGCACTTCACGTGGACGCCCTGCAGAGGGAGCTGCTGACCAGAGCTGTCCAACAGACCAACCGTCACATCCTCCAGTGGGTTTTTTATGTTGTCAATCCCATCATCCTCCAGCGACGACTCCTGAGCTGCACTCACACCAAGTCACACAAAATGATTGTTAGCTTTCACTGCACTCACAACAAAACAGGACATCTCTTGACAAAAATAGCAAAGTTAAGTATTATAAGTACATTAAAAAATATGGAATACCAAGTCTTTCATGACATGCATGTGAAAATAAAAACAGTGTCTGTAATACTGAAGTCTCACTCATGAAACAGGCAAAAATTGAAACAGTCATCACAAGACTCTGTTTTAAGGCTTCGTACTATATATAAAAGAGATGCTATGTAGAATCAGTGGAGTGTGTCTCATCTTACATCCTTTGAGACTTCAAGTTTACATAATTTACAACAGCTATTGACTTGCAGATTTTCTTGGGGAACGCCATAAGTTCAGTTACTTCTGCATAGAAATGTGATGAATTAGAATGAGTTGCCGTGATGTGATCTGCAAGACAAAACGCCCTCTCTGGAGATGAGAGTGGACTCCAAAATGTATTCGGAAATAAGAGACTGTCTTGCATCTGTTGACAAACTGAGTGCAGAGACAAGTTTCGTTTGCACTTATTTGTGAACTTCATAGTTTTTAAAGGAGTACTTCACCCGTAAAATGACCACTTATATATCTATTACTCAGCCTGTATTACCTTGAATACAAGTAGAGAAATTTGTTTTTCTTGCATCCCTCCTCAGTGAACACAAACTCCAGAAAAGGCGACCAGTCTTCGTGAATTAAAGTAAACTGTCGCCACATTTAAAAGAAACAAAACTCCCAGTATATCAAAACATCCACTTACAAAGTCTCACGCAACTCCTGCAGTACTATTCAAGTCTCATTTATCCAGTCGTGTGCTCAGTGCTCCACAAAAACATGCATTTTTGCTAAAAACATTGTGTAAAACAGGCCAGTACACACAGTCTCAAGCCGGAGCACGTGCGTGAATTTGAACTCTGCTCAAGAGAAGCTCATATTCAGGCTTGTGCTCAGGCAAGCTCAGGGCGTGCTACTCATGGATACAAGTATTTTAAATAGTGAGGTTTTAGTGAAAATGCATGTGTGGGAAAGACTTAGCATATGACTGGTTAGATGAGACTTTCATTATACTTTAGGAGTTGTGTGAGACCTTGTAAATGGATGTTTTGATATAGTTTGCTGGTGTAAATGGGGTCTCCAATTACCTAAATTCATGAGGAAGGTTCGCCTTTTTTGGATTCTCCGTTTACCGTGGAGGAGAAAAACTAAGATTTCTTCAAGAAGTCAAGGTAACATATTTTATGGGTAAAGTATTCCTTTAAGTGACATATAGTGGACTATACTGTGGCAGGTTTGACACATCCTGGCCTTTAAAGGTCAGTCGTGATGTACAGCCAAAACCGCTGGCAGGTGAAGTAACACTGCTCATCTCAAACCTTGGGTCCTGGGATTCATGTGGCTGCCACTTTACGTCTCTACTCACCCAAACACTATTGCAGACAAAGTACCATCCGTCGTGGCAAAGGCACTTCCCAGTGTCAGTGGGTCCTGCGGCAGGACAACACATCATGCCACACTGCAAAAACCATTCAGGAATGGCCCGAGGAAGATGTCAAAGAGCTCAAGACATCGACCCGGCCTCCAAATTCCTCAGATTCCAAGAGGTACCCCTGATGTGCGGTGGGGCCTCCTTGGATCGGACTTAGCTCTGGCCTGACGAGGCATGGACACAGGACGTCTGGAGGGTGTCCTGTGGTGTGGATCCTTTGAGTCCTGTGGGTTGTTTGGTGGGGTACAGGCAAGTCCCACAGATGCCTAATCAGACTGGGATCTGGGGAATGTGGAGGCCAAGTCTGCAATGGTGTTTGGGTAGGTGGAGCAAATCAGGTGGCATCTGCATGAATGTCGGGACCCAAGGTTTCCCAGCTGAACATTGCCTTTTCGTGAGATAATTAATGCTACTCACTTCACCTGTCAGTGGTTTTAATGTTGAGGCTGATTGGTGCAGATACAGCTCAACAGAAGCAAGTGATAGTCAGTCCTTACTCCTCTTATCCTCTCGCCAAACACTTTGGAGAGTCAGTGTCTCCTTGTCAAATCAGAACTGTCCTTTCACTGCGATGGAAAAGCTTTTAGAGCAGTGTTTAAACCCACACAGAGCACTAAACTGCATTTTCATTTTAGCTTCCCTGCTGTCCGAAGGAAAAAAAAACAAAAAAACAACTCCATAATTCAGCTGAGCGGACCTGAGAATCATACTTTGATATTTTGGTAGCACAACTTATTAAGTTTACCAAAGTGGCTTAAAATGGCCCTGAGAGCCGAAAGAAGTCAGAAACATTTTTCAATCATGTTGCATCCCTCACCTGAAAAGAAAACATGACAATCACCACAAACGATATGACGTGCTTTTATGTTATTTAAACTGCTGATCCTCAGAGGAACTATACCATTTGTTTTTAGGGGCCGAAACAGCTCAGCTGAGGTGTCGATGGCAGGGCTGAACTCCTTCAGTTGGTCTCCCTCGATGGTGAACTGAACCACGTACTTCAGTTTGACCTGATCAGGACTGTACACCACATACTCGTCATGCTGGAGCACAAGTATAATGACATACAGTGTGTTAGAATGCACACAGGCACAGACGTATAGACGTGTTTAAGCTTTATTTCTAGATTGACACAAATTACAGTTTTCATAAGTAGTTAATTTAGATATAAAGCAGGCTGAGCAAAGCTCCTCCTGGAGGACCCCAAGGTGTTCCCAGGCCAGATGAGATATGTAATCCCTCCAGCGTGTTCTGGGTCTGCCCCGGGGCCTCCT
>JAPZEB010000005.1:2342856-2357453 GCA_029783705.1 Chaetodon striatus
AGCACAGTGTTAACAATGTTACTGAGACTATTCTTTCTCACACCTTCAACTCAAACCACCAAAATATATCATTTAATTAAATCAATGTCGTAAACATGGCCCTAAATGACGACTGTGGGTCAACTAGGAAAATTCTTAGTTGTGAGCAGCCCTAACTCCAACACAAGTTGAGCTATGGCCAATTTCCTCCTAAGCCCCACCCTTTGCAAAGACTTTCTGAATGATGGCGGCCATGTTTTTTGACCAGTCTTGATCATGAATTGTAGGATTGTGTATCTTAGCCCCAAGAAGCTGTTTACCAAATTTTAATTTGACAGAGTCAAAATAAAAAAAAGTCTATTCATATTACGTTTTTTTGCACTAAGCAAATTAGCAAAGAATGCGTCATGGTGGCCTGAATTGTCCCAGATACTTTTTTAAAGACGACATTGAGATGTAGATGGCTCAAATTCAAAGTCAATCAAACTCATGGTGTGAGGGGTGTGACCTGTCAAAGATTTCACTTTTTTGGCAGTTATAGCACCACCATCGGGTCAATTGGAAATTTGATGTGAAGCATTGGGACATGATTTACAGTTATGGAGCCAAGGTTTGTTTCTGTGTCTCATTCCAGCTCACATTTAATTGAGCAAAGCACAATATAGCATATCATACAGGCCATGCCCACATGCATTAATCATTATGACACCTCAGATCTTGGTTAATACTCCTCCTCAGGGCATGTGTACCTAATCTGGTGAGCTTCTATCCACTGGGTTTTGAGGAACATGTTTGTGGTATCTGTGGTGCCCTCTATGGGTCATGTTAAAAATGCTTTGGTACACCCCCTCCCCAACATGCTCTGAAATTATCTTCCACGATTTGTGATGATTGGATGAACTGTTAATGAGTTCTGGCCAATTCAGTGCTGAGCCCCACCCTAAGGCCATGTTTTCTGACCAGTCCAGCTCATTCAGAGCAGAAATGTGTATCTCAGTCCCACAAAGCCGTGGAGCACATTTAGTGTTGATCGAGTTAAAACCCAACAGAGCTGATTCATTTTACTGTTTTTCACATTACGCAAATTGGCAAACGAAACATCAGGGGGGACTTTAATGGTTCGAGAGGACGTTGTGTAGGGCACATTGAGCTGGACACGTGTGCCAAATTCCAGGTCACTTGGAGGTACCACGTAAAGGGTAAGGCCTTTCTAAAAATAGTTTTTGGGGGGCTCTGAAGAGTCATTAAACAGCCCCTGAAAATGTCTTTAACCAAAGTGCCTGTGCCCTGAGTCTCCAGTGTCAAAGTCCAGTGCTTTGTGCATTCAGCCATCCACTTTAACCACCTCCCTATGATTTGCATGATATACAAAAACATAGCACTTCCTTCACTCAAAAAACATTGCCACTTATCATAATCCACACAGCAATTTGTTCCACAAAATGTGTAAACAAATAGCAGCATACAGACATACATTTTAGAAAACAGGATTAAATAAAGACAAAGACAGAAAGGACAGAGGGAGACAAAAGACACAACCAGCCTTTTTCCCTATAAGAAGACTTAAAGTCAGGCACATTGTTGGACACACATATGAGCCTGCAGTCAATATATGAAGAACCCTTAGACCGTGTCCAGAATCACTTCCTATTACTTTATTTTCACCCCCCGTGTACTTATATAGTGGTAAATGACTGCATAACGGGGTGATGTCAGGCACTTCACCATGTGCTGGTTTAACTAGGCCTGATCCTGTTGTGCTGCATCATTTAGAGGCAGTAGCCAAGAGTGAACGCTTTTATCTTCAGTGCTGAATTGTGCATGCCTCTACCTTTCTTGCATTACCTTTGTTCAGTAAGGCTAATTTGTTTGTTTTGATTCATGCTGTTAGCAATGACGGTAGAAACTGACATGCTGGCTCAATGTGTTTACGCCTCTTCAACATTTATTTGTGAGCCCTGTTGGGTGTAAAAGCCCTTTAATATTCCTTAAATGAGCTGTTTGCAACATCCACAGCATTAATATAGCAGTAAAGCACCATTTGATATATAAAGTTATAGTGGAGTACAGGCGTTCTGAGAATGAAGCAATACCATGTAATCTGAGCTTCTCCTTGTCCTCTGCCGTGGTTGACAGTCCAGCTGTGCATGCATGTGAGTGCATGTGAGTCCCTGTGTGTGTACCTACTGGCTAGATAACTGCCGCTGCGCTGCACTGCGCTAAAGCGGCAGTTAATGCTGATAGTGACATCCCGACACATGGTGGTGGAACAGCATTGTCACGCTGTTATAGCGACCACCCACTAGTTAGCCCCCGCAATGACACTGTTAGCTCTGTCAGCACGTTGTTAGCACTGTTCGTGCTGCTAGCTGCTGGCTCAGCCACCTCCATGTTGAGAGCATGTGCAGGCAATCCTAGCTTAGACTCTGAATCCAACCTGGTCTCACTCTGAAGTCAATACAGGTGCTTGGGCAACGGCTTCTGGCATCAGACACCAACGGAAAAAGCCGTTCTCTCATGTCGGCATGATACCCAGCTGGTTGCCGTCATCGTGTTATGGTGCCCGGCAGCTTCAACGGAAAACGTGACCGAACACCAATTTAAGTTAAAGGGGCGAAAGCCTGTGTAGGGCAGGCGGGAGCTGTGGTGTATGGGTCCAACAACCACTGACTTTGCTTTTGTTGCCTAAAGCGTGTGTGTGTTGGCTAACTGTAACCACGAGTATACATAGTGCGTTTATTTTGAAGGAGACTTTATGTAAACTGTACATTTCCTGTGAAAACTGAGGTGTATTTTGAAAGAAGACAATGCATGTAACAGGCAGAAGGTCAACAACCAACACACCCAGGGTACCTTGCACGTCGTATCTCGATGTATTGGTCCATGACCAAACGTCGATATGTGACGAGGTCTGAGTGAGAATGTGTTGCTGAATCATTTGCTCCGAATGTCGTACAGCATACAGTTCCTTTAATGTTTGAATTATCTAAAAATGTATGTGTCTGAATTCGGATACTCCCATTAGTTCACGTAGGCCAAGTACACTTTGTACACTATGAACTTATTTACGTTACGTGCAAATTTTGCCAGGGTAGTGTTGTCTTAAGTCAAACAAGGCAGTTGCGCACTGACCAGAAATGAATACAGCAAAATTTGACAGCTTTTCCTCTTCTGCTCAGTGAACTGCAACAGGGCCGAGCATTATCGCCAAGGTTTGACATAACGAAGGTCACCCAGAAAAGTTTATGCCTGCTTTATCTGCTTGTTTGCTAACTTGATTTCTCTATTTCTTCATTTATTGTTTTAAAAATAAAAAAATGCTGTTGAATTATAACCTTACTGCTCATACAGCATGATGTCCATGACTGATACTGGTTGGCTCTATCACCAGCTGATCTGATACTGAGTTAATGATACCTGCCACATTTTGTAATTATTTACAACTTGTGACCACAAATCTGATCCTTAAATCTTCAACAGTCAAGACTATTTAACATGCGATGTGAATTACGCACATATAGCTGACTCCACAACACATGTAACATCAAAACCTGATGATAAAATGTGACGCTGTTACCTCGCTAGCAAGCTAACCTTATGTTAGCAGTTATGTGACACTTTGGGAATTAATCCAATAAACAAACAGATGGCTCATGTCCAACGACATTATAATATATGTAGTGTTAGTGAAAAATACACATGCATAAGTTTACAATGCTTCAGTGTTCACAACGGTTTCCATCACAGCCGCCATTTCACAAGTCTGAGATGTGTTTGTCATCCCACTCCTTCCACTACAGAGGCAACATGGCAACCACTGAGGGTGAGAAGTGTCCGACGTTCCACACTCAGCTGTATGACTAATATGAGTGCAGAACAGAACATACAGAACACTGCATTTTGCCATACTCCTCAGTGTGAACTCACTTAAAATAGCAATATGAGTACAGAGGTATCAGATTTGAGACACGGAATAAGTCTTTTTTAAGTGCTACAAGCAGGGTAGAGGTTAGCACATCCAAAACACTTTTACAGGTGTTGGATTAACAAATAAAACTAAGGCAAGAACCAGACAGGAGATCCACACACTGTATTAAAAGCTCCCAGTAGTTTTATTGTGCAAGGTTTCGATCAAACAAAGATCTTCTCCAGGCATTTTGAAATCACCATCACAAAGAGGAACAAGCAACAAGCAGAGCTGGATGTGTTTGTGTCTTAATAGTGCTCGCTCTGCTTTGTGGTGGTGATTTCAAAATGCCCGACGAAGATCTCTGTTCGAGGGAAATGTTGCACAATTAAAACTACGGGGAGCTTTTAATACTCTCCTGTCTGGTTCTCTCTGTTAGCTGCTGCAAGCTAAATGTTTGGTAACTGTTATTGTAGCTATGGGTGGCTGTGGCTCGGCAGGTAGAGCAAGTCAGCCATTATTTGCTTGGTTGGTGGCTCGTACCCCGGCTCCTCCTGTCCACATGTGCAAGCGTCCTTGAGGAAGACACTGAGCCGCGGATTGTTCCAGAGCCATCCTTGGTGGCTTGCTGCCATCTGTGACTGTCTGTATGTGAACTGTTGGGTAACCTGCTAATGGTATGTACTAAGGAGGGTGGTTACATCATGAGGTTGACCCAGGGTTGCTGACAACCAACCACAGCATGTTTTTACTGGCTGTGTTTGTGTTTTCTTGTGTACTTTTAAGCCTTTTTTGTTGCCACTGACAGGTGGTCTTAACAGATAGAAACATAAGTGTAATTTCATGCCAAAATGAGCAACTACCAAAGTCGCACTGTGCCATCTCATCTGCATAAACACAACCTCAGTTTCCGCATCCCTCCCACCCAGGCAGGTGTGTTCGGAGCCAGGAAATTACCAGATCATTACCATGTGCTACAGATGACAATACACTGGCATAAAAACAAGGCCCAAAAGGTTTTAGTTTTACTCACATCTACCCATCTGTTTCTCTTCCTGCTGAAATATTCAAAACCCTCGGTTCTGCTTGTTTATGTATCCCTTTTTTTGTAAGGAGCTTAGCCACACTGCATTAGGACATGGGCGGATTGTGAAACAGTGGGCCCCTGGGCACAGATATGCAAAGGGCCCCACCACCTCTCCTATACAGAGCAGGATACACAGACTCTGTGGTGGGCTCGCGTCTCTTTGTGGTCATTTTGTCTTTTTTAAGTCACTTAGTGTCTATTTCTGGTAGTTTTGTTTCTCTGTGAGGTCATTTTGTGCCTTTTTTAGTTTTTTTGTGTCTTTGTGTGAGGTAATTAAGTGTCTTATTGAGGTAATGTTGTCTTTTTTGGGTCATTTTGTGTTGCTTTGTATTCATTTCATGTCTCCTTGTGCTTATTTGATGTCACTTTTAGGTATTTTGTGTCTTTTTTTTTTTTTAGCTGTTGTGTGTCTTTGTGGTTATTTGTGTGTCCTTTAGTTATTTTTGTCTTTTTTTAGTTGTTGTCTGTCTCTTTCTTAGTCATTTTGTGTCTCCTTATGGTTGTTTGTGTCTTTTTGTAGTTGTTTGGGTTTCTTAGAAGGTTATTTTGTGTCTTTTTTTGGTTGCTGTGTGTTACTTTGTACTCATTTCATGTCTCGTTGTGATTATTTTATGTCTCTTTTAGGTATTTTGTGTCTTTTTCTACTTGTTTTGGGTCTCTTCGTAGTTGTTTGGATTTCTTTTAGGTAATTTTGTGTCTTTTTTTTGTTGTTGTTTTGTGTCTCTTGGAGGTCTTTTTGAGTCTCCTTGTCATTATGGTCCTTTTGTAGTTACTCAGCTTTCTTTGAGATAATTAAGTGTCTTACTGAGATAATTTTGTCTTTTTTGGTCATTTTGTGTCACTTTGTATTCATTTCATATCTTCTTGTGATTGTTTTATGTCTCTTTTATTTCATTTTGTATCTTTTTTAGCCATTGTGTGTCTTCTTTTTATGGTTTTGTGTCTCTTTAAGGTAATTTTGTGCCATTTTTCAATTGTTTTGTGTCTCCTTGTGGTTGGTTTGTGTTTCCTTTATGCAATTTTGGGTCTTTTTTTAAGTTGTTATTTGTCCCTTTGTAGTCATATGGCTTTCTTTAAGGTATTTGTGTCTTATGTCTTTTACTGGCTGTTATGTGTTTTTTTAGCTACTGTGTATCTCCTTGTAGTTGTTTGGGTTTCTTTGAGGTAATTTTATGCCTTTTTGACTTTGTAGTCATCTTATGTCTCCTTTTGGTCGTTGTGTGTCTCTTTGTAGTTGTTTTGCCCGTTCTGAAGTTGTTTTGTGTCTCTTTGCAGTTCCTTTGCCTATCTTTGTGCTCTGCTGGGGTTTTTTCTGCAGTCATTTTGAGCCTCTTCCTGGTTTGTACAAAGGAGGAGAAATCAGTCATCATATCGTGTCATTCCCAAGGGGTACAACACATGCACAGTGAAATCTGGTCTGTATTTGCCGAAGGCTCAATAGCTGGCTCACTATCATCGAACATGGGGAATGATTCATTCGTTTCATTGAGGCGTCTGCAGTGGGCTGTAGTGGGTTGAGAATTACAATTCTGTAATTACTGAAAAAGGCCATAATAAAAAAAACCTTCACAAAGTTTTCTGGATACAAACATTTTATTGTATATCAGCTGCCATCTCACTGAGCGCACCCAAAGAGCACCTAAGAGGACACAATCTTGTCCTTCTTTGAATAATCTTAGTCAGTACATGTTAATTTGAGTGACGTTTTGCAGGTGAAGGCCAGGGGGCCCCCGACACTTTGGGCCCCTGGGCCTTTGCCCACTAGGCCTGTTCAGTCATCAGTGTTGGGAAGGTTACTTTTGAAAAATGACAGGTTACAGATAACTAGGTACCCTATTAAAAATGTAACGAGTAATGTAACTATTTTAATGACTTCTTCTGCACAATGTAACTTATTACATCTGATTACTTTTTGATTACTTTTCTAACAAATGTTTTAAACCAGGTAATAAAGCCAAAAATGCGGCACTCAATTTTGTCCCAACAGCTTTGCTGACCTGCGTTGTCCGAAAATATGTCAAAAAGCAGATATCCTGTATGGTGAGAAGATGCAAAGCAACAGGATGAATGTTCAACATATTCTCAAAGAACAGTTCGGATGACATCCTACAAATTAGTGCCCTACGAGTTACATTACATCCTTAACATGCAGTTACGTAAGTAATGTAAAGTTACTGATGTTTGGTTTAGGTAAGTAAGGTTACTGTTAGGTTTAGGAAAAGAAACACGGTGAGGACGCATCTTAAAATGATTCAAAGTTCACATAGTTCTGAACATACATCTCTTGGGAAAAGTCAAAACATTAAACCCAATGGTGGGTAAAGAGTATAACACTAATCATCTTGTTACAACACAATGTTCTGCCGGGAAACCTGGGGTGCTGGCATTCCTGTGGATGCTACTTGATGTGCTTCACTCACCCCAACACCATTACAGACCAAGTACCCCTCCCCGATGGCAGAGGCCCCCGGGTAGGACAAAGCACCATGCTACACCATAAAAACTGCTCAGGAATGTCCCGAGGAACGTGACAAAAAGCTCTAGGGGTCAAGCTGGCCTCCAAATTAGCCACATCCCAATCTGATAGAGCTTCTGTGGGATGTGCCAGTACCTTAGAGGTACCCTTAATACACGGTGGGGCCTCCTTGGATTCGATTTGGCTCGAGCATGTGAAGGTACGGACACAGGACATCTTCAGTGTCCAGCGGTGAGGTGGGGTACCAGCACTCGTCCCATAAATGCTCCATCAGATTGGGATTTGGGGAATTTAGAGGCCAAGTTGAAGCCTTGATTTTTTTGTCACATTCCTGAGCAGTTTTTGCATTTTGGCATGAGGAGAGGTACTTGGTCTGCAGTAGTGTTCGGGTTGGTGGAGCACGTCAAGTGGCATCCATGAATACCAGGACCAAAGGTCTCCCAGCAGAACATTGCACTGCAACAAAATGATCAGTGTTAATCACTTCACCAGCCAGTGGTTTTAATGTTTTGGCTGATCAGTGTATGTGGGTTATACACTAATTACTGGCTCATGATTACGTGGGATATGTAACAATTTGGATGCATTACTTTTAGTAGAAAAACGTATGAACAGTTAATGAGAACAGCTTTGAACTTTGAGTCGAAAAGAGTCTTTTGTAATCACCAATATTCTATTTAATACCTGATTTAATTACACATTTTTTCTTTGGTTACTGTAAACCCCTCAACACTCAGTAATCCACCCATGCATGAGGAGGTAACACTTTTCTTAATTACTCTTTAGGTCGCAGTGTTTTGAAAACTGGAACGACATTTGCTGTTTGAATAAACACAACGCCATCAGAACAGTTTAACAACTGCCTGAAGCAGCAAAATGAGACCAAACTGTTGAATAACACACGAGCATATAACTGCTGAAATGCTGCTTTGGCCTTCGCATGTTTTGTGTATGAGACATGAGGGACTTCTGATTTTTCTCCTTTATGAGCCAATTATAAGAAATGGAATGAAGCATTCCTGAATTAGGCCTGTGGTCCCACCGGCTCAGACAATACATTTCAGAGTGAAAAAACACCTTCACTGCGATGAATGACTCAAAGCAAACACAGCAATTACTGTAGTGTTTCAGCAGAATGGGCCTCGCTGTGTACCAGGACGATAGGATTGCTGTTTCCTGCTAAAAATGCTATTACATTCTGTGCTCAGGTAATTCAACTTTAAGTGCTAAGCTCAGGTTTGGTGTGCTATATGATATGATACATGAGCTGGGTAGCCTGGCTGGTTTTTGGAGGTTATTGGAGTTTCAGCTCTGATGATACACCGTTCTTATTGTACTCTTAGATATGCAGCACTCAGAGATTGAAACCGAGAGCTCCTCTGCAGTTAGCAAGTCTCACAATCTACCAGCTTTGCAACTTTTTAATAACATTTCCTACCCTGCAAGATGTGCAGTATTGGATAATGTACCACGAGCTTTATCCATAAGAGGATGATTAAAACCTGCTGCCAGGAGCTGATAGCATTAGGCAGTCACCACTATGATAAATGACCTTCACATCTATCAACGTTATTGTCAAAAAAAGGGGAAAAATATTTAGCGATGATGTGATTAGCGGGGCTGAGAGAGGGGGAATGAGACAATGCAGGAGGACATCAGAGGGGTTCATTAGCATCATTAGCTGAGATCGCCCTCGAAGGTCATTTTTTGAACGTTCCATCTACAATTCAGAACAGCCCGATTTGTTCGTGTTGACCTTCCCTTCATCATATTCACACCACTAAGTCATATTGATCCGAAATGTTGAAGAGTGCAACGTCTCCCGCAAAGTACTGACAGCTTAACGTGCTTCACTGGTGATCCTCTCGCCACATACTGCAAGCACTTCACACGAAAATACCAGATTGAGTTTCTAATGAGCAACAAGCCGTGCCAAGACCTTTGGTGTTACGTTTCTATTTCAGATAATCGTTTCTTACAGCACAACAGCGATGAATGCCATCTGCCATCTGAAGGAATTATCAACGTGCAGGTATTGTAGGAATAGGAAATAGCATCAAAGCTGGATGACTGCTGTTCTGTGGGTATTAATTGCAAACAATAGCTGATGATATCAAAAGCAGTGGGACATATACCCTCATATAGATAACAGTACAAAGACTTTAATATAGTATCTTTCCCCTAAGTTTCAAGAGCAGGAAATCCAACTTTAACTCCTACTTTTTGCAGCGAGTGGCAATCCATCCTGTTTATCCGGTGCAGGATTGCAGGAGGCTGAAGCTTATCCCAGCTCATGCCCATCTTGGGCGAGAGGCTGGGTACACCCAGGACAAATTGCTGGTGTATCACAGGGCTGACACATATATTAGGCCTTCTCCACAACAGGAACTTAACAACCCTTAACTTAAGGTGTAGACATCGTCACGGGTTCTGCTTTTGCTTCCACTGTACTCCCACAGATAGAGGAAGAGTCCCTGACTATAAATTTCGGGGCTGCTCATGAGGTCGTTCTCACTCTGAGTTTATCCTGGTACTCTTTGGGGGCAACGGCTCGTTTGAAACACTGGAAACACCTCAGTTACATATGACCTGTTTTACACAGGTGACATTCGGATTCAGTTTAACTGACATTTGTGTTTTACTGGGGGTTGTTTGCGTAATGTGGAAGTGTAAGGGAGTTCATTAATGCTGGGTTCACACTACACAACATTTTTGTCGTGAATGATGATCATTACTTGTTTTACTGTCCTGTATATGAAGACATAAGGGATGTCCTTTTTTTGTTAAAGTGACTGCTATTTATGTTGATTTCTTTTGGTATGATGATCATGAAAAATTTGAGTTTTGTTTCAGAAAGGGAACCATTTTTGTGGCAGAGTGTCTTTGCCAGGCCTGAGATAGACGGCAGAGTATTTTGTTTGAGGGGTGAGCGGTATAATAAGATGTATTCTGGATTGATCACTGCAATTTCATTGTAATGGTGTCTTGTAAACCCTTGAGGGTTGGGCACATGTTTGTGTGCATGACAAAAAATAAAGAAAAATCATCATCATCATTAGTCACCAAGCACTGGGATGGTTTTTTTTTCTTCTGAACAATTTGGAACAGAGAGAAAATGGGACTGACAGCTGCTAGTTTGTCATTTGTGGCAGCTGGTGTGTTTTTAAATGCAGAAAAACCCCTAAAAATAGAGGGAAAACTCCTTTCCTTAAACTCCTGTTTTTTCTTAAACTGGTGTGTGACTTTCAACGTTATAAACATGCTGGAAAACCGGTCAGTAAACAGTAGAAAACAGCATGAAGGTGTGAATATGCTACATTGATTAATTCTTCTCTAGATCTGTTACCTAATTCGCCTCTCTTTAAAACTCAGCACAGACTAATTGTGAATGTGGTTTGAGAGCTGCTTGGACAGAGGCTGAAGGTATTTTGTGGTGGTGCATCATTTCATTATGCCCGTAAAGGGACACAAATTAGCCCGTCCACCTGGGTGTTGTATTCACTGCGACTCAGAGCTGATCAGAGCTGGAGCTGATAAATACCCGTGATTACTGCAGAGTCATTTGTCCTGGGAGTGAGTGCCCACTGTAACCTTTCCCATTAAATACAAATGTCAGATGTTAGTGGGGTTTTTGTGCAGTAGGAAAGGGGTTACTCTCCTTTTGGTCCATTCTGTCGACCACGTACTGCAGTACAGTCATACATTTGTCTTACTGGGGCTTATGTCCAGGGTCCATGGCCTCAGGGGCTTCACAGAACATGAGCTTTGTACAATGTTTGCATATATATATTATAAATTATATATTTCACGGCCATTATGAACAATATCGGGCAGGGAAGTCACAGAGATTTCCTGTGCATAGCAATGATCATCAATGCACTGTGTATGTATGTACAAGTGTAGAGTAGTCATGTACTGCACAGAGTATGTCCATGTTTTGTAATTCCTCATACCACAAATCTGGTAGCTGTAGCATCGTGAGCAGGCTGTGCTGAGTACAAGGAGGAGAGGTGAGGCAGGCAGTCGGAGGAGACCACAAGCTGATAAGAGACCCCTCTCTGCTGAGGTAGAGAGATCCAGAGGATTCACACTGAAGACAAAAGGAGATGTTTGCTGGTTTTTAAATGAAAAGATTTCTTCTCATGTTGCTGCTTGACTGCTAACCTCGCACTGTCTCGACTTATCGTTGACACATCGCCTCATATTAATGAGCTTCACATTCTGCTTACTGATTAGGTGGGTACTCCGTTCACTATTTGTCGCTGTCCCTTTATGGGGGCTCTGAGTTAATGTTGCGTGGCATATTATGAACTGTCCTCCAACACATCTGTAGCCCCAGGGCCTAAAGTAATATCAAGGCAGAGATTACTCTACTGCGTTTACAAGTGAGGACACAGTACAGAAAGAAAGAAATAATACAAAAAGCAATAATAAAAACATATAGAATGTGTAGGGCTGCAATGTAAGGAAAACATTTAAGAGTTATTACTAATAAAAGTATGACAAATGGGCCTACAAATTAGCATTGTCACCTCACAGCAAGAGGGTTCCTGGTTCAAACCTGGGTTGCGGGACTCCTCTGTATGGAATAATCAAACCTTCAGACACTCTTGCCAAAATGAGATAAGATAAGACATAAGAGGAGCAAAACTACAAATGCAAACAAAAGAATAAAACATCAAGGAACACCACTGACCACTGGGTGAGTTTCATGGCTTTGAAAACCAACGTTTAAGGTGGTTTTAGGGCAGATTAACACATTGCCATAGACAGCATTGTTAAGCCAGGAAGAGGAAAGACAAATTCTCTCAAATTCTCAGAGAAGGAGCAATTGTCAAGATTTTGGTCTTAACCACTCGATTTCATCATAAACAACCAGGAATGAGGCTCAAAGTGCAAAATACTGGACTGCACCTTTAAGAAAATGGTTATAATCAGGTTTTAAGTACGTACAGTCGTGTGTTCACACGAGTAAAAATACAGAATTAGTTAGATTAAAAAAGTCAGAATGCAAACACAAAAAGACTTTATGTTTTGTAGTTTGCTGTTGATTAACACAGCGTCACACAATGCAATGCATTAAGGAGAAGCTTTGAAACACCCACTGAAAAATCTTTCATTTTTGTGAAAACACATTGCCCTGACATTGTGAGCTTTAATTGGCAGCGGCTTTACAAAGTCACTGTTTATTTGATGACTCTTGCCACATAATGCTGCCTCATTTCCACAGTGGCCCTGACAGCTCAGCGCTCTGCGAATAAAGAAAAGTAAGTAAAGTTTATTTGTACAGCACCCTTTTCAGATCATAAAAAAAACAAAACAGGAAGCAACAATCCAAAGCACGGGGCTGACAGGATAAAAACACAGCAGCATAAAGACAGAGATAAATAAACAGGTTATTACCTGTTTGGTTAGGCTAAACAAAAGCCTGTCTGAATAAAAGTATTTAAGCTGTTTCATAAAAACATGACACGAGTCCAAGGACTGTGAGAAACATGCAAATAGACACAACACAATCACGTTAAGAAATACCTTCACCAATATAACAACACAAGTGTAGCTGTTTCTAAACATTTACCAACTTAACGACACACGAGAACATCACTTTGATGACTCACTGAAGCATCAGTTTGACAATGTACATATGCACATGGCTGGGAAACACAGCACTGGTTGTTGCCATTTGTGGATTATAAGTTACTGATGTCTGATGTTTGTCAGTGGGGCTTGAAAATCTTTCCTTCCTTTTTTTTTTTTTTTTTTTTTAAGCTTAGTTTAACATTTGGATCCCAGATACATTTTCAGTTATCTGCTGTTAACCTAGTGTTAGCATTCTGCTTATTATTATAATATCTGACAAATGCGACCAGTGTGTATTAGCTGTGTGAACCACTTTGTTGTGTCCCCTGGAAACACTTCCTGTTGTGTTGTTAACTTCTAAATGCTACACATTATCAAATTGTTGTTTTGTTGTTGCCAGTGTCGTCAAGTGGGTCCAGATGATTTGTAAATGCTGCGTATGTGTTGTCACATTGGTGAGGACGTTTCTTTGTTGCCAGTGTTTTCTGTTTGCCTGTATTTTATTTATTTGCAGTTGCGCTATGAGAGCCACCGTACATTTGAGTTGAACCCTGAGACCTCTTTTCTGCGAGATGAATGTGCGAACCACTGAGCCACAAAGCCTGTGTGGCAGACTGATTCAAGGAGGAAAGGTTAAAAGGGTCCACATGGCTGTTTTTATTTTTGTTTGGGTTTTTTTTCGCAGAAAAGCAGTGGAAGGACCCTGGGAAGTGCTCTATCCCAGCACTTCATAAAAGTAAAGTAAAACAAACCAAAAAAGTGCTCCAGCAAACCTGCGTTTTGTTTCCATGACAACAATATCTTGACATTAATGTTAGCCAGGTTGCTAACCTAACGCTGGTAACAGAGAGCTGACCACACAGCTACCAACAAAGTGTATGATAATAAAACCACAGCACTCACCAGCAACACTCAGTGTCCAGCTGGTCTGCTACACACAGCCACAAATGGGCTTTTCTGTCTTTGTTGTGCTTGTTTCTGACCGACACACAGTTAGGGACAGAGAGTAGCTAAAGGAGCAACAGTGACGACACCAGGGCCTTTCTGAAAAGTTCAGATATTTTCAACTGCGGGCACTTGGAGCACCCGCAAAAAAAAATAAAAAATAAAAAAGACAAGGCACTCTGAAAAAAAAAAAAATGCCGGGTGTGGTGTTGTTTCTTGTGGCTGCATACACTCTCTCCTCATTGGGAAGAATTGGAAAAAGACCCTGACCCTCACAAAAATTGAATAACCGCTTCACAGTTGAACACTTCCCCAAACCAGTCAAGTTTCTCTTACAGTTTACATGTGAAAACACGGATGCTTCGCGCACATCTTCCCATCGGCAGCACAGAAGATCTACACAATCAGCACAATTTCAATCTGGACGCCCAAGATTAGTGTCACCAGTTCAGTATCTCACCAAATGTCTCCCCTTCTGTTCCTGAGTTATGACGCTGAGTAAGAGGCGGAAAAGTGTTTTGGCAGAACATTGTGATGTCACAGTAAATTTGACCTTTGACCTTTTGGATATAAACTGTCGTCACTACATCATTATGTACTATTAGACATTTGTGTGAAGTTTT
>JAPZEB010000005.1:2364662-2378157 GCA_029783705.1 Chaetodon striatus
ATCTGCTTTTCCGGCCACTTGGGTGGAACATACATTATTTAGGAGACACATGCCTATGTAGAACTCTATTTTGCTGGTGAAGTAGTTAAAGTGAAAAGTGGTGAATTATGGCATTTAGGAGCCACTGTGGCCTGTACTGTACATTGTAATCTAGTTGTTTGACTGTGTGAGAGAGGAAGAGGAAGCCAAAAGCCACTCCACGGGGAGTGTGGAGAGAAAGACGTAAAGGCAGAAATAATGAGGGAGGTGAATTTGAGCAAAGAATTTTACTCCTTCCATCGTTCTTTGGGAATAAACATCCGTAAATCTGCTCAGAAACCATATAAAAAAGACGCTTTTGAAGCCTTTTGAAGTTCCCGTCATTATCAAAGTAATCCTTCTGTGCATACATGTTTACATTGCCAACAGGAACTGCTAATAGTTAGTCTGACAGACATTAAATTGAGCCAAAATGTAAACAAACACGGGCCAAAAAACACACAGGAGAATACCTGTGCCTAACTGCAGCTGACATTACAGCAGCCCATTTGATGAGCTTTCACGGGGTCCTGCTCTTCTGATGGCTTTAATTTTTTTCCATCGTCATATTGGTTCCCAACGCCTTAATTATAGTGTTAGGATGTTTCCATTTATGTTATTAACAAATCTGCATTTTCACACAAAAGTCAAATTTCACACTAGGCTAACAAACAAACAAAACAAGTAGACGGACGAGGCTCTTTGCAGTATAAAATAAAAAAGATATCCACTTAAAGCTGGGGTAAGCAGTTTCCTTTTGGCAAAAATACCATAATAAACTTTGAGCAAATTGTAATTCAAGTGGATTGAGAGAAAAGAGTTCTGCACCTCCTCTTGGCTCAGTTTTCAGGCTTTAGAAAAACTCCTGTGACTGGAGACTTTGGCTAATCACAGGTCATTTCGGAGAGAGGGCGCTCCCACTATGAAAGCCTCATTCAATGGTGGAGAATCCTGCAGAGAAAGTTGCTATTTGAGCACTGGCAACAACTGCCTACCCTGCAAGGCAACCCAAAAAAGGAAAATGAATTTCTCAAAAAGAGTCTGACAAAAAACGAAACGTTGATATCAGTGAAGTGTTTCAGAGCTAATAGTTTAGCCTTCTGCCAACTGGTGCCAAAACCTCATGGCTGCAAGCAAGAGCCTCAAATTACAGTGTGTCCTCCACCTCAATCCCTGCTGCATCAGGCTTCTTTGATGGGAGAAGAGCGGGCGGCAGCTCCAGAGGCAAACCACCAGTCAGGGGCCTCAACACCCAAAATTCAGCCAGTGCAAAACCCAGCTCTGAGGGGGCTGGACAGCCCAGACTCCCTGCCTGACGACAACTGTTGCTGTCGTTTCACAGGTTAGCCTTGGTGCTGCCTGCTGGCCACCAGCTCGCTGTGACACCCGGCACTTGGCACTCGGGGGTATTCACTGGCTTAATTCAAGCCACTACAGCCACCAACTGATGATCTATCTTCCAAAGCTTCTGCCTGCTCTCCTCCCAGGGAAGCAGTCCACAGCGGTGGGAAGCGAGGCAGAGGGACTGTGGGGAGGCTAACTAGCTAATTCTGCAACACACTCTCACTCCCAACTCGTTAAAAACAAATGCTCGGTCAGTGGTCCTACAGTACACATCAAACTATTATGTTCTAGGTTCCCCTTAAGCATCAGTTTTGGACGCTCAAGGACGGTGTTTTCAATTTATGTTTGTTTTACGTGTTGTGTCCTTTCAAAATAAACTTCTGCTCTCACAGGAAATGTACAGTTTCTGCTTGTGAAACACAAACAGAATCTTTTAAAATAAACAGACGATGTGGGTAAAAAAAGCCTTTGTTTTTAGGTTAATGTACTTAGATTCAGACAACAGGGCGGCACGGTGGTGTGGTGGTTAGCACTGTCGCCAGGGTGTACCCTGCCTCTCGCCCAGTGTCAGCTGGGATAGGCTCCAGCACCCCGTGACCCTCAAGAAGATAAGCTGTTAGAAAATGGATGGATGGATGGACAACAAAAGCCATTGGTTTAGAAAACACCCATCATGGTCTGGCTTAAAATAAGTATGTTTATTACTAATCTTATGTCACATCACTCGAGCATATTGTACTACACACACTTGCACACATTGTTGTTAATAAAATAACTCGACTTACGCTTCAAACGGGACACAAACATCAGTTTTCCACTCTAAAGTCCTGTGTTTGTTTGACCCACCCACCTCCCCTTCCGCCTGCTTTATAAGGACTCACTCACTCTTTATAATATGGCAGTTGCTTGGTGTGTCAAAATTTGCTGCCACCCACTGCGTCTTAGACAGTCTCCACAGGGTGCCCCTGTGTGTCGCTGTCTGACACCGAGGGACACTGACCAAACATTGTTATTTGAGGAGTTGGGAGTGAGACTGGGTTCAATTCTTGTCTTATTTTTGGTCTGATAACAGAGAGAGGGCGAGTGGGACAAGAAGGGGCTGAGCAAATACGCTGTGGGCAACTCTACAATGAAATAAGGTTGAATAAATGGATGCATGGAGAACACTTGGTTATCCTATGAAGCGTGTGCATATGTGGTCGTCTGGTAGTAGGGGCTTTGGACAGAGAGGGGAGAGCTGCAATAGGAGGGTGTATTTCATTTTCTTCTGGTTTTTTTTGCCTACCCCAGCTTTAATAAGACACAGGGGCATTACTCTGGATAAGACTTACAACAGGAGGACCAGTGAGTTCACCAAAACACTGTAGGTAATTGTAATTATAACTGGGCTGGGGGTTAAAAATTACCCATATATGCGCTCCCGATAGGATTAAAATCACTGACCAGCGCAAGAAAATATATCCCACCTTCCCTAGAGAAATAAATCGAGTTTAAATGGGGCTTTAGTTCTCCAGCAAATGCCCACAAATATAAATACCCTAATAACAGACCTTAATTTGAGAAACCCTGATGGTATTTATTTCAATTCATATGTCTTTTTTGGTTTCATAGTAAAGAACGTTCAAGTATTTTGTCTTCAAGTTAAGTCAAAGCATTTTTTTAATTAAAAATCTTTCATTTTGTTTTTTGGAAATCTTGCTAAGAGGAAAAAAGTGCAGTCGGATCTAATTTATCGGTAGTAATAAGCGAAAACCTGGGAGTTACACTCAATCTTTGGCCCTCAGTGACACCCTTCTTCACCTTGTGAGGCTTCATTCAGTTTAACTTATTATATTCTGTGACTTCACATCATTGAAACAGTGTCAGATCCTGCTGTTTCCCCTTGAGGTTTCAGGGGTCAGAGAGGCGCTGGAGCGTCCCCTCTGATCCAGGAAGGCGGCTCACCGTGGGGATCTGACAGACTGACCTGCCTGGCAGCTATGATAGATACACTGGGACTGGTCTGACCTCTCTGGCTGACATCCACAAGCTCAGTGTTGGCCCCGGTCATCATCTCTGGGATGAAGTGCCTGTTTGGGAATGGGAATGGCCCATTTCTGCCGGACTCCTGAATTACTTCTTTGTTTGCCAGGAAACAGTGTTTGCTGTGAGGATTTCAAAGTAACTCAGCGTCCACAGGCCACAGAAAAGCAATATGTCCTTTCCATTTCTGTGCGTCTGAGGGTCAAATGACCAATAACCAGCTGGAAAAGGAATCAAAATACACACCTGAAAAAGACGAGTCCAGACCTTGAGTACAGTCCGTTGGGAACACAGAGCACCAGAAATCTTTCAAGCATGACTTTCTGCCCATAAATGTCACTGAACCCTCTTTTCACGTGTGTAATTTAAGATTCTTCCTCCTGTTGAAAGTCAATCAGATGGGGCTCTGGGGATGGAAGAGTTTGTCTGTCAGTCGGTTAGTCCACCACTTCGGCAGAGCCAGAAACATTTCAACAATTATTCAGTGAATTGAAATTAAAATATTTTACAGACAATAAATCCTACCGACTCTGGTGACCCTAGAGGTTGAGATTTTAGTTGTTTATCGGAAAATCTTTATAACTATCAGATGGATTGCAGCGAAATTTAGTGCACAAATTTATGTCTCCCTCAGGATGAATTTTAATATCTCTGGGGATCCTCTGACTTTTCATCTACTGTCACCATCAGGTCAGAAATTTAATTTGTCCAAGTGTTTGGTTTATGACCAAATACCTGCAAAACTAATGTTTCCTCAGTTCTATCAGCTGCACTTTGTGTTTAGTGCCAGTTAGCAAAGCAAATTGTAATCAAGTTTCAAGTTAATCATTGTCATATGCACAACAATTACAAAGAAGCAGCTGTTGGCAATGACAACGACGCTGATTTAAAATAGTGAAGAAAAAAAATCATACAAGTAAAAAAATGACAATCTAAGATATGAAATAGTAAAGAAGTGAAGACACAGGGATAAGCTATGACATATATAAAACATTAATCTGTAAATGTATATGCATAATGACGAGACACACACACAGATACAAACAGGTGTAAAACAGTACAGTATTTTAAAGTAAAGATGGTAAGCATGGAAAAATTACCCTTATCAGCATGTTAGTATTGTCATTGTGAGCTTGTTAGCAAGCTAACATTAGCTGTGTCTGCAGCCTCACAGAGCTGCTAGCATGTAAACTCTCTGGGCCCTGTCTTACACCCAGCGCAAAGTGCATCACAGTGCAGCTGTAATTGCTATTTTCAGACTGATGCAGTTTTAATTTTTATAGCCAGCGCCCCATGTTGTGTAAGCTGCAAGTGTACGTGCACCCATCTGTGCATCTATTGGCATGGAGGTGTTAAATGAGGTGTGGTCTGGTGCATTGTTGGCGTGTGGTTACTTTGAGAGAGCAGAGAGTGATTGCACCATTGACCAACAAAACCTTGCTGTGCATTCCAGTATCCATACTACCATACTATATAGTATGCCAGAAAAAGATTCAGTATGTCCCAGTACATAGTATGTGAAATGCATTATGCCAAGAATACCAGGATATTCTACTACATCTGGTATGGGTATGAAAGCAAGCATGCTTTTTTGGCTGTTCTGACCCACAATCCCCTGCACAGTGGACGATACGTCACATCGACTGAGCTGCAAACAGATGACAGCTTGACAGCTGTTGGAAGTCGCGATGACAGACAACAACTCATTCAAGTAACAGAGGACCAGTGGAATAGTGATAGTAGGAATATTAATTGATTAACAAAATAATCGTAAATATTACAAACAACAACAACAGGAAATAACTATGAAAATAAAAGTGACAGAGAACTGCAGACGTAATTTCACTGTCGCAAATATAATATGTTAGAATCTACAATCTGTGTAGTTGTAACTTTAAAAGTTACCCACACACACTGCAAAGTACCAACAGCAGAGCTCTCAGAGTTGATCTCCATCTCTGGTGAACTCTGTAACTGGCATTTGTTTCATTTCCGAGGTAACTGATATAAAAACAAGAGGGTCAAAGTTCAGGGTGTCATGTTATGAGAAAGCAGTTTGTCTCAATTGTGTACATACTGCATACAACAGTACCTACTTCTTAAGGGCAGCTGCAGTACCTACTAAAAGTAAAAAGAGGAAGAAGGCGATTCGGACCGCACTCCTGGTCTGAAGTGAAGATGGTGCAGTATTTTCCTGATATTTAAAGGCCGCATTATTCACATACCGTAGTAATGCGCCTACATAGGAAGGTTCACAATGCATAGACATGTCTTCAGGGACGTGCAGATGGGTCACAAGTGGGTGAAATAATACATCATTAATAAGGAAAATATTGATTACATTATCTAAAATGTGAACGTAGCAGAGAGCAGAGCAGAGCTGCAGAGAGACACTGTACACATTCATGCATGAGGAGCAGCGCAACTTTATTTCAGAGGCTAAAAGTTTGGTTCTGTTTCCTATGTCGAGTTTATAACTACAGTTTTTAGTTTTGCTGCTTAAATGTCCCATGATTTGCTGCCGTGACATTATTGCTCTAACTGCAGTACTCTAACAATAAATCCGCTCGCTTCTCCAATTCGCTGTGGACCCACCTGGCTTTTAAAGTGAATGGGAGATGACACTCTGATTGGTTGAATTCATGTTACACCCAGAACATACCTATGGTTAATTAAAGGACTCAATACAACCCCTTTGCTCCTGGTGCTTAACTTTGTAGCCAGTTAATTTGCTGGTTAACTGGCAAAGTGGAGTTGGACATGCCCTAAATGCACTTCAGACAATGCACTATAGATTATTTAAATATGGCCCAAAGTCTTTTATGTAATAAGACCTCAAGTCAACAGTGGGCAGATCCAACATCTAAACATGTGAGGAGGTCATTTGAGATTCTCCCCCTCATGAGAGTCCGTGCTACAAAAACACAGCCAGAGGTCAAGCCTTCCTGACCCGCAATGATGCAAAATAAACTAAGTCATGCCTTCATTTCAAGCAGACTAGATTACTGTGATGCATTATTCATTCATGAGCTCACTGAAAAACTCTTGACAGTCTTCAGTTGAATCAAAACTCTGCGGCTAGATTGCTAACTAAAACAAAAAAAAAAAAAACAGGGAACATGTCAAGGCAGTTTTGGCCAGGCTCCACTGGCTTCTAGTCAAAGCTCTAAGCTCGGTACATATTTCAGATTCTTTTTTATGCCCCATCATGCATCTCACTTCAGATCATCCCTGCCATATACTGGATATATCGACCACTCTCTGAGGAAAACTGGGAATGTGGGCTTCATAAAATATGCTTTTAAAACCATAGAACACGTTATATATTTAGTCTCAAACACAACTTGCATCTCTGTATTCTTCTCTGTTTTGCATTTAATTAACTTATTTGATTAATTGGATTTTAATTATACAGTATAAGTTTGAACCTCATTAAATTTACTTTTAAAGTCTATTATTATATTCTCTGTGTTGTATTCATTTATTCTCGTTATATGTACGTACAGTATGAGCGCAGAGGACTGAGCTGAATTTAATGCATGGATTATGCACTATAAATAAAATGTATTATTACTGTAATTACTGTGATTAAATTATAGCTCAGCTTTCATCTTTGCAGATAGAATTTTCTCCTGCCTCTTCTGTCTCCTTTCCTCCCTCCTCCTCTTTGTCTTTGTCCCCTTGACAACCACTTTCTGCTCTGTAGGACAAAGTGAACATGATTGAAGAGTCAACAGTGGCTTTCTCCTGCGTGTATTCAGGCATACTGAACACCCACCGGTCAGTCAAAAGCTTTGTTCGGCAGCGGACTCCCACCTGCTGTCACCGCAAGAAACACTTGAAAAATATTAAAGGAAATGATACACAGAGACTGCCAGACACCTAAAAAACACTCCTCCCACTACAGGAACCCAAAGACCCTGAAGATATTAGAGTCTGTTTGCTGCACATCTCATCTCACACATGCACAATCTCAAAGTATTGATTTAGTCAGTCAGTCAATAAGAGACATTCAGTTCTCCTGCCCTTATTCACTTCGCGGTCAGCAACAGTAACTGTTGCTCTGCTGAAAAGTACATACTGATATAACTGGTCTGTCTAAAAGTAAAAAACCTGAAAGAAATACATCAGAAATTACATTTGCAGAATCAGACCCTGCTTGTCTGTCTGGGTCAACATGTGATGTCGAGCACAGTCTGGATTTATCTATTCAAATAATATTTCTGATTGCCAAACTCCTGCTCCAGCATTCCTACAGTACTACAAAGTTATTTATGTTTTGTTCATGGCAGCGTATTCTCACTCACAAATTGTCAAATGCGGCTACTTTGCAGTGGCACTACGCACTAGTTTTGGTTATCTCAGTTTCCACCCGTTACGTGCTACATTGTCTTTAGAAATAAATGTCCATCTTCAAAGGGAACGAGGTCTCACCACAAAACTACTTCAGGCTGAGGCAACAAAACTATTTGGTAAGGTTTAGAAAAACAATCATTATTGGGGTTAAAATGACTACGCTTGTTTAACATGTCCTCATACAATGGTTGGTTTGATATCTTACAAATTAGTGCCCCATGAATGATGTTACATTCTTAACATAAAGTTAAGTACTTAATGTTAAGTTACACAGTTTAGGTTTAGGCAAAAAAAGTTACACAGGTTAGGTTCAGAAAAGTAAATTTACGTAGGTTATGTAGTTTTATGAAAAGAAACATGGTTGGGCATCTTGACCTTTAGGCAAACAAAGTTATGCAAGTGAGATTCAGGAAAAGAAAAATCACACAGGTTAGGTTGAGAAAAGTAAGGTTAGGTAGGTTATATTTAGCAAAAGAACCACACTTGGTCGTCTTTAGTTTTAGCAAAGTAAAGTTACGTAGGTTGTGTAGTTTTAGGAAAAGAAACATGGTTGGGTGTTTTGACCTTTTGGCAAATAAAGTTACCCAACTTAGACTAAGGAAAGTAAAATTATGTAGGTTAGGTTAAGGTAAGTAAAGTTAGGAAGGTTAGATTAGAAAAAAAAAGAAACATGGTTGAGCATCTATAGCTTTGGGGAAGTAAGGTTACCTATGTTAGCTTTAAGAAAGTACGGTTATGTCAGTTAGATTTACTAAAAGAAACATGGCTGGGCATCCTTAGTTTTAGGCAAGTAAGGCTACGTAAGTTAGATTCAGGAAGGTAAAATTAGGGAGGTTAGATTTAGGAAAAGAAACGTGGTTGGTCGTCTTGACCTCTAGGCAAGTACAGTTACCTTGGTTAGGTTTAGGAAAGTAGGGTTACGTAGGTTGGGTTTACGAAAACAAACATGGCGATGACTTACCTTAAAGTAACACAAAGCCTCCTGGGGAAGTATCTTGTGTTGTTTGACCCATCCACCGCCCTAACCTGCCTTGCTATACGCATCTTTGGTCGTTACACTACTTCCAGCTTTCCCAATAACATCGTAAATACAGGAATTACTGGCTCCTGATTGTGTGGGTTATACTGTATATGAATTCTGATGCATTACTTTTCATGGGTATATGTATGAACATTGCATGAGAGTAGTCTGGTTTACCACAGTAACTTAATGAGTATGTCATTTGATGACTATGTCACGTGATGGGTGTCAGCAACTACGTTACATGGTCAAAAAACCTCAAGTTGACTTTGGGATTTCCAGCGGACACTGGGCTCCTAAGTGAAAGTCTGGTGTGTATTTGAGACATCCATTCCACCTAACTCCTTCCCTACTTGGACTTTTTCGCTCTTTCTGCTATGTTATTGCCACAGAGGGGATTGCATTTGAGTTAGTTAAAAGCCAGATGTATCTCTTACGAATGCTGCTGAAAAAAAAAAAAAAAGAAGAGACAAGGGCCGCTATCCAGGCTGCCATATTTGACACCATGGAGATGAGAACAGATTGTTTATGTGAAGTCTTTAACAGCATCTAATGTGCTTGTTGATGAACTGCTGAAAAAGCTCTAGAAAGTAATCTACTAAGTGGGCCTTGAGAGTTGCCACATTACTACTTCCACTGAACTTTCACATTTGATATTGATTATTGATATTGCTATAAGCTGTATAAGCTACAGTGAGTAAGAAAAATATTACCACACAGCAGTAACTTAAGCATTTACTTAACTTGTTCTCTTGTGCTGCATTTACTCTGAAATAATGAACTAAACTGAAATACCTTTTCTGGTATCAATCTTCTCATCTAACTCTTGGCAAAAAAAGCGAAATTCTCAAAATGTGGAACTATTACTTAAAAACGGTGTGGGCTGCCTGGAGATGGACTATTTTTGAAATCCTGTCTTTGGCCCTCCTTCACATAGCTCTTCAGCAGGAGAGGTGTTTGGAAAAGGCCTGAATTCATGTGTAACCTAGCAGAATGATCTCATGGGACATCATGCTTGTACAAAAATAACTTTTATGTGATAAGTATTAGAAGGAACAGACCATGTGGACTCAACTACTCTTTTTTTTTAACAGTTATGAAAGAAAAATCGTGATCAAACCTTCTCCTAAACTTTAGGAAAAAAATAAGACTGCCCAACTAAGCCTGGTAGACTCAGAAAGTGTATATTTTAAGCCAAAACATCAAGTTGTCCTAATTATAACCAAGCGATTTCTCAGCATTTTAGGCTCCAAATGTGGTGTTTTTCTAGTGACCTGTCGAGGTTTTTCCAGAAGCTTTTTAGGGCTCCAAATGTGGGTGTTTCGTAGCAACTCATTTGAGTTTTTGCAGTGGCTTTTTGGGCTCCAAACGTGGGTGATTTGTAGTGACCCATTGGTGTGTTTCAGGCAGCTTTTTAGGCTCTAAACACAAGTGTTCTGTAGTGATCTGTGTTCGTTTTTCCAGAGGTTTTTTAGAGCTCTAAATGTGGGTGTTTCGTAACAACTCGTGTGTTTTTGCAGTGGCTTTTTAGGCTCCAAACGTGGGTGATTTGTAGCAAACAGTCAGTGTGTTTCCAGCAGCTTTTTAGACTCCAAACACAGGTGTTCTGCTGTAACCTGTTTTTCCAGAGGCTTTTAATGCTCTAAATGTGGGTGTTTTGCAGCAACCTGTTTGTGTTTTTCAGCAGCATTTTAGGCTCTAGACATGTTTGTACTTTTTGGAGTTTTGGTTTGTTTTGTGCTCGAAAAGCAGTTGTATTTTAACAAGACATCACTGCCTTTCCAGCCAGGACTGTGGCATAAAAAGCGGAGATATTGCTGCATTTCCAGCCAGTATTGTGTCATCAAAACTGAGTATTTTAAGCAAAAACATATAATATATAACATATAAATATTTTTCTAACCATAACCAAGTGATTTTTGTGACTGCACCTGATTACATGTTCACAACAGTGTTGCTGAAGCTTTAAGTTTCCGTGTAGCACTACATAGTAATTCACAAATGTAAAATAAATGTGGTTGGTGGAAACATACAATGCCAGCATTTATTCTGGCAGCTGGGATGGATGGTGACATTATCAACTCTGCTCTGCAGACACATATTGGATTAACATGATGAAGGCTTTCTGCATAAATAAAAACTGAAACTGTCTTGTTTCATAAATTTGGTAGGCATGATGGATGTACTATTTGTACTTTCTGTATTTTAACTTTTCAACTTCAAGAGATACCGGTGTTCTTTTGTTCCTGGCTTTACTGTCGTGTTCTGGCTGCACACTGCTGTTGGATATTGTCAGTGGCAGCTCCCACCTTTGGATCCACTCTCCAACAGATTTGAAATCATGTTCAACCAATTATCCAATGACAAGGGTGCACCTGTTCTAGGCCGACTATGTATGTGTTCGCCTTTTGTCTTTGTCCATTTTGATTTTGATAAAGACACAGTGGTGTTAAAATGTGGAGTCAGTTTGCACAATAAAAGGCTGAATATCAATCTGTGTGCTCCAGTGCTTTCTTTCACCTTAAAAATGTTATATGTTTATATGTAATGAATGTTATTTCTTCATTTGAATTGTTCTGAAAATAGTGGGATCTGTCTGCCCACTATATGTGACAAAATTGAAAAACTAAACTTCAAGTCAAACTCCCAGCAAATAAATAAAAAAATAAAAAATATCTGTGTGGTAAATGGTAGATATAGCCCTGATGTGATGTAGCGAGGCAGTAAGAGTGTGACCTCTTTGCGTAACAGAAAGGATCAATAAAGATGTAGGCAGGAAACAGTCTGAGGACGAGTCTCTGTCTGAACAGAACTGTGAAGGTCGTATCCTCAGCTGCTGCGTATTTATTCCCTGCCTGAGATAATATCAACCATGCTGTCATTCTGTTTGCCTTCTCTAATTCTCACTTCCCACATTTTGGAAAGCATCCAAGGCAGAAACCCTGCTTTTATAATACAGCAAAGCAGATGTGAGAGCAGTTTCTGGCAAATTCGCTGCAGACGTTGATGAGACACCTGCCCAGCATCGGCAATTAATATCAATTTATTGGCTACAATTACTGTAATTTTGCTCTAAACTTAAACATGGTACTGACAAAACGATGTCATTTCTCTTGTCCATGATACTCGCTGATGTGGACCCTTAATATCTAATAAAACCGATGCTGGTCGTACAGGTCTTTAGGGAGGGCTGCTGTTGGCATGGGTGGGCAATTTCTTAATGGACTGTAGAAAGAGCAGATTAGTTCATTGACATGTCTTACTCGCTCTCTTAAATTCAATTATCCTCTCTCTTGAATTAAATTATCACCTGCTTGTCAGGACAGATGTGCTGTTGTAGATGAAGAAAGTAAAGTGTAATTAGATGGATGCTGTATGTGTGTCTGTGTGTGTGTGCGTCTAGGAGCAATTAACAGTTGGAACAAATTCAAGCAAATTGGAATAAGACGCACTGTTTTTCAGCCACAATGTGGAGACTGATATCTAGATGAACATGAGAGATTACCTCATTCAGCTGTGCAGTTAAATATTTCAATTAGTCTGGGTTTAGGCAATATTTGCTTAAGACGTGGGCCATCAAGATTTCCTGCATAATTAATCCTATGTTATGCGGGCTATTTTTATGGAGGTGACATTTGCATTTTGTCATTTTCTGCCATGGAGCGCCATAAAGATTGACATTTGAGCAGCTGTGGTGCTTTGGGCGGTGACGGAGTGCAGCCATTTGTCTCTGACTACAGGGACAGATCACAGCCTCAGTCTCCACAGCCCAGTCGCCAGAAGAAAATGTTGGCATTGTATATATGTTTCAGCAAAACACGAATATGTTACATTTGCACATTTCATATGTATCACATCAAAGCCTCTGACGTGACATACGTATATGAGCTGACTCTGTCATGTGGAGGTGGAGGGGATGGTGGATGGTTTGCTCCCTAGGCGAGGCGCCTGCCAAGCTGCAGAACACTGTTTAAGACCAGCAAACAAGCTAGTGTTTTAGCTAGTGACTGCTGTGTTTCCACTGGCGTTTTAGGCGCAAATTTGGGTGTTTTGTAGCAACCAATCAGAGTTCTTCCAGTGTTTTTTGGGGCTCCAAACATGGGCAATTTGTAGTGCCAGTCCGTTTGTTTCCAGCTGCTTTTTAGGCCCCAAAAATGTTTGTTTTGTAGTGACCCATCAGCATTCTTCCAGTGGCTTTTTGGGCTGAAAACGTGGGTGATTTGTAGCGCCCCTTGTTTGTTTCCAGCTGCTTTTTTAGGCTCCAAACATTTGTTGTTTTGTAGCAACATGTCTCTGCTTTTCCAGTGGTCATTTAGGCTTGTAACATGGGTGATTTGTAGCACCACCCATTTGTTTTCAGGGGCTTTATATGCTCTAAACATGGGTGTTTCGTAGCGACCTGTCAGTGTTCTTCAACCTGATTTACAAGGCTCCAAACATGGCTGTTTTGTAGCAACATGTCTATGCTTTTCCAGTGGTATTTTAGGCTTGTAACATGGGTGAATTGTAGCACCCCACCTGTTTGTTTCCAGCAGCATTTTAGGCTCTAAACATGGGTGTTTTGTAGCCACCTGTCAGTGTTCTCCCAGCTGCTTTCTAGGCACCAAACATGGATGTTTTATAGCAGCCTGTCAACGTTTTGCCATCAGCTTTTTAGACTCCAAATGCGGATGTTTTGTAGTGACCTGTCTGTGTGTTTCCAGCAGATACAGTGCCACAAAAAGTGGTAGTATT
>JAPZEB010000005.1:2386057-2398736 GCA_029783705.1 Chaetodon striatus
ATATCTAACAAATAGGCTTTGAAAGGAAATGCATTATACGTGTGTGCTAGGCCTCCAGGACACACGCAGTGAGTTTGGGTGACTAACACTGAATGTAAACACAACTGTTTGTTTACAAGAAAACTCCACCATGTGCCCTTTTTATTTTGGTTTATTTTGACAGATGCCAGTTATACTACTGTAGCTGCACTGAATACGCAAACACAGAAAAGACAGCAAAGAGCCCGACAACACAGGAGTTTACAGGTCGATGGAGACAGCTTGTCATCGCTGATGGCAAACACATGATAGAAGCACAACACAGGGAAGCCATTACAGAAACATAAACTACAGTATACATTCAGTTACCTCAGACACACTGAACGTCTGAATACGACTGACGCACAGGTTTATTTGCCTCCCATGCATTTGCTTTTGCTTCTGTTTCATTCCTTTTATGCTGTTAATGTTATGGCTACTGTATTTTATTTCCCTTTTTAGCTTCTTTCCTCGCTCCTTGCTGTCTTCCAATTTTTTTCAGCCTCTCTTTTTTGTTTCTGACTTCAGGATTTCAAAGTCCTCCTCTGCTCTTCCTACAGCTCATATTATCCCTGCTGCTTCTAATTTCACAGATGATTAAATACTGAGTCGGTGCTCTCAGTAATTATATGTGTTTTCTTCAAAAAATGACCTTTTCAAGATATTATTATTAATCTGACAGGATGCCTTTTTTTTGTACTCGGCAAACTCGGTTTCAGCTCGTGTTTACAAGCCCTGGAAATGTGTCACTGCGAATCCAGATTGGACCCAATCAAACACACTGCTGGTGAAATCACAGTCTCACAGACCAACCCTGAAGTTATCAGGTATTCCTGGTGCACTAAGCTATCAAAGCTCACTGTTTACAATGCCTGCGTCAGTAAAATACAGTCTATAGAGAGGCCGTCAGGGGAGCAATCCAGTCCCTCTCTTACAGGACGAAATTATTCTTTTTCTTTCTCTAGATTTTAATTATTTATCCACATTTCTTTTGACATGCTGTGCCTCTGCTTGTTACAGTAAATCCATGAATGATTAATGGCACTAAATTAATTATACTGTTCTATTTTTAGTTAGTCACCCTACTCAGATCACTAAAACGCACAACAGTCGTGATAGAATCTGCCATCGCACGTAAAAAAACACTGTAAAATAGTAACGAGCTACCTTCCTCAGTACAGTAAGGAACGACTACAGCAGCTTGGGCGTCCTTATTTCTTGGAAGCTTCGTCTGAAGAAGCACAAGACTAGTGAGAGTGTCAGGATGGTTGTTAATTCAGTGTCCGCATGCCAGTTTTAGAGAACTGCGTCAACATCCCCTGTGGATGAGAGCAATTGCATTTCATGGGCTGAAAACACAGAAGAGCTTCAGTCCAAAACATAAACACAACAGCCATAAATCCTCTAACAGCTACAAGGTCCGCACCCAAGGGGAAATCAATTACCAATTAAATAGAAATGTTTTGTGTCTCTTCCTCTTGACTGGATTGAACTGTTTAAAAAAAACAAAAAACAAATCAATGTTGTGTCATTATCTCCACGAGTAACCAAAAAGCAAACAAATAATTTTTCTATATAAACAGAATTCATGGGCATCACTGCCGCCGAGCTTCCTCACTGAAGAGAATCCGTCAAAAAAAAGCAAGGGTTCATAAAGGTGAGAGTGAAACTTTGCATCCGTCTGGCATGATGCTCACAGAGCTGTTCAATTTGCAGGTGACACCGTGATCTCACTTCTAACTGACTCACATATCTGCTGGTGAAAAGCCCACATGTTTCCGCTCACAGCACTGTTACTGGAAATAGCACAGCACAGTTAAGGGCTTGGGCATGGCTGTCTGCTCTGGAATAAGAATCTTAAAAATATGTGACAACTTCTACATTCAAATGGTCATATAGGTAATAAATACTCGCGGCATTTTTGTAATAAAATCATTTTAGATGTATTTAGTTCTGTTATTGATATTTTCCCTCCACGGTCGGACCAGTCAGTTATGGATGTTGATGCAGAGTGCTGATCGTCAGTCTGGGCTTTAATGGGTGTGATATTTAAAATACTGCTCATTCAGTGGATTCACTTCCCAGATATGCATCTTTATGTGCCGTTTTATCACTGCCCAACTACGACCTGATCAGAATCAGAGACAGAATCGAAATGTTTGCCAAGTAAATGTGCACCCAGAGGGAATCTGACTTGGTGCATATGATTTAAACAGTGCAAAAATATAAAGACATGATAGAACGTTAAGAAAATGTACAACAGAATATACGTCTACCAATGGCACCACTATTACCTTTACTCCCCACATCTTTTCAGCTTAAATGTTGGGTTTCGAAGCTTCTATATATCCCACATACTCTGCGTGTAACCCCTCTCAGTAGGGTTACTTGTATAGCAGCATTCCAGCAACTCCATAATCTCTACTCTAGTCCATCTGTCCTGTTCCAGCAGCCCATCTCTCTTCAGGTTGCCCTAGATCCCCAACACCTGACATGGACCTTGTTGACCCAGGGGACATCCAAGCCGGTTTGACTCTTGTTTTTGTGGTTTCAATCATCCTGAGTTTGGCCAGCAGCATTAAGAACCTTGCTGAGGGATCCAAACTGGATATCTGTTACCTGCCCTGATCAGCATTCAAACCCTGGTCTAAAAATAAGTTATTAAAGAAGGTGATATTATTGATGGTGATATTATTGATGGTAGGGGGGATAACTTGAAGACCAAACACCGGAGGTATCCTGTTGAGTTTTTGGCCATCAGTAGCAATATAGAGCAGGAGACCTGCTGTCAGTGGGCGTCAAAGGGTACAGATGACTCAGGACAACCTGGTCTCCGACTCACAATATTGTCAAAATCCGGCGCCTGGGCTGTGACTTGCGGCATCAGACACTGATGGAAAAAAGCTATCCTTTAATGTTAGCAAGATACGCGAATGGTTTAACAACGCTCTGCAGCCTCAGGTAAACGCGGCGGGACAAGACCGAAAGTTAAGGTGGCAAAAATGCAAGTAGGGCGGGCTGAAGTGGTGGTGGATGGGTCCAACAAACACAAACTTTCACCCGAGAGAGCGGTGTTCGTGTCCCAGAAGATTATAAAGCGAAACCCTGTTCTTTTTTTCTGAACCCAACCACGTGTTTTTGTTGCTTAAACTCAACCACATACGTTAATTGTTGGAAGGAAAAAAAGTCCGTTGCTGTTGCACTGACGTGTGCGTTTATTTTGAAAGAGACTGTATGTAAATGTTAAATTTCCCGTGAAAACAGAAGTGTATTTTGAAAGAGTCCAATGCATGTAACAGGCAGAAGTTGACACGGCGTCCCAGAACGTCAACAACCAACACACCCAGGGTACCTTGCACATCGTATGTGGATGTGCAAGGTCCATGACCAAATGTTGAAATGTGACAACGTTGGAGTGAGAATGTGTTACCTAGGAAAATGTTTATGGTTGACCCTTAATGGGATCACTGATCAATGTACAACAATAAACGTACATGATACATGATAAATACATTTGTTGTTATCATTAAAACACATTTAAACTTGTCATCTGATGAGCAGAACATACATGTGCCACCAATGTAAAGATGTAGAGCAAACTGCAGGTCGAAGTGTCTCAGCAAAGGTCAGGGGCTCAAAAACAAAAAGGCAGGTTACAGAGAGAGAACAAGAAAATGAATGGAGCAGAGAGGCGATGCCCACATTTCTGTCCAAAACAAGTGTGAAGAAGAATCAGGTCTGACAGGCGAAGCTGAAAGTGAGGAACTAGGAAGACTGGCAAATAAAACCCACTGTAGCAGGGTCAGTTTTAAAGTGTTATGGCCACAGCCAGCATCTTTCCTTGTGTTAACCCTCCTTGTAGTTTTCTAGAGTGCAAATTAATACGTGGGGTAACCTCCACTGGATTGGCTCCTGTTCTGACGTCGTCAGTGTTTCTCGTAGTGGAGGTTCATGATTGAAGCAGCAGCTATCAGGCTCGGTGGTGACTCATGATTCTACATATATATGCCTAACCAGCCTGATTGTCGGGGCAGCTGGAAAACTTTCTGTCCATCAGCTCGCCATTGTCCGTAGTGATAATGCTCGTTGAGATATTGCTAAGTGAGAAATTTGCATTCTGTCAAATTCGTTCTGAGGCACTTGATTAGGTACTCGGGGACTGGGCTAAGGCATTAGCTTTTAAAAACTGATTGCACTTCACATCACAGATTTTCTTTTGTTAGACTCAGGTGTAGGGGTGTTGCTTAATTTGTGTTTTCACCAAGCCATTTAGGACTTTTGATTTTGTTGATAAGATTAGCAGCTCTTGTTTAAAAGAGAACAGCACCAATGCACCTTTTTCCTATGTAGTTTTGCTTCACCTTATGTCTGTAACATAATCCAAATATCCTTTGATAAAAAATAAGTTTATTATACCAGAAACATCTGGTTTTATGCTGCTTCCCTTTTCCCTTTACAAGCTGGGTCGTAACAAAAGCTAGAGTGAAGATATGAAACCAGACGACTTAAAGCATCCATTGGTACTAACCATGTCAAGCTATCTTGTCATGAAGGGGCTAAATAACACTCCAAAGTTAGATCTGCATTGTTTACGTACAAGAAGATGCATGGCATCATACATTCCTGTCACGAACTACGTGCAGAACCATGACTTTGTTGCATTTGTACCCTTCTTATGTATCATATAAGCATTTCAAAAGTGACGTAGCATATGAGCTGAATTTGGTTTCAGGAGGTAAAGGGGATGGTAAGTGGCGTGTAACCTGGGCGAGATGCGTGCTAAGGTGCAGACCACTGTTTGAGAGCGACAAACACTGGCGACCCTTCAACTGTGTTCGATTGTTTGTGGCACCAAACTTGGGTATTTTTCACAGACACATCACAGCAACACATTCTCACTCCGACTTCGTCACATATTGACGTTTGGTCATGGACCTTCCACGTCCACATACGATGTGCAAGGTACCCTGTGTGTGTTGGTTGTTGACATTCTGGGACGTCGTGTCAAGTTCTGCCTGTTACATGCATTGTCTTCTTTTAAAATACACTTCCATTTTCACGGGAAATTTAACGTTTACATACAGTCTCTTTCAAAATAAAAGCACTAGGTTAGAACAACACCGCGAATTGACCTTTTTTTTTTCCGTCAACAACTAACGCACGTGGTTAGGTTTAGGAAAAGAGAACAGGGTTTGACTGTAGAATCCTACAGGACACGAACACCGCTCTCTCCGGTGGAAGCTGGTGCTTATTAGATCCATCCACCACACACTCGGACATTTGCTACCTTAACTTTCGTCCTTGTCCAGCCGCGTTTCCCCCTGACACTGCCGGGCACCCTTAAACTATAGCAGCAACCGGCCACATATCATGCTGACGTAAAAGGACGCCTTTTTTCCATGGTTTCTGATGCCACAAATTACTGCAAATTAAGGATTGATCACAATGACTAGTACCTTCTTCAGCATATACGTGTGAGTAAACATCAATGCCGATTGTTTAACAGCAAGGATTAGATACTACAACATATTTGACCTACTTGCTACACAAACCATTTTTAATCTAGAGTGTTTTACCTGCTAATTAATTAAGCTGATCTCTGATTATAATGGAAACATCACAAACCATTTTGCTGATAAAATAAAAAGCTACACTAGTGTTTGTATTTGTCCTGTGAAACAGGAGTACCAGTGAAACTGAGCAATTTTTTAGGCCAAATATGTTTATGTTAGGGTGAGCCTTCCAGCAGAGTAAGGACAGAGCAGGACTCTGCTTCTAGGTAGTTGCATTTATTAAGGATAATGTCCGCACTTGAGAGACGCTTATTACAATAATGAGGCGAGCGGAGATACTGATTTGCATCAGGCAGCAAGCCACGGCAAAGCCTTTGAAAACAGTAATGCAGCTGTTTAAGACAAACAAGGTGGAGTGAGCCGGTGAGGACGGCCGCAAAGTCTCTGCTCTAAGATGAAAGAGAACAAAGTACCAAACAGGCAACTTTGTTTTGATAAATGAGAGAATGAAGCTCCGGTAATCTGTGAAATAACTTATTCGGGTCATTAATAAAACATGTGAATTAGTGAGATGAAAAGAAGAGTCACATTAGAAAAATTACCATATATGCTGTGAAACTATATGCCCATATGGTTAAAAGCTGATTACATTATAGTTCATTATCACCTCCAGACATACACCCAGAGGGATCATGCATTTGATCGTGTGTCTGTGTATGTGTGTGTGTAGCTGTCTGTCCAGAGCTAATCTCATACTACTGGACCCACCAGCCTAATACTTTCTGAGCACATTTATGACTGTATGCTCAATGACCTCTCGTAGTTGTGGTGACTGACCAACTGCTTTATACCGTCATTAGTAAATGGACTGCACTTGTATAGCACCTTTCTAGTCTTCTTACCACTCGAAGCCCTTTTACACTACATGTCACATTCACCTATTCACACACACATTCACACCCTGGTGGCCGAGGCTGCCATTCACGGTGCTACCTGCTGCTCAGTAACCATTCACACGCTCTCACACACCAATGAAGCAGCCATTGGGAGCAATCGGGGGTTCAGTATCTTGCCCAAGGATACTTTGACATGCAGACTGAAGGAACCAGGGATCGCACTGCCGATTTTACAAGTGGCGGACGACGACCCGCTCTACCTTCTGAGCTACAGCCGGCCCATAGATTACTGACTCATTACTCCTCTTGACCAGCTAGTATGGGTTGCAAGTGGTCCTTATTTTGAAGCGAAGCATCTGTAGATTACTTTGGCAGATATGTAATTACCCACTACAGTTAAGCATGATACAGTATGAATATGAATTCCTTGCTGCCATCTTGACTGTAGGGAAGTTAGAAGGGATTACTGAAGAGAGAATACTTTGCACAAGGATACTTTGACATTAGGACTGGAGGAGCCAAGGACAGAACCACTGATGTGACAACAGGTGGACAACCCGCTCTACCTTCTGCGCCACAGCCGCCCCATTGATTACTGACTCATTACTCCTCTTGACTGGCTGGTAAGGGCTGCAAGTGATCAACAAAATCACACTGCAAAAGGCATTTCCGGCAATTGACTAGGGTAAAAACAAGCCTCACCAAATCCGTTGCAGGCCACATTTCAGCCTTTGTTGTGATTTAGAAGCACAAGACATCCGTAAAAAAAGTTTGGTCTCATTTTAAAGCGGTGCATCCGTAGATTAGTTTTGCAGACATGTTACAATCCACTACAGTTAAGTACGATACAATATGAATAAATCCCTGATTTTGTTGTCGTCGTCGCCATGTTTTTTTTCTTTTACTTAACCTTCTTTTCACCAGGAAGTCCCATTGAGATTGAAAACCTCTTTTACAAGAGAGACTTGGCCAAGGTAGCAGCCAATTTCAATTCAATTATAAAAAACACATTCAAAATGCAACAAAAACAACATATAATACAAAAACTCCACAATAAAACAACATCTATTCAAACATAGTGACCTCTCAAGAAAAACATGCACATGTCTCTGTCACCACATTCTTTATGATGCCCTGAAATTCATAGATGGATGAAGTGTCGTCTAATTTTAGATTGTTCCATGTCCAAGGTGTATAGTATGAAAATGTAGTTATCCCAGATCTAAAAATGCCTGGACGATTTATGTGGTAACTACCATTGCTGACACACAGAAGGGTGCAGAGGTTGGCTGGAAGTTTGGACAATATTGCTTAATAGACCAAAATGTACTCGTGCTGTGAGTGGTCAGTGATGTCCAACCCACCAAATCATAAAGAATGCAGTGATGAGGAAATTACTTTGCATTTGTAATGAAACGTAGAGATGCATAGCACACTCAATCGAGGCTACGTGAAATGGAGGAGGTTGCATGCATATACAACATGTCACCGTAATCAATCACAGACAGAAAAGTAGCTTCCACAAGTTTTCTCTTAGCACTGAAAGTAAAACAAGACTTATTTCTAAAATAAAAGCCAATCTTCACTATAAGCTTCGTAACTACGGCAGCAATATGTACATTAAATGAAAGCTTATCATTTAACTGTAAGGGAGCCTGGGGGGACGATTGAGATTGTCTCCCTCGGCTGGTCAAGAGGAGTAAGGAGTTAGTAGTCAATTAAAAATCTTCTTTGTTTGTTTCTCCTCTCCTTTGTTTCGAAGTCGAGGGGGAGGTGGAGAAAGGCTTATTCAGTGCTCCCACACCTTCTTAAGCATCAAATTAAAGGACTTTTCAAGGACGTACTAGGCCTATTTCAAGTTCAAGGACCCAACACCACAGAGTTTTAAACACGCATCAAGGTTAATCAAATTAAAAAAAGAACTAGCAGCCTTAACAAAGGCTCACAGACAACAGCCAAAAAGACAGAGCGGCTTGAATGTGTGAACACTTCCCATTGTGCTGTGTTACAGAAACAGCAGACAAAAGAGCATCAATTTTCATTCTTGCACAGAATATATAAATTCAGGTACCTCCAATGACCCATGTCTATTTTCAAAAAAGTTCAAGGGCTTGTTTTTCATTCACTACACAGACTTCAAGGATTTCAGATCCACCTGGGAACCCTGGTTATTAGACATTGTGTCCGAGGTTTGTCTCCATACAGCCTGTCTACTCTGGTGACACCTTGACAACGTAACCTGCATATTGTTTCTCTGTCATTCCACTGCTGTCATGCAAACACGCTGGACGCACAGCATGCCTTGAGCTCCCCGATCCCTACACACATGCCTCCAGACACACCTGGAGGAGATCTAGTTGCTGCTTGAGCCGATTTAGCTCTTGTCCACATGTAAACAAGTATATTTTAAAATATATTGCTATTTTATGTGTTTGGCCTTTTGTCCACACGCAAACTGCGGTCACTGATATCAAACTTTTTGTAATACTCCGTCCAGGGTAAAGATTTTTTAGAGACTCTGTTTTCAGTGTTGGTACGTAGACGAGTAGGACTGAGTTTGCATCATTATCCCCTTTGCGATGTGTCACAAATGCAGTGGTGCAGGGATGATGTTTTTTTGTTCGGCTGACCTGGAAGTTAGTTACGCCCTGTTTCCTTCAACAAAAGCTAATGGGATGTTTCTATGTGATTTTGGATTATTGCAGAAAATAAGCTCTGTGGGAAACTAAAGTTTATGATACTTACACACTTCGCTCAGCAAGATAATCTTCACAAATGACACAACTTTAGGATATTCCAACAGAAATGCAATCACCAGAAATAAAAAGCTAACGCTAGGCTGTAAACAAACGACACAATTGTGACATGACTCCAACGAGGCGGTAAAGCCGCGTTCGGCGTGATGACTTTCTATAGTCTCATTTAGCCACTTTCTGCAACCACTTTTTTAAAGACACGAACGAAACTTCAAAATTCACGAGTGGGGTATTTACTGATGTGTTTTACATTGTAGAACGAAACATAATAGTCTCTGAGGCTTTGAGACAAGGGAACTGGAAGGGCAAATATGCTAACTCATTTCTGGGTTTTAGGGGCTCATTACTGGGGCACTCTATGAGGCGACATTTCGTGCAATGGCGGACATGGTCAAAACAGTGCTGGCTCTAACTTTGCTAACAGGACTTTTTACATTTTTTTCAAATAAATGTACTGTTCCTTTTCCACTAAATTGAGGAATGGAGGCATCAGAGGTCACTGCTGCAGGTATTCTTCAGGTACAAGCATTCTTCTGCTTCTTCTTCTTTGCATGGCTTTAGGGTTATGTTATACTGTTGGTTTGGCGTGCTCTTGACAGGGCTTTAATTGGGTTTTTGCTCTTTCATTTCAGTGGAGATTTTTTATAGTAGTGTGTAATGTTTTCATCTTTAGATGGTAAATGGACCTGCACTTGAATCGCACCGTTTTAGTCTTCCGACCACTCAAAGCTCTTGTACACTGCATGTCACATTCACCCATTCACTTTACATGGTGCCACCTGCTTCTTAGTAACCATTCACACACGCTCACACACCAGTGGAGCTGCCATCAGGAGCAATTTGGGGTTCAGTATCTTGCCCAGTGATTCTTCGATATGGATCAAACTACAGCTCTTCCGATTGGTGGACGACCCGCTCCGCTCTTTGAGCCACAGCCACCTCAATATTTATCTCAACACACTTTAACCACAGTCTAAGGACGACACGAGACTCCTTTTAACGTTGAGTCGACTCAGTAGCAATGTCAATGGTTAAACTAACCATTTCACAATAAAAGCCTCATTTCCTGTTGATTTGTCACGTATGTATGGGAGCTGCCCGGGGCAAAATTCAAAGAGGTCAAAATAAACAGACACAAAGTAACACCACATACTGAACAGCATCTCCAACAATACACTGAAATATATTTCTCCCCATACTCTAACCAGTCATACCATCCAAAGATGAAAATAAGCTTGTTACTGGTAAATGCCACTGACATATTGTTTGTGTGGACGGGATTTTTTTTTTTTGCAAACAAAGCAGGGAAACCCTTGTTTTCTCATGTCCATGTGGACTAGGCCTCAGAGAGGAAGTCATAGCCCTCTCCTGTCGGCTACACAGCAGCACATTCACCCCCACATTAATGTTAGTAACTTAACCAGGCCAATCATTATTTTTTAAACCGTTTTCTCTTTGATCTTTTTCAGTGTGTTGAAATATTTATTAATATAACAATAACAATTAACACAAATTCCTAACCTCTGTGAGTTATTATTTTCTAATGAATATTAATATGTTGATGTTGTGCATACAGAATGTATTGGTACAAAACCAGCAACTAGCCCCCACACACATAAGAGTGGTGTTGCTAGGAGGCACATCTAGTACAACTGCTTTCTGTGTAAAGCCATGTTCTTTGGCTCCAGACGACTTAATTAAGACACAGAGGAACATGAATCTTAATTAGATTTATGACCATAATTGGATCATCATCTCAGACCTAAGCGAATATAAATTTAGAGATCATATTCATATACTATAGAGGGAAAATATTTACTGCAAATGTTTTATAACATATAATTATAAGAAAAGATACAGACATCGTCTATCAACTGTTTCTCATTAATGTTACCAAAAGCTGTTCACACGTTAGCAGTACTTTACTTCTGCAATGGTTAACAGAGATATTAATGAAACCCACACCATGAAAAAGAGTCTGTCGTTTGTATCTTCACAATATTTATGCTTGAGTAGATTTTTCACATTGTATCCCATTATACTGTGGTGTCAAAACAAGTCATTTTAAAAAGAAGCCCAAAGCTAGAAGCGCTGCCACTCCTCGGGTAGGTGATGCACCTGACAGAAATCAGAGAGTATGGGGTGCTATTTTTGGTGTGCAGTGCCTAATGCGCCAAGGGCGTGCTAATGCACTTTTGGTATTTTTGTTGCCAGAGGGTTACGGTAGGGACACATAGGTGGGATACGTAAGAATCCATTATCATACATTATGTATGGTGTGTGTAGTCAGTTACACTCACGGGCAATCACACCTGCTCATCTCAATCCCCATTAAAAGCGTGTCCTCTCCCCGACACGACACGTACTGACAATTTGGTGATGGAGCAGAAAGTCTTCAGAGAATACTGTTATTTTAATATTGGCAGTGGCGGCACCAGGATGTTTTTTTCACAGGGGTGGCCAGATGGAACGACTGAAAATCTCTGAGTGGCACAGCAAAACCAAAAGCCATGACTGAAGAGCAGGGATTGGATTGTGCTGCTGTAGTTTAAAGGACAGTTGAGATAATGTCAATATGGAAAGTTAAGGGATTGCATACTGATATACTTTGGTGTCTTATTTTACCGTTACTATCACCAATTATCTGGTGTGTACACACTTTAAAACAGACCTGTTTTAAAGGAACAGTGTATAAAATTTAGGGGGATTTAGGGGCATTAAGTACTAAGGGTTGCAGATTGCAACCAGCTGTCTCCTGGTTAGAATTCCAGTATTTGTTCAGGTTTTTACTGGGAGCCGAATTATTCGCAGAGGTCTCTTCTTCTGCAAAATAAACTGACCAGAGACCTGTACTATGTTCAACTCACCCAGGATATATTTTTGTTATCCGGCTCGACTAACCCGTCACATTGGCCGTCTGGATAACTGGTACCACAAAGCTGGTTATCAGCTGCTTCAGTCAACTCCTGGTTTTCCTATCCAGCCTCAACGTGTTCATGTGAAAGAGACGGGGGTGTTAATCACGAGCTACAACCATGAACCATGAAGCAAGTAGGCTACTTCATATCATATGAGGTGAAACGGCACCGAAAGCATCTGGGACAACAAGACAGTAAAATGTCAGTGAAGCAGGACGTAAACGATTCTCTGTCATCTTATAACGGAAGCGAAGTACTCCACCATTGAACGCTGAAAATACTATTAAAAAATTCACCGTCAGCTGAGACTTTACTCCTCTGAATGTGTCACATGAAACACTTTAATGTAACATCAGACTGTTTCTGCTGCTGAAGTAAAATAAAAAGTAGTTAATAACTGATGAGGTCTGTCTGACTGAAATGTTGCATTTATCATAACGGGAGCTAATTAACAGTGTGTGGATTATTTCACTATTAAAATATGATCTGTTATATCCTAGCTCTCATCACACAGGTGTCTCATGTTATTTTGAGCTGCAGTGATGAATCAGAGTGTAAAAGTAGCAGCACTGTCACTG
>JAPZEB010000005.1:2422858-2436406 GCA_029783705.1 Chaetodon striatus
GATGGAGTATATATAACATGATGGGTAGAGAAGGTGTGGATGGCATGCAGCAAGGGACCATGGGTTGATATTGAGCCTATGGCCGCTGTAGCAAGGACACAGGCTTTGTGCATGGGGTGGGTGCTCTACCAGGTGAGCTAATGGGTGGCCCCTTTTACGTCTCTTTTGACAGTTGCAGATGTATGTGATAACTCCCTTCAGGTGAATCAGTTTGTGTATTTCATTATTGTCAAATAAATCTACCTAATTGTTTCATAGTAAAAACAAATACAAGTGTACGAAATCCAAAACATGAGATATAAAACAAATAATTTCTATAATTACAACAACTCTCAGCTGTCTTGTTTGTCTCTAATCCTGCAATCGTGCCTGGAACTGTGTCAAATAAGCTGCGCTCCATTGGTTTTGATGATTCTGATAAAAGCTCATCATATCTTTCTGGTAGAGTTAAGATGACGGTTTCAGACCTCCATTTGGCTGTCACCGTGCTCGTCAGCTGTCCTCTTAGCAGCACAGTTAGTATATATCAGGGTTAAAGACAGCAGCTGGCGTCGAACACAATGTCTTTTCCAGGGTGATGTCAGAGATGCCATCTGAATTATTGATGTGGACATAACAGGTTTCAATAAGAAACTGTGAATATACAGGCAGAAAGGGGGGGGGGGGTTGTATTTATTCATTGATTCAATCCCCCAGGCTTCATGTCAATAAAGAGGAAAGCTCTTAATGAAGCTGTGGAAGCCTCGATCGATCAATGAAGATATAGTTAATTAAGAAAAGTGAAAATGGGGGTGTATCTGTTGTGTGAGACAAGCGAGTGACAGAAATAAAAAAATAATTTGCAGAACGACTTTGTCTCCTAATGAATATGTTTCTTTACCATTATCCAGGAAGTGTTGTGTTGTAGGATGGTGGTCGCAGTGGATGGTGGGGGAACAAAGGTCACTGGAGATTTTGTGTCCTGTCCCACACGTTCAGACTACTAGAACGCTTTAAGGTTAGATAAGTATTGTGGTTTTGGATAAATACTGAAAAGTAAACATGCCCTGACTCACTTCTAGAGATGGGCATTTTAAGTACCATACATATTAAAGTACTCGCATTAAATCATTATACATAAAAAAATCAAATGTAAGAATAGGAATGTAAACAACAGTGCTGTGCAGTAATGTGTTACAGTAATAATATTACTTTTTCCAGTAACAAGTAGTGTAACTAATTACGAATAAAATTTCAGTGATAACATTACAGTGACTCACAAAACCAAACAACTCTTTACCACGTTACTTTTGTTATCACATCACTACTGACTTGCAATACAACAAACACATCAGCCGACTCATTTTTGTAATTGCCGTGCTGCGCTGGTACATCACGAAGCAGCAAGCTGGTTGTTAACACTGGAAATATTCCCATCATTGTGATTTTGTCAGGAGGAAAGATGACAAGATCACTGTTGCAGCAAGTAGTCGTACTAGAACTCTTTCCACTGCAAACACGTCCTCAAACCTCCGGTCTGAAACACCTCAGCTACTACGACCAACAACACAACAACGTGAAGCTCCAGGAAATACACCCCACCAAAGGTGAGCCCTCCTCGGCTGCGGACGGTACGCTACACTAACTAAACAACCAAAAGTGGATGATAATTGAGGACAGCTGCAGCTACAAAGAAGTGATGAAGCTTGTGGTTGGATATGTGGTGGATGAAATGTTGCTCACGAGTGACTCTTCGTCTTTCAGGCAGAGCTGTGAGAAAATACTGGTCGCAGGCAACAGCAAACTCCCAGGTCTTGATAACCATGACATTTACACAGAGGCACACACCTGAATTTTGGGGAGATACACAATTACCAATTACATAGGTTGGACGCAGCACTGAGGGATGTTGTAGCGTGAACAAGACTTAAAATAAGAAAGGCTCGGAAATAGAGTTGCACATGGAAAGCCAAAGAATTAATACAATTATATAGTACAATTTATAGTGTCTGACAAACAAGCAGTATCGGTTGACGCACCTACAGCTTTCCAGTACACATTAAAAGGTGTTTCCTGTCACTTCATCACTGATTTCCTGTTATTCAGACAACTAGCTCCGAGAACAGCTGCTTCTCATCACATATCCAAATTTGGCCCAAATCAACACCAGATCATTTAGCTGAAGTCATATCAGGATAATAAGTTTATGTCAGGGTCATGTACACCACAAGTACCATCTCGGACCCACTTTTCCCCGAATCAGTTCACCGTCTGCCCGGTGGCATGAGCTGTCACAGCAGCAGCAGCTAACATCCGACACCAAGGAGTTTACGGTCCCATTAAACTCATACCTACACAAAAACAGCTCGACTCTGATGTTAAACCCGTTATTACTGTTGAGCTATGTTAGCTGTGTGATGCTAATAGTCAGCCCTGTCGCTGTGTATGTGTGTGCAGGTGCACTCTCATCTCATCTACTGTTCCTCGTCATGTCATGATTAACAGAGAGCTAAGGGAAGCAATTCACTGCACAGAGCTTTACAATAAGATAAGATTTTACCCATTCTAAAAAGCAGGAAAAAAATGTTAAAGTCATATTCAGTCATATGTGTGGGAAGGGCTGTGCTGAGTACTTTATACGTTGAGCAAACACTGACGTTCAAACAAGAAATGAAGTACTCATGCCCATCTCTACTTGCTTCCTGTTTAAAGCTCAACATCACCATAGAAACAATAATCACGGGGGCAAAATCTAACTTCAACCACAAATCCCTTGTGTTTTAACTCATATTCCGACCATCCATTTTTATCTGCCGAGGGCCAGGTCACGGGGGCAAAGTCTTCCCGTTCCCTGAGGCGTTTTAAGGTCATATGAGATATGTAATCCCTCCAGCGTGTTCTGGGTCTACCCCGGGGCCTCCTACCAGTTGGACGTGCACAGAAAACCTCTAACTGGAGGCGCCCAGGAGGAATCCTGATCAGATGCCCCAACCACCTCAACTGACCCCTGTCAACCCAAAGGAGCAGCAGCTCTACTCTGAGCTTCCTCTGGATGTCTGAGCTCCTCATCCTATCTCGAAGGCTGAGCCCAGCCACTTCTGGAGGACACTCATTTCAGCTGTTTGTATCTGCGATCTCATTTTTCGGTCACTTACCAGAGCCCGTGACCACTGGTGAGGGTTGGAACATAGATGGACTGGTGAATCAAGAGCTTCGCCTTCCAGCTCAGGTCCTTCTGCATCACATATTCCAATGTTCAGTAACAGGATCACAAAACCAACAGAGAGATCTTTTCTGGCTTTGATGGTTTATTGACTACTGTTGGATGGTAACCCGTTACATGAATTACTTTTCCAACAAACCCCCCTACTGTTTGAAATCCAATAATCAGTCACATCCCCCAACGTTTACATTCAGCAACTGGAAATAATCCCATCAGCTATAAGACCACGATAAGCCTCTGGGGGTTGAGGGCCAACATTTTCGGAGATCCAGTGTAGCCAGCATATATCCGGGCCAAGCCCTCCTCTTCCATGTGCCCATCAATTCGGCTTATCTTTATGAACAGGTGTCTACGTGAATGCAGAACTGCCAAGAATATTTTTGACCAGTTGGGCATGTCAGTCTTTAGCTGACGGGAGAAAAGATGACAAAACATCCGGGACTCCTTCCACTGAAAAACACAACCTCAAACCTCCTGAAACACCAGTGACCAACAACACAACAACGTGAAGGTCCAGGAAATACACACCACCAAAGGTGAGCCCTCTGCTGCCACGGAGGATGGCCATAGCCCTACACTGGCTAAACAATCAAAACCAGATTTTAATCATGGACAGCTGCAGGCTTCAAGTGACAAAGAACTAATGAAGCCTGTCACTGGATATGTGGTGGATAAAATGTTGTCTGTCTCCATGAGTGACTCTCTTGACAGATCCTTGGGGAAATACCAGTCCCAGGCAACATACAACCCCTAGGTAAAAATCATTAGCAAGCTATCTAGCCTTATCCGTGCTTACTGGAGGCCAACACTGTTATTGACATCCATATCCATTCAAGTTTTAATCTTTCATCCGCAAGGTAAATCCCACTGAGCTTTACTCAAACAGGGAACATCTGGAAATGTACAACTTGTGCTTTTATGTTTTTCGTTATATGTTATACACCTTTTCTCCACTCTTAGCTCAGCTGACTTTCTTCTATCACAGACTTTATGAGTTTGTGGACTCCTTGAAATCAGCATTTTGGCCGTCACCATCTAATTTTTAGAGCCAGAAGTGACCATATTTGGAAGAAGGGTGGAGCTGTGGAGGAGTGGGGGGTGATCTGGTTGAAAAGTCGAGGACACCATCAATGGACAGCCTGTCTCTCAGTGGCCTGACCCTCAATCATGCGTAACTTTAAGCCTTAATAAAATGTAAACAGGTGAGTTATATAAAAATTACGACATCAAACATTCAAACATTGCCTCAACAACCCTCCATCCAGACATGGTTATCCTGTCTGGTTCCCCCAAGCACGTGATCATGGTAGAACTCAATGTACCCTGGGAGGAGCGCATGGATGAAGCCCAAGAGTGAAAGCACGCCAAGAACCAGGAGCGGACGAGGCAGTGTAGGAGGCAGTGCTGGAACACCCGCTGCAAGTCTGTCGAGGTGGGATGTCGGAGCTTTGCAGGCCAGTCGCTCTGCAGGGTCCTCACAAAGCTGGGGATAGTGGGGCTGGCTGAGAGGAGGGCCATCACGAATATCATCAGTGGATGTAGAGGGCCACAGTGGTCTACTGCTGCTGGGATGCAAGCCGGCGACTGATCGTCCCCTGCTGGGTCGCCTGGATGAGGGTGTCTGATGTTTGAAAGGACCCAAAACACCTGACGACCCCAGGATACATCCCTGACGATGCATCCCAGCACATCCACAGGATGTATTCTATAAGGGCGCATTCACACTGGTGCTATTTGGTCCACTTTAAACGAACCCTGGTCCACTTTCACGGATAGTTTGGTTCGTTTGAAGTGGTGTAAATGCTCATTCGAACTCCCAAGTGAACCTTGGTGCAGTTCGCTTACAATGGGAAATGCAAACGTACTATCCAGTGAACCAAAGAGAAGATGTGATGTAGAGCGCAGTGCATATGTACAATTTACAGACTTATATGTGATCTGAAAACTTTTAAATCCTTGCAATACCTCGCTTGGTGTCTGTTTAACCACAGCAGCACGTCGTAGTCTCTCGCTCTCCGCAGTCCTTTTCGGTGCTGCCTCCGTACATTTGTCATGAATGTCGAAATTAGCTATAGAGACCACAATCATTGTTAGTACCAGGCTGTAAACATGTTTATGTCTGCTGTGAAGTTGGGCATTTTATCATGGGGGTCTATGGGGACTGACTGAGCCAGCCTCAAGAGACCGTTCAAAGAACTGGCACTTCCTGGTTAGCTATATGTTTGCGCCCTGGGATTTGTTGCTTGTCTTCCACACTATCTAATCACATTCATGTTCTGCTAGCACCATGGGTTTACTTAAATATCTGCACATGTAGTAACAAAGTCTCAACATACACATATATTAAAACATTAACCCACTACCCAAACACCCAAACAATACATTATTCCCACTGGCAACAAACAGAATTATCATAATAATTCATTCCTCAGTCCTACATAATCATATGCACATATTAACAAACAACTATTAGTCATAGCTAATTTTAGATCTTACCTTAATCATACTACTGAAGGTACTGAGGGGAAAAAAATGAAATCCAGCTCGTTAAAAATGTGTCTTTATAATGTTAATTATAAATTGAATCTGGCCAACATTAAATGTGTTGCAAAATATAAGTGTATAATTGTTATGTTTTGATGACACGGCTGCAGAGGCATTTAGTGGTGTGGATTCTCCTTTAAAATTAACATAAGCTGCGCTCTAGTAACAGCGAGAAACCAGCAGCGTTTCCAACCACGAGTGTTAATTTAGAACACTGATGAGGAAGCTGGATCAGAGCTGAGAGGTCGTCTGAAAATAACACACACATTCAGCCAATTATCAGTCCCCTATGTCTGTTGCCATGGTGTAAATCCATATAAACGCATGTAAGTCTATATATTTATGAAGCAGGCATTCCCTAAGGAAAGCCTGACCTCCGCATACAGTCTCCAGCTCTGTAGTATCACATCCCTGCACAACAAAGTGTCTGTGGCGGCTGTTGATTGGCAGACTCTCTCCTCCCTGCAGTTATCTGATCTCACAGGCCAGGCTCTACCCGACAGCCAGTCAGCAGCCGTAGAGGAGGAATCGGCAAAAGCCCAACCACTTTGTCATCCAAGACGCCTCTCTCAAGTTCTTCATCTTAATCACATCTTGTAGCCGGCGTTGGCTTTTCTGATAGCGCATTAGGCATTCCACGCGCATCCCCGGCCATTTAGTGCACAACAAAACACACAGAGATCAAACCGCCGGTCAAGTCAAGTCAGCTCTGCAGAAAAACCGCGCGAGAGTTTACAGTACCTTGATGAGAAAATGTGATCATTAAGTGCGTTTATGCAAATGAAGCTGCTTTGTTAGAGTGATGGCAGGCAGGGATCTGCGGCAGCATAATCAGGCATGTAAGGTCATGAGAAATGATGGAGCAGCAGTTCTCTCCCTCTCTTCCTCCCTCTCTCTTCAACCGGAGGATGGAGCGTGCCACCTGGCTCATCTATCACAGCTGGAACTGCTGAGACGGTGAGGGCTGCCAATAAACAATCCTCACAAAAATGGAGCACACAGAAAATCCACTTACAAGCAGAGAGAGGGCCTCTGTGGATCCCATAACATCCAATGTACAACTATGAGTATACCGCATTCATTCACAGGTCCATTAATGCTTTGCAGTGGTTGCATTTTCAGGTTTATGAAACAATAGATGTATAGAGCTTTAAAAATATACACAGTTCGGTCAGAACTATGTGGACATTCATTGCTTTTGCTTTGCTTATATTTGATGCGAGGCTGTGTTTAGTGGTTCGGGCTTTCACAGACATCTTAATGCCGCAGCTTACCGTGATATTTTAGACAAAAGTGTGCTGCCTGACTTTGTGGCAAAGGTTCGGGGGAAGGCTCTTCATAAATGTATTTCTGAGTTTGGTGCAGAAGAACTTCCTCAAAGAGCCGTGATCTAAAGCCCATAGAAAACCAGGCCTTATCACCCAACACTAGTGCCCGACCTCACTAATGCTCTTGTGGCTGAAAGAGAGCAAATCCCTGCAGGCGGGTTCCAAAATCTTGTGAGAAGTCTTCCCCAGAAGAGTGGAGGCTGTTGTAGCTGCAGATTAATTCCCTGGGTTTTGTAATGAGATGTTAAACAGTCACATGCAGTATGGGTGTAATGTTCGGCTGCCTACATGTTGTGTATATTCCATTATACGCTATATTGAAGTTGCCAGTTATGAAAACACATATTACAGAGATATCCTGTAATTATCTGCAGTAATTAGTATAACTCAATGATATATTATAGCTTAGCTTTACATTTTAAGTACTGATAATCTCAATTTAAAGGGACACTCCACCCCAGTATCAAAACTACATATTTTTCCTCTTACCTGTAGTGCTATTTATCAGTCTAGATTGTTTTGGAGCGAGTTGCCAAGTGTTGGAGATATCAGCCATGGAGATGTCTTCCTTATCTCCACTATCATGAAACTAGATGGATGATAAATGCATTTCTTTCCAGAAATCATGATCCAGTGACTCAAGAAAATCAGCCGGCCTTGTTGTGAGCAGTTCCATGTAGGAACTATTTTCTCTCTACCGAACTACACCTGCCGACCTCATCACCGAGCATCTACTCATGGACAAGAGGTTCATGCTCATGTCAGCGCAAGATGCGGCATCCTGAGCTGTAACATTAGCTAGATAAGCTAGCAGTAGATGCACGCTTCCTTCTGTGCCGTGATACGGGAGTAGTTTGGTACAACGAAAATAGTTTCTACATGAAACTGCTCACAACAAGAAGCATTTTCACACCAAACTGTTCTGGGAGTATTCCCTGAAAGGGAAGTGCCCACTGACGAGATCCCCAGTCAACTACATTCCTTCAAGAGCTTTTTTCTTTTTGCATACAAACCCCCGATGGGAATGCTGATGTGTTGTTGGTGTAGCAATGCCATGCTATTGACGATTCTTTTATTTTGCTTTAACTAGTCACATAGGTATATGCTCAGTAAAGTCTGGACTTCACTGTTAGCCCATCTGTCCATGTTTTCCTCCTTTTTTATTCTCGTTACAAGCCATATGTGTTTTGTTTACACAGCTAACACATTTTTACAATATGGCGGTTGCCAGTGCTGCATTGGTTCATACTTTAGACCAATGACCATATACATGTGTCACTTTAAATTCTCTTTTGCTGTGAGAGTACCTACCCTGAAAAAGGAGCTAAAAAGTCCCTCAAATTGCCGTTTTAAAAACTACAATCGTTCTTGGTTCATGCAGTGCTGACACAATAAAAAGGCAGGTTCTCAGAGCTATGAAAAGTTCCTCCAGTCTGAAATCGCCTATTGTCTGTATATTATCTTGCGTAACCTGGTCATGATCTCTGGAGAGAGACATTGCTGCTGAGTTTTTCAGATGTACTGAGTGCCATCTCGTTCCATCATATTCAAGAGAAGGCAGACATCTCTACAGCTAATATCTCCAACACTCGACAACTTGCACCAAAACAATCTAGACTGATAAATAGCACTACAGGTTAGAGGAGAAATATGTATTTTTTTTGGAGACAAACTGTCGCTTTGAACTGAAGAAATATGTTTTCAAGCCCATTCTAAACTTATTCCCAAAGTTAGAATGACTTGAGCATTGCAAACAAGAGAGAATAAAGGCATAAAGGCACGTTTATACATATCTAAGTCTATTATAAGTTGTTCTTCATCTTAAAATATGCTTCCTTGTGCTGCATGGAGGCAAACATGCACGTGAGTTGCTTGTAGAGACGTTTATGTGTACCTTTGGGGACGTATAATTTAAGCTTTCGGCTCAAACTGGTGTCAGTTGGTAAGTCAAAAAATAATATTTAAACGAATGGATGTAAAAATGAGGCAAAATGTGTTTTGTGTTGTATTAGAACAATGTTTTATGATCGACAGTTCAGAGAAAAGTTCTGCATCCCTAACAGATTGTGCAGTGTCAGGGGGGAAATCTCCTCACCTTCACCAACTCATTACAGCGTCGCATTATTGCTCATATGAGGTACGCAACACGCTGTAACACTCTGGGTGTCAGTGTGGGAATCGCACCACTCCAAACGTCTTCATCTCACCTTGACACGCCCCACGTTCTCCTCACTGTGTTTCTGCTCTACTGAGCCATTGTAATGACGCCTGTTGCCGTATTCTCAGAAGAACCTTCTGGTAACCATGGAAGTAATAGATCTGCTGCATCCCATATAACAGCACAACAGGAACATCCATCCCATCAAAATACTGTGAAATAGGGGACATTTCGCACCGCATGCATCCTTTAAAGAAATTCACTTTGTCTCGCACACCTTAGACAATAACTCATTGCAGTCGGAGTAAATAAGACAAACACCAGCTACTGACGACTGTAACACTTAACACAATCCTCAGCAGCTGTGTCTCGACAGTAGATTTAAACGTTCATTTACAAAATGATCCAATAAATGCGGTAATGGACTCCACAGCCTTAGCATGACAGAACACTATGGAGCCAACACTGCAGTGCACTCGGCTGAGATAACATGGGCTGCTCCTCGCACAGAGAGCAACATAAGTCTTTTAACAAGTAGCAAAGCTGCTGTTGCAGGTCAATGCTTTTAAATTATAAATGACCTCATTAATTGATTTTGCAGGAGAGTGTCAGGAGTGTGTCTGGTTACGTTTGACATTCAGGTCCTTCTTAGGTGACTAATTTTTATAGCTTTCTTTTAAAGGTGTGATGTATATTTGATTCTTTACTTCCTGTGTGTGCTACTACATATTTATTATTTTATTATACACAATATTACAATAATAATGTTTTAAAAAATAAATAAAAAACAGACCTAAGATGTATTATTTGGTATTTTTCAGCCTGGTCGGCACTAGAAAATGTTGTCATTGTACATTTCTGCTAACCACAGACAGGTTACATTTCTATGTTTCATACCTACAAACATTTAAGTTTCTAAATTAACATAGTTCTCATTACATATATATGAGCTGACTTTGTGAGGCAGAGGGATGGTGGATGGTGTGTCACCTTGGTGAGATGGCTGCTGAGCTGCAGACCCATGCAGACCATTGTTCAAGACCAACAAACAACAAAACTGGTTGCTTTTTAATGAGGCATCGGCAGCACTCCCAGCGGCGAATGTGCCACCTAACCAATTGTTTTTTAGCAAGACACTGGCAGCATCATCAGTAGCAATTGTTCCACCAAACTAGTTATTTTTAAAGACACTGGTGGCATTTCTAGCAGTGGTTGTGCCACCACACTGATTGTTTTTTAGCATGACATCAGCGACATTTCAAGTGGCAGTCTGCCACCAAACCAGCTGTTTTTCAGGGAGACATCTGCAGCATTTCCAGCTGACACTGTGTCACCAAATTGGCTGACTTGAAGCAAGAAATTGGTGGCATTACCGGCAGCAACTGTGCCACCAAAACCGGGCACTATAAGCTAAAACATTATCTTTTCCTGACCATTACCAAGTAGTTTTTGTTCCCAAACCCTGCAAAGCCTCAGGGCTGCTGTGAAACTGCGCCTACTTAGGGAAACAAAAAGTTTATCTTGGGTGCGTCGGTACAATGGACAACCAAGAAAGGACAGCTGACTGATTCATCACACCTGGTAGGGATCTGTCTGCGTCTGTATCTGTCCTGTGACGCTCTCATGTCAGTAGCACTGATGATCGCCAAGGACCGAAACTTTTGCTGATGTTTATTTTTTGCACTTTGAGCACCTTTCTTTTTGTGCACAGATGTCCTAAATAAATGAAAAATAAATACTTTTTTGCACTGATCTCAGCCAGTGAACCTTTGGTGTGGCTGTCCAGTCCAGTTGTATTGGTGTACGGGTGTCTCCTCTGTCGTCCTTTCTTGATGTTCCTAAACCCTACCAAACCTTAATCACAGCATTTTGGAAACGTAAAAATATCTGCTACATGATAACGTACAAATGTTACATGTCCGTGGTTTGCAGAAACATACGATACCAACATTTATTCTAGTGACTAGTTTGCACCACTTTTACAGTGAAAGCTATGCATAAATAAACTTCTTAAATATTTTATTTCATTAGTAAATGAGACAAGTGACACGATTGCACATGTATAAATTTACAAATCTGTTTTTGCATCAATGTAATTAATAGTAAAATTTATTTTCAGGTAAAAGCAGGGTTCCTACAGCATTAGGCAACTAATTAATATTAATATTATTTAATTATTAATTTTTTAATACCACCTGAAATTACATTTCACCATTATTAAAAAAAACCACAAAAAAAAACATAATTTTTTTAGGGGTTAGGCACAGTTTTACCCAAATGGTAATTGTAAAATAAAACATGAATTTATTTGGTCAATTTAAAAAAAAAAAAACATTTGATGATCTACTGTAAATGTTGAGAAAAAATAAACGTGTTGTTTTTACATTTTACTGGATGTGGTAAATGTATATGTGTGTTGTTGGTTCTTAACACAAATTAAGGCCTTTTAGATGAATGAAATCAATGCCTTTTAAGGCTTTTTTAGGATCCGCAGTAACCCTAAAAAGCCAAGTCATAAATCAGAGATGAACCACAAATTATTTATGCTTTTAGAAAAGGACTTAAAATGACACTCTGGCGAGCGTTCAGTAGGAATGACTTGAGTAATCTTCATTTCCAGCCTCTGTGTCACTGTTGTCAGAGCTCCTCCCCTTCACAAAAACCTCACACACCCAGCCAATCAAGCTTTTCTCACATTACACGAGCCAATCAGTTGTTAGGTGCTGCTCTATAAATATCATTGTGATCCTGTCTTTTCGACCTGATATAGCACATCCCCCCACATCCCCACGATCGTCAGACTGAGATTCAGCTGAGAGGTTCAATTTTCCACCTTCTGGCTTCCCTCCGCCACCAGCAGTGTATACTGTAGACTCTGGGGAATCCTGTCCTTGGTATCTTCATTTACAGTGACTCTTAGTGTTAATAGAGTCTAAGTGACAAAACTTTATTTGCAGCATCAGTATCTATTCTACTGTATATACTGGATATTCAATTCCAGTTGATTTCTCTATATTTAGTTGATTTAAAATCACTTCATCTCTAAGACTCAGGCACCATCACCTAAGTGCTCACGCTGCCACTTAGCGCTTATATCCTAACAAATGATATGTTGCTGCTGTGCTTTTTAGCCTCCGCTGGTTACATAACATGAGCGTCTTGTGAGTTGGTGTGACTGTGCTAATGTAAGCTCGCAGTGTTGAATATGTGACATTATGAGACATGCTGTTTACTTAGCGCCTTTAATGTAGTGAGAAATGATTCACCGTTTGCTGCCATTCACATCCTCGGAGTGTCTCCCTGTGGTTAGGGTCAGCTCACCTCCTGCTTTGATGATCACTCATCTTCAGACAGACAGTTTCAATGCCGGCCAGCTCTGGTTTCTTACACCTGTTGGTTTCAATAACTTCCCCCCGCAATCATGACCTGACCTTTTCAGTCCATAGCTGTGTTTGAGGTTGTACAGCTCACTGTCATCTTCATCTTAACCCGGCACAGCACGTCTCCTCTCTCTTCAACCTCTCGAAAAGTGATGCTGCCTCTCCCTGCAGTGGCTCAAAGACTTGAGAGCTCCACGAAAACAAGGTCCACGGTTGTTTTGATCCTCACTGTTATTTTTTTTCCCTTTTTGTGCTGTTACAAAAAGGGTGTTGTGGTTAAGCTTTGTTTCTGAACAATTTTTTATCCTGTTTTCGTCCTGCAAGCAGCCAGCCCCGCTTTGAACAAACCCTCTGCAGACTGCCATCAATTTTAGCATTTTAGTATGGATATTCACAGCTCCCAAACGATTACTCTAAATGATTTGGGTGACTCTTTGACCTTTTGTCGAACACCACCATCAAATAAAAACTTTCCCCTGACCAGAATGTGCCTGTGAATATTAACAGTCCCCAGATTTATACTAATGACTACTACTAGACTAATACCAACACTAGACTAATACTAATGAAGCTTTTAGTTCAAGAGGGGAGACAATTATTCTATCTCATCCTCACAATAGAGGTCCATCTCTTAGTTATTAGCCAATTATTTCAGTGTTACACCACGAACATGGACAAGAGTAATGGTATACAAAGCAATACCTGTCATCTGATCAACCACGAGATAGCCACTGTGTTATATTGTTGTTTATCTGTGCAGTACATCAGTTAAATGGTAGGTGGACTGCACTTGTATTGCACCTTTCTAGTCTTCTGACCACTAAAAGTGCTTTTACACTATGCCATGTTCACCCATTCACACACACACTCACACACCAATGGAACAGCCATTGGGAGCAATTTGGGGTTCAGTATCTTGCCCAAGGATACTTCGAC
>JAPZEB010000005.1:2436506-2446976 GCA_029783705.1 Chaetodon striatus
CTCTCAGACGACGCAAGAAATGCACCTGTTGTTGTAATCTGCTTCAGAGACTGTCAACATGTGTGTCGCAGGCTCGTGAGTTGTCAAGACAGACACAGAGATATTTATCTGATGAGACCTGTGATGAGCACTAGCGTGAGGTCGCCGACTGCCCTTGGGTCAGACACCATCTCCTCTTGCAGTGTCGTTGGGATTTAAACTTCTGCACTCCTCAGTGTATAACATTTAATAATTTGGGAGAGCTTAAAAGTCATTTAGCCTCTTCATTAAAAGATGTGGCTGCAACGTGTTAAAAGCCGAGCTAAAACCAACGAATAAAAGGCGTCCATATGAGGCAGGATCCTCTCAGTGCCTGTTAATAAAATGTGTCATGACTATGATGGCGTCATCTTTACTTCTGTTACTCCCATATGCAAACAGAGAGGGATCTAAAGAACATCTGACCTCTGTTACAGCTGACCTCTATAGTTTTTCAGTGCTGTGATGAATAAAATCAAAACTGCATGGATAACTAGAGACCACACAATGTTTTAGTAAGTTTTATAATAATATTAAGCTTCATTCAAAGCACCGGCCACCTGTCATAAAACATGCAGCTCAGTTTGGTTTACAAAAAGACAAAACAAACAGAAAAAAAGAAATGCAATAGGGAAAATATTAACTTACAGCTAAACTAAATTTACTGTTTATAATGTCTTTTTCATTGTTCACATTATTCATGAGCCGTCAGTAACCCAGAGTTCATATGTAGTTCATGGAGTATTGTACAATCAGCAGTGTAATAATGTACGTGGAGGAAACCAGCTCAGCCAGAGTGATGCATCATGTGATGTCTGACTCTGCTGTGATTTCCCTGAACCACAAACACACCGCAGTCCTCTCTCTGTGTGACACAAAGTCACGTCCTCTGTATATTCTCTGGGACTCTGGTTATAGATACTGTAATGTGGTGTGTTTAAACTAAAACACAAATAAAGGACTCAGTGTTTTCACAACAGAACAGAGTCCTGATTTATTCCTTGCGGTGTGGAGAAAGCTGTCAAACAGCTGTTACCCCCCTTTTTTAAACAACCTCCTGTGTAACTTCTCTGTTCACAAACATCGGACGGAAACCACACACAATCACAAACCACTGAGAACAAGAACCAGGATTAACATTATATTAACACCTCACTGTGTCAATAAGTCTCACTGTTTCAGTTCCTAAAACCAAACAAAGCCAGATTTGTTGAGCAGTTTCAACTTGCAGGGGTCAGAGTTTGTGATCATTTGTGTTTCACATACAGTCCTTTTTAAACAAACCAAACTCAGTCCTCTTAAAATGCACCAAAAAGTGGACCAACAGAAAAGGGACTCAGCTCTATTTTTGTGTTCACATTGTCAGTTCATTTGAAAGAGGACTCCATTCTCTCTGGACTGTACGGCTCTACAACATCACACTACTTCCTCTTTTGCTCAACATATTAAATCATGAATATCCCTCAAAATTACACAAATGTTTTTGTCGCTTTTATGACTGAATCTCTAGTTTTTCTCGGAAGGACAGTCTCAAGATTATGTCACAGTGCCACCTCAGAGACGTCCAAACATTTAGTTTTCGTTGTGATTTATGACCAAACAAATATATTTTCATTTACTGTAACTTTATCATTACGCTCTAGTCAGTTAAGAGTCGTTGGAGAGATCTGTTTGTGTCTCGGCCTGATGACTCCATCACTAAACTATGGTGATGAGCAAGTCACTCAGACTCTCCCACTTCCTCTTTCACTGTGTTATTTAACCCTGTAAGCCTCTTGTTTGTTGTTTATATCTCGTCATCATGATCTTTGTATTTTTACTCTTACATAGACCTCTTGTGTAACTTTATACCATCCTGTCAGGAAACACTTTATTTGAACTCCCCATAATTGGCATTTATAAGAAATATACACACATTTTATTAACAGTTTTAAATGGTTCTTCAGGTCTGATGAACATATTTATGGAGTTTAGCTTTCATTAGACCCGTGACACTATAGTTTATTAATAAATATAATGAAAAATTATCAAAATATAATCAGTTCATATGATAAATAAATATAAGGACATATTTTATACACACTGTCAATCATTCATCATCTGTTCATGGACCAGTTATGGGTGGTTCACAGGAAAGGCTCTAGTTGTTGACATTGATAAACACTTTATATTCATTTACAAGAACATCTCAGTGTTGTAAACCCCTTCAATGTTGCTGATATACTGCTTACTGCAACTGCTGCACGTTTCATACTGTATAGTTTGCTTTGACCTTATTCGTTACACTTTTCTGTTCATACTGCTAATAATACATTTATTTAGCATATTCAAAACTATCCCTTATTTATGTATAAACCATTATGTCTGTTTTAGGTTACTGTGTTTAGATGGTAAACTGAATGTCATGGTCTCAGTACTTGTACTCCCTGCAGTTACAAAAAAAAGTTACAGTTACTAGCTCTGATCTTATAACTGCTAAGTAAAGTATGACTCTAATGAACCTTACGAATCAAAATATCAGTAAAGTTATGTAACAATTCAGAAACCTCGTGGCCATTGAGACAGGTGAACACCTAGTGAACACAGACACACCTGACGACACGTGAAAACAGACTGTGTCACTTCTGCCAGCAGCAACAAGAAGTGACAGAGCAGCACTTCCTGTTACACTGCAGGAACTAGAGATTTACTACCAAAATAAAAACCAACAAATCATGTCAACACATCAAAACTAAATTCAATATTTTCTTGGAGGAAAACTGATACTGACACAAAGGTACCAAGTCCTCTTTAGATTTCCTTTTTTCTCTGAGTCTGATAATTGGTATTACAAGTTTGATTTATTTATTTTTTATTTAACTCAATTACTGAATAGTGTGTGTTTTCTTATTTACATACATTTACAAAGGCGTTGAAATAACTTGTAGGTCTATGAGACTACAAACAAAAATATGTAGCCTATTAGGACATAAAGGGGTCATGATTTATTTCTCCATTTTATTTTATTAATTTTTTATTAGGTCCTATGTCAGGAGATGTACTGTCCTGTTAAAAATTGAATTAAACAAAAATATTCTCAAAAATTAAAGTAAGAAGCACCTTATGTAATACATATAATGTACCAAAAAAACAAATAAACAAAAAACACATACAAAGACAGATTCAGACTAAAACCAAAAAATGTTGCCTCACTTGAATTACAGTGTACTGTCCTCTGTACTACAGCTATGTTTTTAAAGGCCTAGTGCAGGGGTCAGCAACATTAGCCTTTAAAGGAGCCATTTTTGACCAATAAATAAATAAAATAAAACATTATTAATGATAATAATAATAATAATAAGAAGAAGAAGAAGAAGAAGAAGAAGAAGAAGAAGATAAAATAATGGCACCACTAACCTTCCAGTCAAAAGTCTGTTTATTGAACCTAACCGGCTCCATGTATGACTTTATACTGCTGACATCTTGTCTAACTTCAGTGTCACCTGCTGGCTGTGCCGTCTCTGTGTCTCAGGAGTTGATGTCCATCATCAGTTACTGTCTGGAGGAGGCTGAGAAATGTCAGATGGCGTCGCTGTCCTTCCCGGCCCTCGGCACTGGAAACCTGAGCTTTCCCAGAGATGTGGTGTCCAGAGTCCTGCTGCAGGAGATCCGCTCGTTCAGCCGCAGACTGAATCCTCGCCATCTGAGAGAGGTGGCCATCGTCGTTCACCCGAGTGACAACCAAACTGTGGATGTGAGTTTTTATGTCTCTGTGAACAGCACGTTAAAGTTTCCTTCACATTCTGACAGAAACAACCGAGAATCTCACACGTGAAAAGATCACAAGTTTAAAGAGTTAATAAACTAAATGTTATGTTCAAAAAACTAAATGTTACATGTAATAAACTACATTACATCAAATAATCTGCGTTAGATATAACAAATTGAATATTACATGCAATTAGGTACATCACGTGTAATAAACTACATGTTAGATTCAATAAAGAAAATGTTTCATGTAATAAAGTACATTACATTCAAAACCAGTACATTGTATTTATGTACTTAACATCAACTTGTTGTCCGTCAGTGTTTCAGCAGGGCGTTCAGAGGTCAGACTGTTCAGAGAAACATCCAACATGAAGCTCAGCAATTCAAAGAGTCACCAGTTAGACATTCACCTCGCCACTCCGCTGCTTCGCGTCAGCAGTCGTCAGGTAAGGAGCACCAAAAACCTTTTATTAAAGCTCCAGCGTGTCAGATGCAGAGGGAAGTACTGTCAGAAACAGAATATTATACAACAAGTACGTTTTCTTTGGTGAAGCAGAACAGAGAGTTTATTTATTATACGTCTTCAAATCTGCCTCAAAGCAGTGTTGGTACTTCTGTGTTTAACTCTTTAGCTCTGATCATAAATATATAAATAAATGTAGTGTAATTATGATGTATGTGTGGTAAAGCTAAGAGTATGTGTGTGTGTGTGTGTGTGTGTGTTTGTGTGTCAGCCTCAGCCTCCTTCGGTCAGGTGTCGTCCACCTCCCTCGGTGTGTATCAGATGAAGATGGGTCAGCTCACCCTCGAGGTGTCATCTGGTGACATCACCAAGGAGGCCTGTGATGTCATCATCAACTCCTCCAATCAGGACTTTACCCTGAGATCAGGTGACTCTTTTTTTCTCCACCTCATCATCGTCCTGTGTGTCTCGCTGAGCATCCTCACAAAACACCTTCACCATCTTTTACATTTTGATCATTTTACATTATAATCCGAAATGATTTTACATTTTACTACTGTGCATATTCAGTTGGCCACATATGGCGGTTTTAAACCCAGAAGCTAGAAAACCTTTTTGGGGTATGCACCAGGAGAGCGACGCTTGGAATGAATAGGTGAGTTTGAATCGAAAGTGGTTGGGACCCTGACATTGATGAGGATTGATTAGAAATTGCTATATTTATCATCAATTAGAAAATGATTTAAACAACAACGTCCGAGTTGAGCGTCAGATCCGTTCTGATCACAATTTAAAAAACAAAACAGCTACCAAATGATCATGAGGATGGATATTTTACATATATTTTGGCTTTTACTCGTATGACATTGTGCACATAAGGAGTAAATTATCTCTGCCTGATAGACGTTTCATCAGAGTGTTCAGCTCTACTTTCCATCAGGAGCTGGAGCTGAAAAATATCTGTGACCACTGCAGAGTCATTCGTCCAGGAAATAAATGCCAGTTGTAACTCTGAATACAAAAGCCAGATGTTTGTGGGTGTTAGTGGGGGTTTTTTTGTCCAGTGGGAAAGGAGCTTCAGTCAGCGACTCACATGAGTTACCGCCAGCCTCTGCATCACAATACAATGCAAATGGCTGTCCCCTGTGTTATTATAGTGACATCGGGGGCCTCTGCCCAAGCGTTAAAATATGACCAGTAGGGATGAGATTATGTTGGGCACTGAGGGCTGGCACTTAGCGTACACTGCGAGGCGTGGAATTGTCCAATATAAATACACTGGGCTGGTTGTGTGGTCCTGACACGTTCTTCCACCGAGCTAATGTGAGGTGTCATTTTAGCATTTACACAATGTCTACTGAGGCTAAAAGCTGCCAGTTGCTGTTTTTCCATCTGTCTCTGCCAGTGGAAGACAAGCAAGAAAATAAAACAGAGATGAGGAGAGGGACCAAATATTATCCAATGACTGACTCCAGCTGCGTTTGGGATGATACCAGAGGGGATGATTATCTTCCCTCAAAGGGCCAACCCCACTCAAAGCGATGCCCAGCCTCTTGGCAAAGACAAACTACAGTGATATGGCCCCACAGAGGGTTGAGGAGCTAAAGAAGCATACTGATCTGCAGCTGCAGAAGGCTCTTTTCACAACTCCTCTTTTTAAAGCTGTAGTTAATTAATACAGAAGCACTTTCTCTCTCTGGACACTGCTGAGCTAACTTCACAAAATGGTCAGCTCAAAGGTTGCACCCAAACAGTCACTGGTGTTTATTATGAGTCCAATTAATCAGAAAAATAATAATAATAATGCCGGGATGCCCTGCATGTAAACTTCTTGGGTAATTGGATGACACTATCATCTCAAGTTAATTTCACAGACAGAAACACAGCAAAACAAACCAAGCTATTTGGAAACCTTTTATCAGAGCTTAAGTTCTGAGGCTCAATGAGTTCTGCCCTAGTTTCCACAATTGGCAATGTTTTTCCGCTGCTTCATTTAGCCGCTCCTTTGAAAAGAAATTCCCTTTGCTGTTTTATTTGACATATCTTAATGTTTAGCAGCCAGGCAGTTCCATCTTTAAGCCGTTTCCTTCAAAATGTCAGTGTTTCCGAGTAAACATGGAAGTAAGGCGGAAAGAGGAAATGGGATTTTTGTAAGTGACAATTTGTCAGATGAAAACAGACTGACTGCCAAGATTGGAATTGTACTTTTAAAGATTGCAGGATTTCAGCCAGTGCTGTGGTTTCTTCAAACAGTTTGTGGGGAAAACAGACGATAAAATGTTTCTAAAGTAACTGCAATCTTCTGCGATACTCTTAACAATACACAGTTTTAGTCGTCTAAACTTATCCAGACCTTCAACCTAGAGGCGGCAAAGAAGAAAACACACATCTGAGTGGTAATTGGCGAGGTTAAACGGGCCATAATGGAAGGTATCTAAAAACAGCCCATTATGATATGAGAAGACATGTAATGCCACTGAACAACACAAACAAGAAAGACTCTCAACATGGTTGTGACATTTAACGTAAAGACCACATCCAATCAACATTTTCTATTTATAATTTAAAACCCAAGCAGTCACATTAAGCTCAGGGTCACTGTGTACCGTATGTGAGGGCAGAGCATGAAGAGCTCATTAAATCACGTTTCATGATTGACAACAGTAATTATCTCGGGCAGTATCCTCCCCAACCTGCTAATGAAAGGGACGCAGGCATATTATGAACTCTCAAAATGAACGTATCTTATTCAGTGATTGTGATACAGTATAGGCGTTTGTTTACTGAATCATATAGGAATATTTACAGGGATACTACAAGTAAAACACTTTATTGCAGGCTAAAAAAAGACTCCAATAAGCCTGCATAGTTCTGACAGAGCTGCTAAAACAAAAGCAGCTCTGTCAATGGTAAAGTTCTCATTGGGAAGATTATCCCACAATGGTCAGAGTGCTGCTTCAGCAGCTTGTTTGCTCTTAACAAGACAGAAATTCTGAGCAGAAAAGCAAAATGCTTGTTATTCTAAAGGAAACTCTCAGATTTAAAGTTTCTGTATGTAACTTTCAGAAAATCCATCTGATTAATGACACAGTTGGTTGTTAAGTGAACTGCAGTCACACTCTGTGGGTGCTACCGAGCACCTGGGCATCGCCATTGATCGGTATCGTGTTGTTAAAATGCTGAAAAATGAATCACAATCATTTTTAGAATAACGTTACTGTATTTCATTTGGTGTCACAAGTCTAAACAATGTAGGTTTGGATCCGATCGCAGAGCGGACTGAGGAGGAGGCAGCAGGAAAGGTTCACTGATTTATTAAACAAAATGACTTACAAACTGAAAATCCACCTGCCGTGACTGCCGTTATCATCCAGGTAATGGCAGTCCAGACACAGGTAGCAGGCAGGTAAAAAGAGATATCCAAAAGGCAGGTAGCAGGGAACAAACTAGCACTGGGAGGGATATTAACGCAGGGAAAACCTGCAGAAACACATTGGGAATGAGAACAGATGACCTGACGCTGAAACAGGGAAAACAAACACATAGACTAAATAAAGGGAAGGAGGTTGTTAACGAGGTGACAGCAAAGCTAACACCTCGTTTCCATCCTGTTTTGTTTTTTGTCCATATTTCCATATAATATATAGATCAGCAGTTCCCAACTGGTGGGTCTCGGTCCAAAAGTGGGTCTCAGGTCCACTCTGAATGGGCCGCAATTGACTTGTAAATGTGTGGAGTGTGTAAAAAAACACACTTTATTTTTTAGTACAGTGAATTTCTGGCACAGAACTTTTATTTTGAAACGTAGTTTCCTGATTAGCAAACTAGCTTGACAACATGGCCACAAATGCAATGCTGAATATATTAAACTGTGTGGACCTTTAACTAAGGAGAAATCTGGCCCCGTGGCTGGACCAGTTGGGAACCACTGATACAGAGTACAACCCTAGTGTTCAACGCAAGGAAATGCATCTCTGTACAGAAGCGATAACGTGCAAAAAATTCACATGGAGCGAGACAGAGACGAATACAAGACTATAATGCATGGCGGCAAATAAGAGAGGAGATTGTCCTGTCAGGTAAGAAGCCATTTTGCATGCACTATTGCGCAGCTCGCATGCTACAAATGTTAGCTGGCTAAACATGCCGTTGAACTGTTCACTTGGGAAAAATAGTGCTGTATTACTGCTGTATTATTATTCTTGTAACTGATCCTGTTTTTGTGCTTTTAACATGTTTTATCTTGCTGCAGGTTTACTTGCTGTCCTGTCTGTCCAATACCTCCTGCTGCACATTGTGAACCTTTGTCCTTGCTGTGTATGTACCATTGTTACATGGCTGTGTACTATTGTCTCTTGCTTTTTTTTTTTCTCTTTCTGTTGTTATGGCTTTGGCTGTGTTATTTGTCGTGGTTGTGGTTGTGTGTGTCACTGTCCTTTGCATCCTCTAATATGTTGTTACTCTGCTTTATTAACCTGCCTGTCTTATTTGTTGCCTGTGCTTTGTTTAACCTGCCTGTCATGTGCTTTCTGCTGTATGTCTGCATAGCTGTGTATTGTGTGCTGTTGCTCCTTTACCAAAAACCTTTTCCTTTCACAGCCCTCCTGCCCTCCCCCTCAAGAAGCTTGCGCTTTTTGACAGGCCATCATTGAAAATAAGAACCTGCTCTTAATTGATCTGCCTGGTTAAATAAAGGTTAATAAAAGTCATTAATCTGTTAATTCAAAAAATGCAGTAGTCAAACATCCATTGCTACAAAGTCCTGTTTCTCTGAAAATAAGCACTCTCTGCAGTTAGTTTTAGTTTCCCGGCAGCATGTGAGCCACTGATTCCAGGGTGTTTTCACTCATTCCTGCCTTTCTAGCGACTTTTGTGCCACCAACCATGGGAAGTTTAAGCCAAAACATGAAAACATGATATTTTCCTAATCATGACCGAGTGATTTCTTTTTTTCCCCAAATCCTAAGAACAAATTCACAACAGCATTGATGACTGCGTTTGTTTTTGGGATAACTGGCTGTTGTAGAAAGGAGGTTTCTAGTCCAATGGGAAATTTTTCGAAGGAATGATTCTTTGGAATTCTGGGCTGTTGAAATGATGGGGTGTTCCTGCAAATTCACTGCTTCAGCAAGCAAGCTTAAGTTGATCGTTAAAATCACTACTGTACATATTTTTCCTGAAAAAAGGGCCCGTGGGGGACACTAGAAGGGAAGAGACTTTTCCTCTCTATTGGCAATAAAAAGTGATTAATAGATGTCACATGTTACACACAGACGTATACGTAAATTAGTACAAACTTCTAAAAATCAGTGGCTTTGTGTGAAAAGCTAATTGACAGTAATACAACTGTTTATGTGTACTGTTTAAATATTTCCTTGTTTTGTTCCGGTATAAGGGCCCCCTAAAAAAACCTCGATTGGTAAAGTGGTACTCAGTTAATAGGTTAATTTACACAAGCGTTTTCATACTTGTTTTAACATTTTTATATTCCAACCTTACAAATACAACATGTTTAAGCTGCAGTAGAACAAGGACCTCTTTCTCCGTCATTGTTCTGGTTGTGTGCGGATATAGCAGTATTATCAGCAGATAAATGTGCTACAGAGCAAACATACTGTCACTGTGAGTTGAATAACGACCCAACATCCATCTGTATCTCTGACTGCAACATTTAGGTTATAAGTGTATTAGAGTTTGTTGTGAGGGGGGTGATAAATGAAAGGTACTGTATCCTGTATACAGCTGAGATTGTGTCTGAAGCACGGCACTAGAGGAAAGCTTGAAATGAAAAAGGGTTTATCCTCTGAGGAGTACTGCTGTGCTCAGTCAGTGTCTTGACAATCTGCATGTTCGAGTTTGATATTTCTTTAAAGTAAGTGATGGGCAGTACACACTGTAGACACTTTAAATTGTCATGATGTACCAATTCTTTGGTTTTCTCTTGAGATTATGAGACTCTAAAATATGAAACTCTATGTCTGAGCATCTTAATTTAAGTCTCATTTATGCTACAGCGATCTCAATCTGGTCGCAGCCATCTTGTCTATCAGACCATAGATTGATGTGACTGATTGTTATTCCCTCTGTTGCTAGTGGTGCAAGGTGCGAGTATCAGCCAGTAAAAATAAATGTGTAAGTTTCTGCTTGGTGGATGCAAGCGAGCCTCCACCTCTCTGTGTCTGGGAAAAAAGTTATTAGAAAATTATGGCACCCAAGCCACAAAAATGACAAAACACGGT
>JAPZEB010000005.1:2497762-2508898 GCA_029783705.1 Chaetodon striatus
CTGTGTTCACACCTGCCCAAACGAACCACACTTAGGGGGCAAACGAACTTGAGTTTGATTGAACCGAATCAAACAGGCCGAGCTTGCATGTGTGTACTGTCATAAATATTGTAAGTAACATACGTTTGTAAGTTGCAGTAAAGGCCATATTGCTATTTTCTAATACTGTAGCTGCAGTCTTGTTGAAAAATGGAAATTGATTAATATTACGTCAGACTATTAAAAGGAATGTTAACTGTTAAACAGGAAGTAAAAGTGGCTTTTGTTGAAAGTAATCTGTTTGTTAAATCTTGGTTTGCCATAAAATTACTACTTCCATAAAGTTAAGGCACCTCCGTTGTTGTGTTGACAATAATAACCACACGTTACATTTGTTGCCGTTGCTCTCTTCACTGGGCTCCATAGGTCATTTCTCATAATGTACCTGGAAAGACAAACATAAAACAGAGCGTTTAAGGTTTATGCACAAATACTAAGCTAACATTATAAGGCGGAGACATGTAATAGCAGTATTTAACTGAGCCAAACATTGGAGAAACCTATCATTGTAGTTGCTGTTGTTCATTTCTCTCCAATATCAGATCAGATTCCTGCTGAAGCATGTTCGTTTGTGAAATTTTAGAAGCGCTTAAATGCTGATATTCACAGTAAAGTTAAACAACAAGCCATGTTTTATAAAACAGTTACTACATATACCTGGCAGTGTTTCATTAAATACATACACAGCAACAAAAAAAAAATCATGCAATAATTTATCATTAACAAAAAGATCATTGTTCTGCCAAGCAATGTAGGTCTTCAGCCATATTTAGCAGAGTCCTTTCCAAACAACACACAGACAGCTGCTTTACAAATCTGTGACAACATTAACTTACCATAGACCCTTCACTTCCATTCACTGTGAGCGTAGGAGCGCCTCATGTTTGGTGGCAAAGTTGCACATCATGTGTGGTTCAACTTTGGCAAACGTTGACCAGGGAATTTGGAGCCTCAACCAATAGCAAAGACAAATGTATGGCTGACCTTGCTTGACTGTCATTGGCTGTAGTTTTCCAAGCGAGCCAAGTTGATGGAGACTTTAATTGTTGCTGTGTCTAACCAGCTGATATTGTCTGGTATTGGCCATGAAAAATACAACCTACCCCACGAGAGATGCTGCAGTCACAAAGCGTAACCTCATGTTTTGCAGTATTTAGTAGCAGCTTAGCTAACATTCATTTATTAGCCTGCAAGCTAGCTCTCTGTGTGCATCAAATCTGGCACTGCCTACATTCAGAACAAGCATAGCTTCGGCAGGCGAAGGTCAATCACCTGCATTTGCTCATGTGTGACTGTGCACTAAGACCAGAAACACTGATCAATCAGAGCAGACTGGGCTTTTCGAGACAGGTGCTTAAAGAGACAGGCGCTAAAACGGTCTGAGGGGGAATTCAGGTGCTGGAGGAAAATACCGTATGAGAAAAACAATGTATTTTTTGAACATTTAAGCACATTTTCTGGTAGAAAATGGTGGTCAAGTAGTCTTTAAAATAAACCACAAACATTGACCTTCAGTAGGCAATGGGCAAAGTCCCAAGTGTTTCCTTTGTGGCCGCATAACAGCATCAGACTACTTCTTTCTCTGCTCCTTTTAATCAGGAGTCATAATGCCTTCAGCTGCTGAAGTGCTTCTTCACTCAAATGTAAACATCTGACGTTTTGGGGCATTTGTCGGCACGTCTGATGTTGTCATTTCTCTCGCAAGTAGAGTCACAGCATGTGATAGGTTAAGAACATCCACCATCTATGTTTATGCCGCCTCTTGTCCGTGACATTCAATGTTTTGATCTACTGTTTTGTGTCTGTGTTCAAAATGTTCTGTGGGAGCCTGTTCAGTCTCTCAGGGTAGGATCGCACCAGCTATTCATCAATCGATTACTTAGTTTGTGAACTTGTCAGAACTTAGAATGTCAAAGCAAGTAAAGACGTCAGTCATGTGTAAATGTGTCGTTAGGAAACATCTGTTCGCCATCCAATCAAAAGCAACCAACTGAGACATCACAAGCTGTAAAAGAACTTCCAAAACTAACAGTTTTATGGGCCAAGCCATATGTGAAACCTGACTGATGATCCTTTTTAAATGCAGGCATTATTTTGTTTTTGTTTGATGTTCATTCAGAAATATGTTTGAGAGTGAGTAGACCTATTCGTGCAGTTTTAAAACGAGTGTGAAATGTTAGATTACACAGCTTAACAAGCAACTTATTATTAGCATAATGCTTTGTAATTTGAGATGTGTTGTGTGATGAAATATTATTTAAAGTCTTCCCAGTTTACATCAATATTACAGAGAATTGTCAGGACAGATATGATAACCAAAGCCCCGCTATTACTATCGGTAGAGATCTGACAAAGGCATAAAAACCTGCAGCATTACAAAATACACCCTCCTCCTGCAGCTCTCACCTTATTTTAGTGTGTACTTGCCAACAACACATTTGCTCAGCCTCTCCTTGCCCCTGTCTCTCTCTTTATCAGACTACAAACGAGACAAGATGTAGCTTGCTAGCCACCCCATGGTTCCTCTGCCCCACTCTCCGCCATTGTAGCCTGCTTCCCTGGGAGCAGAACAGGCAGCAGATCAAGAGACGGACATTCATTCGGGTATAGGGGCTTAAATTCAGCAAACACAAACACCCCAGCACTGGTTGTCATGGCGGGCTGGTGGCCCCTAGGTTTAAACTCTGTAACAGCAGCAACAGCTTTCTAGCTTGCTAGCCACCCCACGTTCCCTCTGCCTCACTCCCCACCATTGTAGCCTGCGTCCCCAGGAGGAGAGCAGGCAGCAGAGATGTGCATTCAGTCAGCTACATGGACATGAATCCAGTAAACATAAGTACCCCAGTGCCAGCGTGCTGGTGGCCACTGGGTCTAACCTGTGTACCAGCAGCTAGCTTGCTAGCCACCCTACCATCCCTCTGCCTCTCTCTCAGCCATTTAAGCCTCCTTCACTGGGAGGAGCTTGAGAGACGGACATTCATTCAGCTGTAGGGCTTGAATCCAGAAAACACAAACACCCCAGCATCAAGTGTAACAGCAGGCTGGTGGCTGCTGTGGTCTAAACTCTGTAACAGCAGCAACAGAAAGTTTGCTGACTGGATTTGGGTTCCTGCAGCCACTGACTAGGGCTCTGTCCCTGGAGCAGCTGCCTGCTCTCCTCCCTGTGAGGTGGTCTGTAGAGGAGAGGAGTGAGGCGGAGGATACACTGTGAATTGAGGCTCTTGCTAACGTTAGTTACATTAATGTGAACTTGAAACCCCAGCTGTTAGCCTTGAGCTCCAGTTAGCAGAAGGCTAACAATTAGCAACATTTTCTCTTCATCTCTGAAATACTTCACAGATATTGACACATTTTGTTTTGTTTATTTTATGAATGAATGACTGTATTTCAAACCAAAATAATAATAAAAAAAAAACAAGACAAAGATAACAGTGTCCAAAAAGGAGTAGATAGAAGTACATGTCCCAACCTCTTTCTTACAATTCTTCTTTTAACTCATATATTATTTCAACAAATTCCTAAATTTATTAACAACTAATATACAACTAACTCAGTCTATTTATCACCCAATTAAATAAATAAGTAATAAACCCAGTTTATTTACTGTCAGACTCTCTTTTTGATTAGTTGTCCTTTTTGGGTTGCTTTGCAGTGTAGGCAGGTGTTGCCAATGCTAGAAGAGTGACTTTCTCTGCAGGATTTTCTGCCTCTGAATCAGGCTATTGTGTAACAGCCAATAAGAACGCCCTCTCTCTGAAATACCTGTTATTGGCCAAAGTCTCCTGTCACAGGCAAGATTTTATAAAGCCTAAAAACAGAGCCTAGAGAGGGTGCAGGAGTATAGCTTTCCCTCAGCCCACTTGAATTGCAGTATGCTCAAAGTTAATTATGGTATTTTTGCCCAAGGTTGCCAAAATAAACCTGCCTACCCCAGCTTTAATAAGCTTGTTTTGTCATCCTAAAAACAGCTGGTGAGGGAACTGAACAATACAAGAAGACATTTATTAGGATGACAGAAACTGTTTTACTGTGTTGTTTTTGTCTTATTTTTGTCTCCGTTGTTATTTTCTGGGTATTTATTTCTTTTATTTTGTAAACAGTGTTGGTAAGACGTGAGCACTGTAATTTCCATTATTTTATGGAAGAGTAAATTGAACCTTGAGCCTTGTCTGGAGTTTTTCCTGATTTTGTTTGAGCATCAAGGTTTTTTCTTCCCCAGGCCGAAATTAGGAATTTACAGCAGGTATTTATTTTGGTGTGATAGTATTTATTCAGCTTTTAGTCTGCAAAATAACTGATCTTATCTCACAGCCTGTTAGAGCTGTTCACTGCCGCTTATGAGATATGGAAGTGATGCATGCATCTGAAACTGTTACAATTCCAAGCCACAGAACCGGAAAATGAATGGCATACATTGCTTGTTGTTTTTTTTTTTCATATTAGCCAGATTTACCACTTGTGACTCCTTTGTCACAACTTATTAAAGGCGGAGTCTGTGATGCTGGAGAAGGACTGTTGATATTTGAACTCACCACCCAAACAAATACACCCCTCCCGTCACTGCTCCTTCAGAAGCTCCAGTAATATCTCCACTGTTATTTATATTTCATCACTATCATGGTGTAGCTCCATTTCTCGTGGGCGAGGATGTGGGAGAGTAGCCTGAATAGTATTGTGCAGCCCGGTTGCCAGAAGAAAATGTTGGCAAACCGCAATTACATTCCATTTTCAATATTTTATACCTATCATGTAATGTTTCTAAAGTGATGTAGTGTATAAGCTGACCTTGGTATTGGGAGGTGGAGGTGATGGTGGATGGTATGTCACCTCGGTGAGATGCCTGCCAAGCTGCAGACCACTTGAGACCAACAAACAATGAAACCAGTTGTGATTGAGTGCAGTGTATCCTCATACAGCTGTTCATATGATCTTACAAAAATACACACTTAACAGTTTGTATGATACTCTACAAATTAGCGCCCCACGAATGACATTACATCCTTAACGTAAAGTTATTTGGTTAATGCTACATAAGGTACAAGGTACCCTGGGTGTGTTGGTTGTTGACGTTCTGGGACACTGGGTCAAGTTCTGCCTGTTACATGCATTGTCTTCTTTCAAACAACACTTTTGTTTTCACAGGAAATTTAATGTTTCCATACAGTCTCTTTCAAAATAAAAGCACTACGTCGGGAAAACACTGCAAATCCTTTTTTTTTTTCCCCTTCAACTAACGCACAAGGTTGGATTAAGGAAAAAAGAACAGGGTTTGACTTTATAACCTTACGGCACATGAACACCACTCTCTTGGTTGAAAGTTGGCGCTTGTTGGACCCATCCACCACCCCACTCGGACTTTCGTCGCCTCAACTTTCATTTGTGTCCTGCTGTGTTTCCCCCAACATCACTGAGCACCATTTAACTATAACAGAAACTGGCCACAGTAAAGGACGGCTTTTTCGTCAGTGTCTGAGGCCGCAAGTCGCTGCCCAAGCACCGGATTTTTGACTTCAGAGTGAGAACGGGTTGATCCACCACTCCAACCTGCTTCCTTACTGGATCGCTCAGGACTGCCTCCTTGTTTACTTCCGTCAGTGCATTGGTCAGGTGAAATTACTGGCTCATGATTACTGGGATATGTACAAATTTGGATGCATTACTTTACATAAGAAAACGTACAAACGGTGCATGACAACAGCCTGTTAAGCAAGCCATTGCCATTTCTAGAGGCTTTTTAGTCACCTAACTTGGATGTATTTTAGCAACTTGTCACAGACTTTAGAACCGAGATAGTGCCATAAAAAGCTCTATTTTTGACTTGGACATCGCTGCATTTCTAGCTGGTATTGTGCCACCAAAACCAAGTATTTTAAGGCAAAACATTATGTTTTCCTAACCCAAACCAAGGGGTTTTTGTGCCTAAACATAACTACATGTTTAACCACAGTGTCATTTAAACATAAAGTTTCAACAAACGTACAATGGCACATTTTCTTTGCTGGGGATTTGTTGTGTTGTGTGGATTAGTTCTGAACCATTTTGTTTCCCATATACAAAGCCAGGGCTATGTCTGAACACCAGATTTTTTTTCAGCTCACACAGAACGGACAGCTAGTTGACTGTGAGGAGATGCTGAAATTGACAGAAAGTGTTTTGGAGTAAAATCACTGACAGCACCTTTAAGTCCTGCAGTGTTCTGTGTATGCCAAATAGCATAAAAACCAGTAACGTCATTATTGTAAAAGAAACAACAGGGACTACCGCGTACTATCAGGGGGGGAGAGTACAATAGACGGTTAAAAACCCTGTGAAGAAATGTTTCAGAGGACAAGGTGATCCATTGATGAGTGACAGTAGGGGGTGTGGAATAATTCACAAGTGAATAACAGTTGAAAAACATCGTTATTGTTATCACAAGAGTGAAGTGTGGACGTGTTGGATCCTTTTATTTAGCCGCCTCGTGAATGCCTACTGTAAGTGACGTAAAAGTCTATTTATACAAGGAGCGAGACTTTAATGACAATAAGACACTCCTTAGTGATAAGAGGAAGTTGTGGAGGAAAGAAATGAACAGAGAGAAGCAGAAATGCAGCTTATTTGTAGATTATTAAATATCTGCAATAAATTGTTATGAAAACCCGGTGACTTCAGTTCCCCTGCCAAATATGAATCTTCTGCCAAATACAGAAACATATTGTCTTGTGCACAATGTGACACAAAGAAATAAAGCAGGCTACAGCAACAACACAGGTGCTAACGATAGAAATCATGTGAGCTTGAGCAGCGCACACTGCCGATTGTCAACACACATGTAATGCTTTATGACATATCACAAAATGGGCTTGTCATACCTACGGCCCTTTCTTCAGGCGTGTGTGACAGTTACTGTGTGGCTGTGAATAAAGATGCTGTTTCAGTCGCTCCTGCCAAGTCATGCTTTTTAATTTAGTACAGCCGTGGTGTATTTATTATCCGGGATGATTTTATTATTATTATTTTATAGATTTTTTTGTTTTTCCTTGCTGCTATTGTAAGCATCAGATGCAACCTGGAGATCAGGAGCTCCCTCGGGGGGCTGCAAGGGGCTGAGGAGACGTGACATGATTAAAAGGATTGGGATGAACAAACATATTATTCTGCCACAGAAAATTGTTGTTGTTTCCTTCCCTCTGATCTTTGCTTTCTTCTTTTGAAATAATTGGATAGTGGTTCGAGCCATACATGCTTCTAATAATATACAAATTAAACGATCTGAGAAGCAAAAAAATAAAAACCCTCGTATGATTTAGCATATACAGCCTGTGACGGGGTGGACTTTGATTTTATTTTCAGCTCAACCCAGCCATTTGAAAATGGGATGCAGTCTTCTTATAGCTGCTCTCTGTTAGGGCTGAACAAGATACAGATATTATATAAACATCCTGATAAAAGACTTCACATTTTCTTGGATTCTGGGTATTGTTATATCCTGGTTTTAAATGCTGTATTGATAAATGTGTAGTAATAAGTAGATACTGGACCCCAAGATTAATCCAGTGGAGTTGTGCTAACCTGGTGCGTATGCTGTTTCTAGCCACTGGATTTCCTCAAGTAATAGGCGACCCACTAAGTATGTGCAGTATTCTTTCTCCCACTGGACTTGCCTTCGAGTTCAGTGGTTCTGAACTGGTGGGTCGCGGTCCAAAAGTGGGTAGCAGGTCCATTGTGAATGGGCTGCAAGTGACTCACAAATCAAGTTCCCACACAGAGCGTTTATTTTCAAGTGCTGTTTCCTGCTGAAGAGTGAGTGACTATGGACTTGACAGAGACAGCAAACTAGCTCGACAACACGGCCAAATGCAAGTATGACGCTGAACTTTTAACAGCTGAACGGACGTCTTTTTTACTTTTTGGGCTGCAGGGGATTTTTTTATTTCTTTTATTTATTTTATACTGTTTTAGCTAGCTGTTTAGTTCTCTTATCTTTCTCAGTCTGATAAAGTAACAGTAAACTCAGAAAATGTCAAAAGGTATTCTTACACCCGTTTTCCTGTATAAACAGAGAAATACAACCGAACACCTTCTGAATTTGAATTCCTCTCTTTCACTGAACTAAGACTCGTGTAACTGCTTTGTTAACTCATTGTAAAACACATTTCATTCAGAACCACAAAACCAAAATAAAACTTAACAAAGCTGTGTTTTATAGTTATGTTAGTTGTTTAGTTAGTTAGTTTGCTGTTCCAACAATCACCCACTCTGGTTTAGTTGAAATAAATCCTTAATTTACAGGATTAGATTGGAAAATACGCTGTTTTTCCTTTGGTCTCTCTCTACCGTTGCTGGCTAGCTCTAACATTATCCCCATGGACCTTTAAAGAGATCTCCGATCATTCCTATGAAAGTAACAAAGTGGTGTGCCCAGTTTTAGCAGTATTAAATACCTGGATCTTCCACATTGTGTGGTCCATAAAGCAAGCACACTGGAGACTTACAGCGGCCAAGTGTGGCGGAGTGTGGCCGGGTGGTTGACATGTGCTGGCAAAGTTACTAACTCCTGGTTTAGGGCTCCACTAACTAAAATGTGCATAAAATAATTTAATCATGTGGCTCCTCTAGACTTTAGAAGTCTTATCGGACTAAATGGATCATATCCCGATAGTGAAAAGAGTCATTTTGCATGGATTGTGATGCTCAAAAAAATGTATCTACTGATTTACTGAGGTCTCTTTTACGACATAAGTCAATGGTATAAAGTATTTTTTGCCCCATGGCATCACGTAATGGATCTGAAAGTTGTTATTCCACCTTTGACCACATGTAAACTTGGCTTTAAGGATTAGCACTGTGCATTAAAGCTATCGGCAGCACTCGCAGTTGCCATGTTTGACACCTCAGCTGCCTGTTCCAGCGATAGAGACTGACCTTTGGTGGTGCATGATGTGCACTACATACAATACATCCTCAATAAATCCTCTGAGTATGAGTGTAATAGAAAGATGAGCTGAACTTTTGATGGTACAGAAAATCATACTGTCGTGATTTCTAAGAACCTTTGTTTACTGTAATACGTTGATACCACCCAGCTGAATATCAGCATCCCTGATGACTGTTTATCAAACATCTCATTGTATAAATTTTTGTAAAAGCACCAGTAGTCAACCGTAGAATATCTTCATAATAATGATAGTGAAGTATTTAGTAAAAAATACAGTGATTTTTGATTCTCTTCATATCACCCAGCTCTGTGCTTTGTCTTTCCAATGTGCTGCGTCGTGTCTGGTGCTTTCTTGTGTTGTATTTCGCCACATACTGCACCATATTCTCATCCTTTGTCTCCATGTGTGATTTTTTTGATTAGTTTGTTTTTTCCTCCCGAGTTGCTTTTGTGACTGCTGAGCGAGTCTTGACTTGATTTCCTATTCAAACACTTCCAGAGGCTATTTTCTGCAGTCCCCGGTTTGACAGTTGATATTGTCTTCACCAGAGAATAAAATCGAGCAGTTTTGTCAGGTTACAATAGAGGACGGGGACACTTCTGTCAATGCCGACACCAGGAAACCATGTGATCGGTGTGACAAAACAGTAGCTTGAAAGAACTTGAATTCCATCTACTGTAGGTTTTTGTGGGGAAGAGGGATTGTTCTGCTAACCTCTAGTCAGTGGATTTTAGTCAGCAATAATGACCTCCTCCACATTTCCCATGTGGGGCATTTTTTTCCCGGGATGAGCGAAAAAGCAGTGTGATTCAAATGAAAGCATGAAGGGACTTAATTGGCTTTTCAGTGGAAAGAAAAGCTATGAGAGAGCAATAAAGCATGGAGGAACGTGAAAGGCAATGAAACAAGAAACATTAGCTTTGGAAACGAGCTCCATAATCCATGCAATTAAAATGAAGTGGCTGACAATGTCAGTTGGCCAGTTCCGTTTGCATTGTCCGTGTTCAGCTCCTCGCGGCGACATGCTCCTTTGATCCTTTCATGACTCTCTGGAGCTCGATACAGAGGAGGGGAACATTTAGGAACATTTGTTTCAATGACTACAGCTGTAGGCAATTTGAATATGAGAACTATGTTTGCATTATGTGGACGCCAAAGCCCACATAAAGATACGGGAAAACATTAGGACCATTCAAGCTGAGTCTAATTCTCCTTCTGGTGCCGGCATTGCGGGGCTTTTGTCCACTTGGCAGCTGTGAAATGGTGTTGCTAAGGCTATCTAGGGGAGCAAAGTGTACGTTTCCTTTTTCGGGGCCCACAGATCACCTGAATCTGTGACACCTTTCTGATTGCAGCTTTGTCAGGATCCTCTATCTGGCACAGAACTACTGAGTGAATCGTCCTCTGATGCAGCTACTGTGGAGAATTTAATTTGGGAAACACAGACACTGCCTATAGTTTCACTCTTACACATGATGGATGAGCAGGAGTTTTCAGATGCAAAGAACTCTCATATTTAGGCCTGAGCACTTCTGTTGATAGTGTCCTTGAGGGGAGAGTGCTCTCCTTCACAATCAGTGTCCAACTAACCAGAAAACAGGCGGAAGTTACAATTACGCTTTGCAGCTGTGATGAAAATCTCCTCCTGAGTTCAAGGGCGGGCTTTACCATTGGCACAGAAGGCAACTGTCTGGGCCCCCCCAGCTTCGAGGACCTATAACAGCTATATACACACTTCGATGTTAAGACACCACATATATAAAATTACGTCCCAACACACTTGTTGCCGAGGAAGTTGAAAAGCTATTCGACACAGCATCAAACAATGAAAGAACTAATGAAGTGAGTTTATCTCAGTAGGCATTCAGAAAGAGACAAGAGGGAAATTAAAGAAAGGCTGTAACTTTTGCTGAACAGCTGCACATTTTGTCAAATATCACAATGAAGGGATATTTGGATGCTAAAATGGAAATGCTAAAATGTAGCTTAACAGTAGCATGAAGAGCGAAACTGACCCACTGATGTCACTTAGCCACCCCAAGCTGCTAGTCATACCAGAACGATTGACAGATCCCAAGTCTCACCCTTCTTGGTTAGTTTCAGCCTTTGGGCCTTCTTCAAGATCAACAAACATATTGAGACACAGGTACACTGATCTGATATATGGACCACACCTTTG
>JAPZEB010000005.1:2521128-2533019 GCA_029783705.1 Chaetodon striatus
CGATCTGTCATTTTACATGTTGTTAAAAATATACATATGTATTTTTTATTGCCTCTCGTATTTTAAAGTAGAACAAAATAAAATATAATAACAAATATCTTTTATATTTACCTTTTTTTAAATAGTGGAGCCTCGCAGTAAAAGTACGTAACATGACGACAATAAACACCTTCAATCTTGAATTTAGTAAAATAGACAAGTTAATAATTAGGCAATGTTATGGTTTATTTTTTTTAATTAAGGGCAGGTTTTTATTTGTTTTCAGTAAGAATGGAAAATATGTGCTTTTATATTTTAGGACATTATCACTGTTATTATTTTAGGATGTTTTCTCATTTTGTTTCAGTGAGTATGAATTACTAAAAGATTTGTTTTGATTTATTTTTTGTGAAAAACAGAGACAAGATGTTAATTAGTTAAACAGCAGCGGTAATAATTTCAGGAGTCAAAATTTAATTTGAACAGTGATGGAGGAAGTAATTAGGTTCTTAAGTATAAACACAAACACCACACTGTTTAAAATCATCTGACACTGCAGAGGTCTTGAAAATGTTACTTCAGTACAGGTATATAAGTACTGTCAGCAGAATGTATTTAAGTATTAAAAGCATTTAATGCAGAATGTTTCAAATCAGTTTAATAAATCTGAATAATGAAAATAATTAAATGCAAAAACAGCAAGTTATTTAAGTTATATTGAGCACCTATGATGACTAAGAGAGATAAAGTTCTTTGAGTTCTATAAGAAATGGTTTGTCTTAACTCCGACATTTTCTGCTGCTCAGATGAACAAAAGCGAGAATGGTTGTTTCATTTTGATGTGTTTAAATTAGCCAGTGTTGTTGCTAAAGCCTCGAAGAGAAGGCAAAGAAAGTTTGTTTTACATGATAAATGTCTTTGTGAATGATCCACGAACGCGGTCAGCCAAAAATGATGATCTGATGAATTATGCTGCTTTGCTTCATTTTCTTTCCTTTTAATATCATCTGTATTTATGTTTGCTGGACTCTGACCCCGGCTTGCTCCAAATTTATGGTGTCATGTTAGTCCATGAAGGCAGGGCATGACACAATAATAACATTTTATTCATTCACTCTTATATTAGAGAAGCCTCAACAATGAAATATTTTCTGTCCAAAAAAAGACAAACGATGATCAAAATTGCTGCCAATTAATTTTTTAAATCAACGTTTCAGCTGCACTTTAAATTTTTTATTTAGTTTGTTGCAAAAAAATCTGAATTTGTAGAGTTATTAAATAATTATAGAGGAGTAAAAAGTACAGTATTTTCCTCGGAGGAGTTGAGAAGTAAAGGTAGGAATTGGCATGAGATTAAAATATTCAAGTAAAGTACAAGTATGTCAGATTAGTATTCAAGAACAGTACTTGTACTTTGTTATATTTCACCATTTGAAGATGGCACAAACAGTTGTATATTTTTGTGACAGACAGACAGACAGACAGATTAGCCCTGTTTCCGGGGTAACCCTCAGTGGTTGTCCTTAAAAGTGAACGGGCTCTGGGATTCTCTGCGTGAGGAGATCAGGCTGGCGAGCACATGACTCATTTTTAAATCACTGCTTAAAACAAATTCTCATAGTAAATCTTTCCCTTTCAATGCCTTATTTGTACTTTTGTGATTTGTAATGTTTGTATTTTATTTTATTTTGCTCTGTTTTTGCCTCTGTGCTCACTATTTTTCTAAGCTGTTAACATCTCATTAAATATTGTGCTGTTATTGCCTCGTTTTCATGCACTTTGTCACCTTGTTTAGATGAGTGCTTTACAAATAAAATTATTATTATAATAAGAAATAAACTCATACTCATTAAGTACAGTTAAATCGTATTTATTACCAACGTTAGATTAGGGCATAATTAATTCTGTTTCCACTGAACACTTTCAGTACAGTGCCTTTGTAACCAACAGTAACCCTGCAGACATGGCACCCAGACCCTCGGTCTGCTGAGTGTTTCCACCACAAACACTCTTAAATGTGTTTTGTCCTGAAGATCCACTCATGACTTAAAGTGTCTGTCGTCCAAGAGACACAATAAAAACTACTGGAATGATCAAAGTTGTCATGTTGAAATTTAAGGTGCGCTGATGGATTCACTTCGTCAACTCCTGCATTGAGCAACATTACAAGTAAATGTTCCACCTAAAAAGTTGCCGACAGTTGGCCTCGTGAATTAAGTTAGTTAAACATCATTTTGTTTTATAGTTACAGTTAACTAATATATGTAGTGAGAGTGAGCGTCCTCTACTGACCAATCGGACTGCAGGGTTCACAGCTCCGCCTTTTAGTACAGATCTGTGTGATAGGTACCCCAACAGAGGGGGGACCAAACATGGGGACGCTAAGGAACAGTGGAAACGGAAAAAAAGCGTACCGGACTGAACTAAACTGTACCGTACTGCTTGGCGGAAACAGGGCTGTAGATAGACAGTTGATTCATCAACCCGACGTGAGCACCCCCCCGACGCTCCACCTGAGAGGCACCTCAAAACTTAGCTGGAAAATTACAAAAAATAAAAAATAAAATTAAAAAAAAAAATCACAACAAATTAGGTGTAAATTACAGCAAGAGCTGTGGGGCCGCAGATATTTGGCCAACACGGATACCGCTGAAAAAAAACAATGTCCAGGCTTGTATCTTAAGCCGTGCCAAGCTCGCTCCTTTGACCTCATTTGAGGAGCTTGGCTGTGTTTGGCCGCGCTCAGACGGCAGACAGCAGGAGGTCCACTCCTGGCACAGGAGGCCACACGACCAGATGGAGAACTAGATAATTATAGTTCTGTTCAATGGGATCATTGACCACTTCAAGTCATTTTTGGCCTCATTGTACTTGTTTTGAATCGATTTTTGAAACTTACACGGCCATTTTATATGCTAAATAAGGTAGAAAAAAGAAAATATAAAGCGGCGGGACTCTGTGAGGCTGCCAGTGTAAAATAAAGGTACTTTTGGTTTGTTTATTTTCCATTCATTAAAAGTTCCCTGATAAAAGTTTCGAGCCATGAACAGTAATGCAAAGCAGCTCTGACGGTTCAGTCTGTGCAGGCCTTGGCTGGGAGCACCGCTCACATATGTCTGGAACATCAGCGCACGACGTTTTCCAGCCAGTCTTTTCAGATGTTGGAAACAATCTCCGTCCTAATTGGGGGATGAGGTCCTCCATCATTTTTTAATCATAACTTATTGCTTATTTCCTGTGAATCATGTTTGCGGCCAATTTTAGTCAAACCGTGGATGAGATATTGTTCGGCAGTCCAAGAGCACAGTCACAGGCAGCGTGTGTGTGTGTGTGTGTGTGTGTGTATGTGTGTGTGTTTGTGTGTCCAGCTTTACTCGTGACTTCATTTGTATCTATTATGAGCACTTTTCCAAAGCCGTGACCAAAATGGTGAGGGGACACATTTCTTGGGAGCCAGTTAAGCACAGTGTAATGAGCGATGATGCATTTTTAAGAGACACTCTTGGCCGGAAACACAGCGCTGCCTTCCTCATAAGTCCAATTTAATCTTTTTCTCATTATGAGTTATGGTACGGAGGCTTAAGGTGTGTGTGTGCGCGTGTGTTTGTGTGAATAAGACGAAGGCCAGAAACAGACGCTGCCTTCGTCACGTCTTTCCAACCAGCAGGAAATGTGTGTCTGTCAGGTAAGCACGCACACAGGCAAACACACACCATGTTCCCTCCTCAGTCTGATGCTTTGTGACTTTTGGCCTTGAGAGTGACCAACAGGGCGTCGCTGTGAGTCAGAGAGGATGATCCCTTTTCCAGTAATAGGCTTTTTTCGTTTTCGACTTCTGGCAGAGCCGAGTCGCACCACGTTGTGTTGATTTGCCTTTGCATTAACAGTTTAAAGGAAGAGTGTGTGGGATTTAGGGGGATTTAGTGACTTCTAGTGGTGTGGACAGCAGATTGCAACCAGCTGAAACTTCTCCCAGTACATCTCGGTGTTTCTCCAATGCCGTTTGGCTCATAGCAGAGGGGCTCGAGCCCAGCTTCTGCTAATGCTCACCTGTTTATCTCTGACAACTTGAGATCCAGACGTTCAGGAGGTTTTTTAGCCGGAGCCAAATTGTCTACAGAGGTCTCCTCCTCTCCAAAACAAACAGAGCAGGTGATTTAAACACACTGAATAAAACAGTTTCAAGTAAAAAAAAAAAAAAAAGAAAGAAGAAGAAAAAGAATCGCTGACACAAAAGTGTGATCCAGTTTTTGTTTCGTCTGCTCTGGACTACTGTAGAAATAAGACCTGCTCCCTACAGACATATAAACAGCTCATTCTGAGGTAATGAAAACATGAAAGTTCTCATTTTCAGGTGATTATACACTAAAGAAAACATACTTATATTGCTGTAAAACTTCAATTACAAGCCTAGCTTCAATTAAACTCCCAGTCCGTTTTATCATTAATGTGTATATAAACCTTTATATTATGGATTTTCTGGAACATTTATTTAAATTAGTCTATATCCATGAGATCAGGACATTTTCAGCAGGTTATTCTGTAAATGAAAGACCTGAAATATGAAAGTACTTGTAAGTAAATGTAAGAATCTAATAGCTCTCAGGTCCAATTCATCCAGAGATGTTACAGCTGCAGAAAACAGAGTACGGCAACATGTTTGACCGTACACAAATGTATATCGTGTCTCAATATTCGTCATTATACCGCCCACCTTTAGTGGATAAGAATCTGTTAAAATCTCACGCTGTATGTGTGTTTTTACCGTAAGGATTCAGTCCTCAGGAAGCTAATGGCACAGGGAGGCTTTTACGTCGTTGTCCTCTGTGGATCCAGTGAACAGAGCAAAATGCTTTTTGATTGTAATGAATAAGAAGAAAATGGACACATGATATAAGACTATTTAGAGAAATAATTTCTGCCCGCTCTCCCGGGAGCAGAGAAAAAATCTATTGTGATGAATGTGGCGCCAGTGGAGGCCTTCCCATTTCCAGCTGCATTGGTCACACAGTGATGCTGCACCAATTCCCAATCTATAGAGTGCAATGAATATGCTTCAAATAGCTGTAGAGCCTGTAAGTTCCATCCTCTATTTATTTTCAGTGTTACTGGCAGAGGGTCTGAAAGGATTATCAACACCCACTTTCTATCCACCGTGCCAATAAGATTGATGCAATAATCAGCAAGGGACGGTTGCAGTGATTAAAGACGGGGCCAAATAAATGAGACTGTTTTTAACGCTCAGACTCAAAAATAAAAAATAAAAAATTAGGTGTTAAATTAAAAAGAAAAAAAAAAGCAAAGCCTGCTCATACAGTAGGATTTCACATTGTGTATCGCAGAGTTTATTATTTTATATAATTACATTGTGTGATTACCTGTGAATCAGACACAGGCCTGCACTTTCACACTCTGTGATTTGATATCGATTATGATGTAAATACAGGGATGTGGAACAAAGGTGTGTAATCTGGAGGTGCTGGTTAACAGGATCAACATGCAGAGTTAAAGAAAAGGAAGCTGCGCTGCTACGACACAGACACACCATGCAGTCTTTTAGAAAACAGTCTCAGAGCAGTGTCTCCAATTAAAGTATTGAATGTCTATGGAGAGGACATTGGTCTGGATCTTTGGTTAGTGCAGGCACAAAGTCTCAGAGGAGCTTTAGTTTTTCAGATACCTCGACCCAAGGTAGAACAAGACACGACCATGTTTTTTCATGATTTTGATACGTCCCCCCCATGAAGGGGTGATCGGAACAAAAATATTTCATAAAGGGAAAAGTGATTATACTGATCAGTCAACCTATTTTTATTCCAGAGTCCTCAAATATCGCCACATAGTCGATTTCTGCATCAGACATCGTCGAAAAACAAGTATCATTTTGCAGCGGTACGATACGCTGTTAGGCAGCGTCAGTTAATAACACCACTAGACGGCCACCGGACGTAATTTAAAGACCTGGAAAAGGTCAACAACAGAAAACAACATAATTTAAAGACATTGAAGAGGTCAAAAATAGACAACAGTGTCATTCAACGACCTGAAAAAGTCCCCATAAAGACGTGGAAATGTCGCCACCAGACAACAACGTAATTTAAAGACGTGGAAAAGGTCAACAACAGACAACATTGTAATTTAAAGACCTGGAAAAGTCCCTATAAAGACCTGGAAAAGGTCAGCAACAGACAACATTGTAATTTAAGGACCTGGAAAAGTCCCTATTAAGAACTCGAAAAGGTTGCCACCAGACAACAACGTAATTTAAAGACCTTGAAGAGGTCACAAACAGAAACAACGTAATTCAACGACCTGAAAAAGTCCCTATAGAAACTTGGAAAAGGTCAACATTAGACAACACTGTAATTTAAGGTTTCTACAGGGACTTTTCCAGGTCCTTAAAGTACGTTGTTGTCTGGTGGCGTATCAAACCGCCGCAAAAGGATACTTGTTTTTTGTCAGTGAGAAGGGTGGAAAAGTCCAAAAATACCAGACTCTCACCCAGGAGGCCAGTGTACGCTTCCCATATGAATGTAGAGCCAAACCATGATGTTTTTTTCTAAACCTAACCACATGTGTTTGTTGCACAATGAAATAATCGTGAATATGCTGTGTTTAACTGATGCTGTAAGTTTATTTTGAAAGAGTCTGTATACATCTAACAAGCAGAAAATGTGTATTTCCTGTGAAAATGGAAGTGTGTTTTGAAAAGACACGACACATGTAACAAGCGTGAATTGGCACACCGTCCCAGAGTGTCAACAACAGACATACCCAGGATACCTAGTCATTCCTATAGTTGTGAAAATCCACTGACCAAGTGGCGATATGTGACGAGGTGGGAGTGAGAATATGATGGATCAATATATTAACTTACCCATAGGTAGAAGAATCTGCACTTACATCTGCCCTGATCTCTGCCTAGACCTCAAGGCAGTATGAATATATTAAAACATGTATTTATTATAAAACTGGAGCTCAGAGGCTTTTAAATACTAAATTGTCGTAGGCAGAACTTTCACACAGAGGCCCTTTTCAGACAGTACCTTTACTAAAGGTACTTTATGAGGGTATGTTAGCACAGTTAAATGGTAAATGTACTTGTGCTTGTATAGCGCCTTTCTAGTCTTTGGACCACTCAGAGTGCTTTCACACTACTTGTCTCATTCACCCATTCACACACTTCACACACTGGTGGCCGAGGCCAGCATACAAGGTGCCACCTGCTACTCAGTTTTAAACATTTAAACGCATTCACACCTCGACGGCACAGCCACTGGGAGCAATTTGAGGCTACACGTCCTGTCCAGGGATACTAAGCCGTGCGGACTGGAGGAGCCAGGGGTTGAACCGCCGATCTTACAGTCACTGGATTAACGTCAGTTCAGGCCATCATATTGATTAAAGTCGGGGTAAAACTAAATCACTGAATTCTTTTTAAAGTTTTTCTTAGCAGGTCTGAACTCATGGCTTGATGTTGCACTGGAGCCATCCTTAACATAACGGCAACATTAGAGCTCATAACATCAGCGCCATCTCATTCATCCCATTTGTGAGTGGCGAGTTTGCTTCGCTCCACAAACTCTCTTTGCTCATAAACAAACAACTCAGTTCAATGGTGCAATTATGGAGACACAAGCAAAATAACTGTCACTAACAGTCTGTTCAGTCTTTCAGCTCGACTCAGCGACATGGCCCGCTGATAGTAACCGGTAGTTGGGTTTGTGCTTTGTGCTAACGTTAGCTGCTGAACCAGCGTTTGTCGCCTGTCACTTGTTCTTTGGCTTGGGGTGTGTGTGCTGTGCTACTGGGTTAGCTGCTAACCGGAGTAACACACTCAAAGCTTTACTATGAAAGATACTGTCACCACTTTTAAAGATTTTTGAAATTCTTTTTTCAGTTTTCAAGTTAATCTTATTTTCATACTCCCCATTCATTCTCTGTGCAGTTTCCTACAACTTCCATACCTTAATTTAAATGCTTCCACGCCGGGGACAGCTGCGAGCGGAGGCATCATGTTTTCAGGTTGTCTGTCCGTCAGTACCTGAGAGTAATATCTCAATAATGCCAAGAGGGAATTTATTTTATTGGCACAAATGTCCACTTGGACTCAAGATTGAATTGATTTGAATTTGGTGGCCAACGGTCAAATGTCACTGTGACCTTGCATCCATCTCATTTTCGTGAATGCGATATCTCAAGAATGCCTCGAGGGAAAGTCCTCAAATTTGACACAAACATCCACTTGGACTTAAGGTTGAACTGATTAGACAGGGTGTCTACAGGTCCTTGAAAAGCCTTAAAATGTCTTAAGTCCAATGTTAAAACAAATCGGCCTTAAAATTAATCAAATAGTTTTAAAATTGAAATTTTTATTCAATTTCATTTATCCATTTTTTAATTTCTTTTTGTGAAAATGAGTGAAGCCTTGTACACATTTCTAATGTTTCAAATCTCTAAAAAACTATAATACTGTCATTTTACGTCATACTTGTACTTACCTGTTGGCAAAATGTAGATTGACTAAACTCTACTAACTCTAATAACCATATTCCTACACTTACCTCTGCACAAGACCACATACACACTACTTGCCTGTGATGCTTAGCTGCGATGCTTAAATAAGTAAAACAGAATTTGTCCAACAATCTGTCTTAAATTTAGTTAAAAGGGGTCTTGAACAGGTCTTGAAAATCATTTAATTTAACTGTCGGGTGGTCAAAGGTTGCTATGGCCATGACTTCAGAATTCATACACTAATGATGACAAAATTTCACACAAATGTGTAACAGGATAAAATAATATAGTGAGGAGATTTTATATCCAAAAGGTCAAAGGTCAGCTACACTGTGACATCATAATGTTCAATAAAAACACTTCTCTTGCAATAACTCAGGAACAGAAGGGGACACATTTGGTCTGGTACTGAATTGGTGACACTAATCTTGTGTCCACCTTCGCACTGTGCTGATTGTATAGATCTCTGTGCTGCCGAGTTGGAGATGTGAGTGAAGCATCCGTGTTTCCACAGACATGGGTGTAAAGTGTGAGTGCAGCTTGACTGGTTGGCTGAGGCATACAACCACGAGGCGGTAATTCTGGCTTTTCGTTTCTTAGTTTCTGGACTGTAAAAGATGAAGGGGTCCAACACTGCCTTTTTAATGGAAGACATTTTTACATGTCACAGTAGGAAAACACATAATGAAATTAACGATGGCTGAATTCCCTTTCCCTGTTCTGGTTTCAGGGTCCTGGTATTGTGCATGCTCTCTCACTGTCACACTCACAAAAGAACAGAGCCATTATTAGTGTCATTAGTAACACCTGCGCGTTTCTGTGAAAGCCCAAAATGTCTGCTGTGAAAAGGGTCTCTACTGCTTTCGGAAAAAGTGAAGGCAACATGTTTCCCTGTGCCACTCACCTTAAATTACGCCCCTGCTTGTAGCCGTCTTTCTCTCTGTATTCTCACAGTGTGTCCATATGCTTTTACTGTGTGTTGTTGTTGCTTCTTCCGCCTGTTGCAGCAGCTTTGAACAAATAAATATCTCAAAACAGATGGAGGGCAGCAGCGTGACACAGTCATCATATCTATAAATGTGTCTTGTCTTGAGTGACTGCCCATGCACGTCCACACTGACATACGGAGCGCTATATAAAGCTATAAGACCAGAACTCAATCAACTTCTTGCACTGGTGTGAAATTTCCTGAACTTTTCATTCCTTCGAGGAAAAAAAAAAACTGGTTACAAAAGCCTCTTTTTTAAAAAATCCATACCTCTCCATGAGAAACCACTCTCTCCACAGATGTTTTCCTCTTGTCTCCACCAAAGTCGGACTACTAAATCGATATTGGTTCTTTTTACTCGGAAGTAAATGCTTTTATAGATATCTTTATATCCAGATGATACCTGATTTCAATTAAGCCTTATTTTAAAGCAGACTGCCCACTTTTCCGCAGAGGCACAAGCAATCAAATCATGATATTAGCACTCTAGTATTACCCTGTTTCATAAATTCAACCCCCAAACCACAAATACATGAAGTTATAACCAAGATATTAGCCCCTAATTGTTACTACCTTTGTAATTACCACAGCAGCACCAATTACTGCCCTTTGTTAACAAGATTATTAGCTTGTCTTTACCAATCTGTTTTGTAAAATGCTCCAGGAAATCTTGCAGAAAATTAACACAAATCCTGCTTCACTACACTCCTGAATGAGAGCTGAATAATTAATGTTTGGCAGATGAGATGTGTGTAATCACTAAAGCTGTCGATCGCCCAGTAAAACATCCCGCAGGCTGCCTGTAAATGCTTATAGGTCCCTTTAGATTATATGCAGTGTTCAGAGAAATGAAGTGCTACAGTAAACCGTGCCGCGCTTCTCAATCATTTGTATCGACGCGCGCTTCCTTGAATTCAGCCAGCATTTGGGACTAATTGTCAGCCGATACCTCGGCTCGACGTGGGCCATGGCCGAGCAGAGGTCACTGAGCCCCAAAGCCTGTTAGTGCATGCAAGGTATCATATGAAGCTTCATCAATACCACACAGAGGTCTGAGGCCGCTCCGTTACCAGATACTATCACTGCACCCTTTGATATTATTGACTCTGTGGTCTGTGTTGACTGAACCTGTGCACCCTCCAACAGACTGCCTTTGCTCTCGTGGTGTTAATCACTGCTGTTAAGGTGAATTATATGGTTTTAAGTGTTTCCATAGTCGCAAATTACCATGATTTATACATATCGACCATGCAGATTATTTACATATTTGTACGAATGTAAACATGTATTATGTAGAGGTTGTTTTGACGTGTTTATTCACAGAATAAAACCAAATCATTAGCATTGCTGTGTTGATCAATACCAGTGAAGTAATGGTTGAAGTGGAGAATATTGAAGTCACTAATTTTGTGCTTTTAATAATCTCTCTCTGGCGTGTCGACTCTGTTCTGTGAGACATTAGTCAAAATAATTACTCACACAACATTAATAGATGACAACTTTGATAAATCGCTCAGCTCATTTATCAGCTAGAAATTACAAACAGTGTGTTTCACAGTCGTGTGGATTTATGCTTTGAGGGTTTTTTAGGCTTTTTCAGAAAAATGGAGCCGTTTGAAAACATACAGCTGTGGTAACTTTTTAAAGGCATTTAAGGTTTTATCATCCTAATTTGTTGTGTTTCAGATGTAGTTTCTTTTTTACTCTTTTCTCAGTTGTGTCCTTATCTTTTATTTGCAGTTTTGCTCTTCGTGGTCCACCATGTATGTATGAATAAATGCATGAATAATCTGCTAATTGAAAAAAGCTAAATTGCTAAAGCAAATAAAACATCATTTGCAGCCGACCACACAAACACCAGCTGCTTTTTCAGCTCTACACTGATGGGGGACTTAATGTGCAAGGACACACACATGTAGGCTTTTAGAGATCCATTGTAGTTATTCAGAATTTAAAGTTGTTTTTCTGAGACTTTACTGTTAATAAAAAGGACTTGTGCTGCAAAAGCAGTAATATCATTATTTGCACCCTGGCAGGACATTAAAAGCCAACATTTAGCACGTTTAGTTTGCAGATATAACCGACATGAACTCCTTCTTGTCGTGGATCAACTGCTTTTATTCAGGGGCTATAAGCAGTGGTGGGAGAGGAATGCAAATCTTTTGCTGGAGTAAAAGTAAAATACATTGACTTAAAAGTCTCATCCATTACAAGTAAAGCATCTAGATGGATTTTTAAGGTGAATACATGCTCTCACATAAATGATCCATCACTACATACAGGCTACACGTGCAGAGAACGGCTTTTGACGGACGCAGCAGCTAAACCATCAACTTTATTATTTTATTTTATTTTATTTTGCACACACATAAAACTGAATAAAATCCAAATAGTGAAAAAGAAAAAA
>JAPZEB010000005.1:2563889-2575284 GCA_029783705.1 Chaetodon striatus
AGGGGTTGATTTTTTTATTAGCTCAGCCGTTTACATTTTATTAAGGTGTATAGTTAGGCATATTTAAATGGTAGAAATGGTATATGGACTGAACATGTATAGTGCTTTTCTAGTCTTCTGACCACTCAAAGTGCTTTGACACTACACGTGACATACTCCCATTCAGCCAAGGCTACTACTCAGTAACTATTTGATTTGATGATGGAACAGACAGGGGCAATGTGGGGTTCAGTGTCTTGCCCAAACGTGCTTCGACACACGGGCTGGAGGAGCTGGGGATTGAACCACAGATCATCCGATTAGCGGGCAACCTGCTCCACCTCTGAGCCCTGTTGAGTGGGGCCACTTGAGAGACAGGCTGTCACCCTCTCATCCAAATATGGTCACATCTGGCTTTAAAACACCAAGATGGTGACAGCTGTAGTGCAGAACTGGAGGCTTCAAAACGGGAATCCACAAATGAATGGGTGATGTCACCGTGGCTACGTCCATTATTTCATACAGTCTATGATCGGTACCAACTCACTTGTCAGGAAGGGGCTAAATAACACTCCAATGTTTGGCTAAATTTTGACGATGGAAAAACTGGCATGGCCATTTTCACAGGGGTCCAGTGAACTCTCACTTTAAGATATCCGAATGAAAATGCGTTCTGTGGGTAGCTTTGAGTCTCCACTTTACAGACGTGCCCACTTAATGCTAGTCCCATGCAGTTTTTGTCAAAAACAATGTAGTATAAATGTGTCATGTACCCCTTTTCTAAAAAAATTTATTTGAGTGTTCCCTACAGTCAGTGTACTCCTTCAAATTAAAGCTGTTTATTTGTCTTTTCGAAGGAAAGGGACAATGAATCCCCTAACAAAGATACATAACTCATTAAAACGAGATTGTTGTGGAACTCAAATTGTTAACTGTACCTGTATTTATCTATGTACATCAGATAATTAGTAATATTTACTGTAAAATAAGAAAACAAAGAGTATCAGCATGGGATTCCTTATCGCTCCATATTGATGTAATTTTTAACTGTCCTTTGTAGTACAAGAGCATTATAGAATTCCTCAAATTCATTATGGCTTTTGGTTTTGTGCCACCCCAAGATTTTCAGTGGCCTAACTTGGCCTCCGCTATGAAAAAATTCTGTGTGGCCAAAGGGTCTTTCAGGGTTAATGTTGGATAAGCAGGTCCAAATCCAATGCTGTTCTCCTTATACCTCCATTGGTCAGCGTGTTTTTGGATTCCTGTGCTTAAAAACATCTGAAAACACCACGTCAATTAAAATATAGCTGATGAATGACTTAAAATGCAGAAACGACTAATCCTCCAAGACAGACTGAGAAAGGTTACGTTGCCATGCAGCTCACTCTGCCGCTGCTGCATTACAGACTCTAATCTATGCAGGAGCGTCTCTCTGAAGCAGGATTATATAAAGGTGACACTGGCACTGATCTCAGATCTGCTCTTCAGGACTCCCTGAAAACAATCGCACATTATGATTGCGGGGTGCCTTCAGGTCGCTTAAAACGGTCATAAAATGTCTTCAATTTGATTAATATTAGGCATTAAAAGTCATTAAACAGTCTTAAATGTGAATTTGTCAGGAAATAATGACCACAAATATTTAATCTAATTTAATTTATGTATCGTTTAATTTCTTTTTGTCAAGCTCCTCTGTGTGAAAGTCCACTTTTTAGATGTGACAGAGCCCTGATGCTATCTTATGACTTTATTCTTGCACTTACCTGCCAGCAAAATGTAGCTCAACCTAACTCCTCTAATAATCACACTCATGTGCAATGCTTGAATATATATGAAAAGATAGTTTGTCCATAAGTGTGTCTTAAATTTGGTTAAAAATATCTTGAAAAGGTTCCTAAAAAGCATTAACTTGAAGTTTCCTGTAGACACCCTGTGATTAGAGTCAAACAGAGAGAGTGCAGCAGAGATTGAGATTCTCCCCGTGTTGACAGGGAGGTAGCTGGTTTGGGTGCAGCACTCTTTTCCTTTCTGTCTCACGTTGCTGCTGCATTACAGTGATCAACAGAGCTGCACGCCTCACGACAGACTGTATAAAGACCGATAAACCTGCGCAGTTATTTGGTTTCGCCTCGGCTGTGGACTGTTACTGCTGCTTAAATACATTTTTAATTGTTTGGCTGTTTTGATGCTGGTAATGCTGCATGGATTATTGTGGTGGTATATTAAAAAATAATTGAATTTGATATATATTATTGCAGCCGGTGGTTATGCCTTAAATTAAATGGCATTTCACAAAGGGCGGGCGGATCGATCCGCAACATAGATACCACGATACTAAATCTTGTTTTGGGTGTCGATGCTGGCCTCAAGCGGATCAATACCATCTCGTGTTAGATCACGTTCTCTTCCTTGTGCAGATACATTTGGCTCCCTGGTGCCACAGTAAACACTGTTATTTACCATTAGAGATTGTCTTGTGTTTTAACATGCATGTGATTAAGTAATCAGCACGAAAATGAAATTATTTTGAAAATGAAATGGCCTGTTAACGATGCAATCAGCCATGAATCGATACACTGTACGATCAGTTTTCCAGACCGTGACACTGCGTACATTTTCAAAGCGAGTTCAGAGTTCACATGAATGTAATTCTTTTTATAATTCACTGAGAGACCAACACTGATCTACTGTGATTCTCTCCTTCAGAGTCATACGTGGCAGACTTTGACGGCAGAAGCTCTTTGCTATATCGGTTCAACCAGAAGTCCATGTCAACGGTGAAGGACGTGATTTCTCTGCGCTTCAAGAGCCATCAGGCTGAGGGTGTGTTACTGCATGGAGAGGGGCAGAGAGGAGATTACATCACCCTGGAGCTTCACCGAGGAAGATTGGACCTCTACCTCAACTTAGGTGAGCTGCTCTTTCCCAGCCTCTCTCTCCCCTGAAAATCAATTTTTTATTTCCACCAGAATTTAGTCTCACAGTCACGATTGAGAGGTGTTGCAGCAGTGTGGTGGTTGTCGTTTGTAAGCCTCACCTCGGTTCCACTCAGTAATGATGACAACAGTTTTCTCAGGACAAACCTGAGACCCAAGTTGTGTCTTTAAATTGCTGAATTTGTCCAGCGAGAAGTAAACAAAACTCGGTGAAAACTTAGTTTATGGCTGGACCGTGTATAAAATGCTAGAGGGGTTTTCATTTGAAACAGGAAGTGGCTGCATTCAGGCATGAACCTTGCCCCGTTGTTGTAGTCCAGCCTGCATCTTAAAATGAAGCACACAGTCACAGCAGAGGGGCTCTTCCTCTGGAGCTGCACCCACTGATCATTTAAGGGCCCGTACACATGCTGCGTTTTTTGCGCCCTTGAATCTGTTGTTTCCAACAGGGGTGGGAACCACCAGAGGATCCACGAAACAATATTATCACGATGATTAAGTCATGATGCAATATTATTGCGATTTTAAATATGTCGTGATATGCTGAGTATTATAATAAAATATATGACGATTAATTACCTTTCTTAACTGTAAATTATGTTTTCAAAGGAACCTCAGCCTCAGCAAAATGTACCTGGTGGACTGAAAAAGCAGTTGATTATATTATTCTGGTAGGCTACCTCAAGTTAAATTTGAATTCGTCATATTAATATTTACATAATTAAAAAATTGATACCTGGCACTGTGTGATGATACGATACTGACACACAAAACTATCGCGATACTTTGCTGTATCAATTTTCTCCCCAGCCCCGTGTGTCCAATGTGGATGTGTAGAAAGCACATTTAGAAGTGAGAGCATCGCTGTCACAACATGCAAGTGTTCCCCCTGGAAATTATTTTTCAGGGTGCGACAGCTGCGCCTTGAGTTCAGCTTTTGGAACGCAGCAGCACACATGTGATGAGAAAGACTAGTTATGGCCGTCAGATATATTTCCCCTCTGCTGTAAATATCAGTCTGTGGTAAATACGGAGGAGAAGTCGATCATCTCAGTTTCAGGGCTACCCAGAGGTACAGGTCTGTCCTTCAGGCATTTTTTTAGGCTTAATACACACTTAAAAACATGCCTGAGGGAAGAGCAGCTCAGAACTCAGGGTTTCTGGTAAGTAGTCTATGAGATGCTGCTGGTTAAGGTCACGTAACAACCTCACATGCAACCCGCCTCCATGTTCTTGAGAGTAGGCACAAGAGTAGTGCCCGACTTTGTGTTAAAGACATGGCGTATGTCCTGGCCCGAACACATCCCTCTCCTCTTTAGCTCTGGTCGGTAATGTATGTTTGTAAAACCTCCTATAGGTTATACCTTCCAGTCTAGATATGCGGTTTAGGCAATGGGCACACAATAGAGTAAGAGCTTACTGCACTAAAGCTAATGGTAATGACTTGCAGTCTTTTGACCAGCTTTCAAACGTTTCTAACCTTGGACAAAAATATTTTTTAGACATCTCAAGGTCAGAGACTACTTCAGTAAAGAAATCCAACAAAGAGAGGATAGTGAATACAGTCTGAATAATATATTCACTGATGTATATAAGAATATAGACAACAAACGTCTCGTATCACGAATATATAATAGATTACAAAATTCCAGAAATTATTCCACTATTCCACAGGTCAAACAGAAATGGGAGAGGGAATCAGGCCTGGAGGTATCTGAGGATGATTGGAGTAATACCTCAGAGGGTCAGACTAGGACCACCAATTCAAGATCCTAGCGGGAGTCCTGCTGGGAAAACATCAAACATCATTTGTGACTTCAAAACTGAAGTTTATAATTTATACAACAGGGGTCTCAGGGGCGGGATAAATGCTGGAGGCTGTGTGGTGAATCAATGGCAAACCATTTTCATATTATGGGGGTGCCCACTAATTTTTCCATTTTGGCAAGGGACTGCCAAAATGTTCAGAGTGACTGATGTGGTTTGTGGTTCAAACCCAGGGTGGGGGAGCCCTTCTGTGCGGAGTTTGTATGTTCTCTCCGTGTCAGCATGGGTTTTCTCCGCGTGCTCCAGCTTCCTCCCACAGTCCAAAGACATGCAGGTTAATTGGTGACTCTGAATTGTCCGTAGATGTGAATATGAGCGTGAATGGTTGCCTGTCTAAATGAATGTTCTTTTGTCATACTGTACTTGGCCAATACAATCTCATGACCCAGGACAGATACCTTTACAAACAGACGAACCCCTCTTCAAAGGACGACTGGATTGCAATAATTAACGCCATTAACTGGATGGAGAAAATCACCTTTTCTTTATGACTGTGACTTTATCAATATACAAAAATCTGAAATAAATGGGCCGTATACACAAAGGGATGTAACCCATTGACTGGTTAGCTGAAAAACCCTGTGGTGTAGCATTGTGCAGGCGTCAACTAATCAGTCAAACCAATGAATTCGTCAACCTCTAGTTATGTGTTATTACGAAGGTTTTGGCGCTCACGCCACCTTACCCTCATAACGGCAGCAGCGCCAGTTTGGGCATTGTAACACATAATAGTCAAAAACATTTAAGTTAATTTAAGGCTTGTGTCATACTGACACAGCTGTTCCTCAGACAAATTTATGAGGTGATTATCTCCTTCCTCTGTCCCAAACTGTGACTGCAGCTGGCTAGTTAGCTAGCTAGCTTGCTAATTCCACTTGCTACAGAAAATGATGAATACAGTCATACAGGACTGTCAGTGTCCACGGCTCTGTCAGCCTGTCAGTGCCTATTCATTTTGATATAGCAACGGTCAGTGGGGAAATACCAACACTCACATCATCAGTCACTCCGAACAATGGTGTAACTTCATCACTCACTCAGTCAGTCACTCACTCATGGACAGACGGCCTCACATGCTGCAGTCCAGCCAAAAAAAGAAAACAATGTAGAGGTATAAGCGTCTTCAAATGCAGCCCGGTCACCAGAAGAAAATGTTGGCATTGTAAATTTCAGCAATCAGCGTGGTGTATGAGCAGACTTTGTCATAGGGAGGTGGAGGGGATGGTGGTTGGCGTGAAACCTCGGTGGGACAGCTGCCAAGCTGCAGACCACTGCAGAGACCAACAAACAACAAGGGACTTTCAGTCTCGCCTCAGTTCACTTCTGGATACTGGTAACAGGATCATTATTTCAGGCCCCAGCCCCACCCACAACAGAGGAATCAGAGGTGGTCCTGACTGTTTGCTCTACACACCTGGCTGAAAGACGACTGTGCCGCCACGGGGATCCCCCGCATCAACAACCTGGACTTATTCTAGCCGAGGCCCATCTTTTATCAGTCAGCTGGCACAAAATTTCCTCCAACTCAATAACTCAAATTCAGGAATCCTATTGTTCAGTCCCCCTAACCTTATCAGCCCCTCTGAGAGTGGCCTTGGTCCCTTGTCTGCTAATGTAAAACCGGCTGCCAGAAATCTGGGACCAATATTTGACTCTGATCTAAGCTTCCGACCACAAATCAAAAGAAGTTGTTCAGTCCTGCTTCCTGCATATAAAAACTATCTCAAGAATTAAATCAAAGCTTTCACACTCAGACTTGGAAAAAGTCATTCACACACTAATTTTGTCCAGACTTCAATCCCTCCTTTCTGGCATCAACTAAGTCTCTCTCTCTGGCCTCCAACTAGTTCAGAATGCAGCAGCTAGGCGACATCACATCCCCCCCCGAATCCTGGCTTCTCTCCATTGGCTCCCTGTTCTCATTTTAGACCTGATTTAAGGATTTTACTGATCACTTTTAAAGCTTGTCTGGCCCCAAGCTACAAAGCAGAAATGTTGACCCTGTATGAGCCAGTTTGCAGCCTTAGATCCTTAGGTGGGGCTCTTCTGGCCGTTCCAAAGCCGTGGCTAAACTCCAAAGGTGATCGTACTTTTGCCATCAGGGCCTTTTGGCTTTTGAACAACCTGCCTGAGGAGACGAAGCTCACAGAGTCAGTGACTTCCTTTAAATCACTTCTTAATACCTATCTTTATAGACATGCTTTTATGTGATGTTGTGTTTTTATTGGTATGTATTTATATTGACATTTTGTGTCTTGCAGTTTGTAACTTTATCTTAACTTTACCTTAATTTAGTCTCGCTCTCTGGTACTGTATTGCCTGCTGAGTGTCCTGTTTCTGCTTTTGCTTTGTCTGTCCAAGCACTTCATAAACTCTGTTTTTAAAGGTGCTATATAAATAAAGCTCTTACGACGAAACCAGTTGTTTTTCGGTGAGTCATGACTACATTTCCAGCAGGTTTTTAGCCACCAAACGTGGGTGCTTTTTAAAGACACAGCTGTGTTTTTACCAGGGAAAGGGCCACAAGCAGCGGCCGTTTTTTACCAAGCACTTTCTGTCAGGGTAGAGCTGCGTAAGGGGGGCGATTTTCACTAAGAAGGCACTGTGTTTCCTGCAGGGCTTGTCCCCCGAAAGTGGGCATTTCAAACCAAAACATGATCTTTTCCGAAACTCTAACCAAGTGTTTTTTGTGCCTAAATCTAACCACATTACTCACAGCATTATTGAAATGTCAGGGCCACAAACAGTGGTCATTTTTTACCAAGGCATCGCTGCATGTTGAGTCAGGGTAGTGCCTTGAAAAGGGGTTGTTTTTTACCAAGAAAACACTGTTTTCTGCAGGAATTGTGCCTCCAAAAGTGGTATTTCAAACCAAAAAATGATCTTTTCCAAAACCATAACCAAGTGTTTTTGTGCCTGACCCTAACCACATTACTCACAGCATTATTGAAATGTAAAGAAGCACACCATGCAAACATCTATCCTGGTGACTGGGTTGTCTTATCAGATTGTTTTGATCCATAACCATGTGAAAAAGAGATACAAAGAAATGCCGCATCTCAAAAGTTTAAACGAGCAATATGACTTAAACACTGTCTTGATTATCTGAATTGTAAGTGATTATTTTTTTGTTGACTGAGTAATTCATTGTGCAAACAACCATTTAAGCAGCGCATGCTCACCCTCGTACCAATTTCTTGGTTTCTATTCCAGCAAACATAATCTAAGTGAATGAATAGGACATAATTGCAGGTTTTTATTGGCTTTGTTGGACACCTGCCAGTCTGCCCTCACGCGTTTACAGGTTCACCGTGGAAGATGTAAAGCCTCTCACTGCATACCTGCTGTTTTCTTTGTGTTTCTGCAGACGACAACAGGCTGAGGTTCAGCAGCGGCCGTGTTGCCGTCACTGTAGGCAGCCTGCTGGATGACCAGCAGTGGCACTCTGTTCACATAGAGCGCTTCAACAAGCAGGTTAACCTCACAGTGGACTCCCACACACAGCACTTCCAAACCAAAGGAGAAGGGCACTCACTGGAGGTTGACTACGAGGTGAGTCTACACAGGATGATTAAATTACATAACTGCAGCTCTGTAAATGTGAATATATCTTCTAATGAATTCATCCAGCGAGGGCCAGACAAACCTATCATTAATAACACAGTGATGAGCCTTGGAGTACTATAGTAAACAGAGTGTCGTCTGTGTACAGCAAGCCCTTGGGAAGAGGCATGTTTTGAAATGACGTCTCCATAATGAATGAGAGAAAAGAGGGGAATAGAAACGCAGCACAGACAAGTTATTTTTGTTGTCTCAAAGGAATAACAGACTGCCAAGAGGACTGTCAACCTCTACAGGCTTTGGCTCAGCATTTAACATTGTGTGACATCACAATGGGTGCTGTGAAAACTTAAGTCAGTTTTTTTTCTAGTTTCAATCGTCTGAACATATTCAAACAAAATTCTAACAAAAGAGATCATGAAATATGCCCTCTTATTTAGACAACCATTCATTTAGCATTCACTAAACCCCCACTGCCAGTCAGTGATTGGTTAGGGACCGTACCTTGGCATACAGTATAATAGACGTTTGGTTTATGTAGCCCTTAGGTGCATATTTAATCGTACTTATTTAATTCTCCAGCCTGACCCCTCGTTTCCACAGAGATTTAGTTTGTGTTCATATTTCCACATAGATAACAGAATACGCCCCCTAGTGTTCAATGCAAGAAAATGCATCTCTCTGTGGATGGATAGAAACACCACTGCAGAAAAGTTCATTCTGAGTGTTTTTGCCATCTAGCCTACAAGAAAATGCATGCACAGAGACAAAAACAGGACCAACAATGCATGTAGCCACTGATGTGTGTGTGTAGCCACTACGTTACAAGACGTATGAACAGCTATGCACGCACTACACACTCTTTACAGATACACAGCCAGCATGCTACCAGCGTTAGCTAGCTAAACATAATGTTGAACTTTTTACTTAGGAAAAATGTACAATAGAGTGCTCAGGAATGAGTCCTAAAACCTGTAAATGAGTTAGCATTTTGCAATGCATTGTTCCCCAGTCTCAAGGTCAATGGTTTTGTTGAACTGGTGTTTGGTTAGATGCTCCAATAAGGCCTGTGGTTCGCACAAACTTAACAGACTTTAATGTTTTGTTTTACGACATAAAATACACAAGTAAATACCCCACTCGTGAACTTTGAAGCTTTGCTGTATCTTAAAGAGGGCAGCTGCTAACAAGTGGCTGATTGAGACTACAGATCATTATCACGAGGAGCCGCTCCAAACACGGCTTTAGAGTCTTGTTATGCTGTTTTGTTTGTAGCCTAACGTTAGCTGTTTACTTCTGTTTGTTCGCCACAGACCTTATTTTGGCAATAACCCAAAATCCAATGTATAAATCCTATTGGCTTTAGAGCGAGGGAACCAGTGCGATGCTAACTTCCACGTTGGCCTGCAGAAAAAGGTCATCTCTGGGGCAGTCTATAAGAGCTGTATTATATTTATCAATCTATTAACTATTTTGTTTTAATGCTAACTTCTTGTGGCACAGTTCACATGGCCTGTCTGAAATATGTTGCAAGAGTTCAAATGTTTTTGGAGGGGGGAAAAATTAAATTTTTTTAGTGTACTCACGGAAAATTTCAGATTGACCAAGGAGGAATTGAGCAAACACATCAGAGATAACGGAGGTTTTATTAGGAGTTAATGGATTTTTGGTCGACTGGCATGTGTAAACAGAGCTATCTGGAAATGAGGCATGGGACATTGTTCTCAGCCGACTCAGGGACGAGCCCCCAGGAACAGCCACATGGAGACACAGTAGCCAAACAGTGGATTTACAACTTTCGTGTCCATCACGTGATGCAGTTGGCCCAAAACAATGTTCCCCATTTTTATGCATGACACAACCTGTGCAGAATGACTTGTTTCACTATCAGGGTTTGATCCATCCTGTCTGATAACATTTTTGAAAGTCTAGAAAGGCCACATGATTACATTTATGATCCCCATTCAAATTAGCGGAGGGCTAAACTCGAAGTTAGACACTCAGGTGACTTGAGTTACCTGCTCTATAGGCCAAATATTGTGGAAACAAAGTGGAAGATCCAGGTGATAAAACACACAGAAGTCAAACTTTTCTGGCTATATGCACCACTGAGCAACTTTCACAGTAATAAATGTGGCCCTGCCTCCAACACTGTATCCAGGTCTCTTTATACATCCATGCTCATCAAGCTTTGATGAATTAGCTAGCTAGCAGATGAAATATTCTCGCAGCAGTTGTCATTTCAGGCACCAAAATCAACGATTAACGGCGAGAAATTAAAAACCAGACGCTTTTTCTTTTTGAAAAGAATCAATACAAAATTTCTAGCAGTAAATCTGCAGCAGTTATTATCAGCTGCATGTGGAAAACGAGAGTGAAAAGCTTGACAGGCACAAGAACGGTAACTTAGGGTCAGTTCCAAAAACATGTCACCAGGCCCATACCCAAATTAGAATTTGTCCGTCAAATCGAATTTGGCTGTTTTATATGAATACTTAACTCTTCATTCCTTTTTTTTTAATATAGACTATGAAGTATTGAACTGCCATATTTTTTTAAAGATTATTTTTGGGGCTTTTGCCTTTATTTGACAGGACAGATTAAGCATTAAAAGGGGGAGAGAGACAGGGAATGACATGCAGCAAATGGCCGCAGGCTGGAACTGAACCCAAGGACAATGCCCGTGCACATGGGACGCTCGCCACAACCACTAAGCCACTGGGCGCCCTGACCTGCCAGATTTTTTGACGTTCACATAATATAGTAAACAAGCCAAGTTAACCCTCCGAGCTTACATGTGCTGTTTATGGTCTGAAAATGTGCAGCAACATTTTATGCCCGCACCAGATATCAAACAAAAGCCAGACACTGTATCATATTGAGTTGCTGTGAGCTGTGAATTCACCACTTCTAAGCAGAAGATAACGTTATCTCGGAGCGTGGCCTCTCTTCCTCCGGGCAGCTGCCTCCGTCTCACTCAGACTCACCCTGGGTCTGGGTCTGCAGCTGCTTGTCTTCACCAAGAGAATGGGGCGACTTGACATAGTGTCAGGATTTTACCCCGGAGAGCAGCAAGCCTGGAGCGCTGACTC
>JAPZEB010000005.1:2830698-2844175 GCA_029783705.1 Chaetodon striatus
CGTTTATTTTAATAGTTGATAACTAATTAATTAATTTATAAATAATTAATTGTTGCGGACTTCAGTGTGTAATAAACTGACTACGTATAAGTGCCTCATACAACCCCCCAATAAAAAATCCAAACTGCCTCTTGAGTATGGTAATGTTATTGTTTTTTAATGCCTTCACACTGGAGAAAGATGTGACCTGAGGTATTATGTTTTCAGGTTGTCTGTCTGTCTGTCCATTCATCAGTCTGTCTGTGTGTCAGTCGATACGTCCATACCATTCTTGTGACACAATATTTCAAGAGCACATTGAGGAAATGTCTTGGTCTTCAGGATGAACTGGTTAGATTTAGGTGGTCATAGGTCAAAGGTCACTGTGACATCATCTGTCTTATTCTTGTGTGCGCGATATCTCAAGAACACCTTGAGGAAATGTTTTCAGATTTGGCACACATGTTTGGCTTCCACTCAACAATAAACTGTTAAGATTTTGGTGGTCAGAGGTCAAAGGTCATTGTAAACCCATCTGTTGCATTCTTTTAAATAATGGCGCTTGATGCTAAGGGCTTGTGCTGTTTGCCTCATGGTACTCTGTTGTGTGCTGGTGTTATGTGTGGCTGATGTGCAATACTGTTATATGTAGTATGTGTTTTTATGGTGTATACTTCATTTCTTCTGGACTATTACTGCAAGGCAGCAATACTTGTGCAACTCCTGAGTCCAAGTCAAATTTCCCCACAGAGACAATAAAATATATGGTATTGTATTGTATTGTATCCCACCGTATCCCATTGAATCGTATTCTCATGAATGCAGCATCTCAATTTCCTCAAATTTGGCAAAAACATTTGCTTGAACTCAACACTGAACTGTTTAGAATTTGGTGGGCAAAGGTCAAGGTCACCTTGACTTTGTGGCCATCTTATTCTCGTGAACATATCTCAAGAAGCCCTTGTGGGAGTTTCTTAAATTTGGCACAAATGTCCATTTAGACTTAAAAATGAACTGATTAGAATTTAGTATCCAAATGTCAAGGTCACTGTGACCTCACAAAACATGTTTTTGCTCATAATACAAGAATTAATACGCTAATTATGACACAATTTCACACAAATCTCTAACAGGATATAATGATAAAGTGATGACAGTTTATATCAGTAGATCAATGGTCAGCTTCACTGTGACATCATAATGTTCTGCAGGAACCCTTTTCTGGCCATCAGTCAGCATCATATCTGAGGAACAGAAGGGGTGCCATTTGGTCAGATACTGAATTGGTGACACCAATCTTGTGTGTCTATCTTGAAACTGCTGATTGTACAGATCTTCTGTGCTGCTGCGGGGAACATGTGTGTAAAGCATCCATGTTTTCACAGACATGGATGTAAACTGTTTCATGGAGGCATACAACTGTAAAGTGGTAATTCTATTTTTTTGCTGCAGTCACATCCATGTTCACATCACTGATTGCTATCTGATTGGACATCTCTCTCTCTCTACAGATGTTTCACGCTAACCACTTCACACATGACTAACGGCTTTACTCGCCAAGATATTCCTGCTCAGTGCTGTTAGAGCTTAATAAGGACTCAAACTCAAATGCAGTAATAGATACAAACAGCTGATGCAACCCAACCCTGACAGTTAACACATGCTGACGTGACTGGGTGACAAGTGTCGCTTTGATCAACCTGTTGTAACCGGCGGCAGCGTCATTGATCGGTGTAAATGGATAATAACAGCTCGACTGAAGCTTCGTGGATTTAAGCTTCCACAGCCATTAATCCACCAAATACTGCGCAGTGACACTTTGAATTCTTTCAACATGTAAGCTGAGCAACATTAGATATGATAGACCCCCCCCCCCCGTCTCCGTGGTAACACACGAGGTCCGGCAGCCGGTTGTCGGGGCAGCTGTTGCTAGGGGTGCAGACGGCCTCACCTGTCGCCTTCTAAAGACATTTAGGCACATTCGTGACCTGTGTATGAATGTGACATATGTTACATCCTCTCACACATACACACTCTCACGGCAGTTTGGTTTTGCATAAAGCTGTTAAACTGTTGTTTGATCGTTATTCAAAAGACGGAGCAAACACACACACGCTGGCTCTCGCTCTCAGATACATTAGGCTCCTGTGACCTTTTTAAATTTTGGCCACAGTGGTGCTGGGCCAGGAAATGAGCCTCTCTTCTTAGATGAAGTACGTCATCTTTACAGTGATTTATACAGCCTTAATAACTGAAACGGACGTCTGTTGGCTGTCTGAGCACCCTCAGTGTCACCTTCACTGTCTGTGGAAAAGCTTTCTCCCGCTGGCTGACGTGAACAGAACTTAAAACTAGAAGCATCTGACTTGCTTATCTCACTCCCTCCGCTGCATTATGGGTGCATTTCGATGATGGTAGCAGTCCTTCCTGTAAGGCTGGGTCATCGTTCGGTTCCTGTGCGCTGCTTCGAGCGGTGTTAATGGTTCCAGCAGGAGTACATGTTGACCTTTAACATCTACACGTCTGGAAACGTTGGACACCAGCTATGTCTCTGCATGTGTGCGTGTGTGTGTGTGTGTGTGTGCAGCCGAGCATATCGTGACCTTACCCCTGGAGTTAGACATAAGAATAGACATAGATAAAATGGGTGTGACGTCACTTCCTGCCTGTGTGACCTTGTGATGACAAAGGGAGTGCACTGTACACACCAGAGTACATTTATGGTTGAATGGTATTCTTTCCTGTGGTTCTGTGGGATTAAATGTCTGTGAAATGTGTGTGTGTGTGTGAGTGTGTGTGTGTGTCGTTGTGACATGCATGTTCAGATTCTACCATGTTCAGGTTACTTGCCTGGGTACCATCAATTTCCAGGTTGTCAGGGAGTCCAGGGGTAACCATAGCAACCAACGAGCTACATGAATAGCACACATGGGGTATACTGTAATAATGTAACACACACACACACACACACACACACACACACACACACACACACACACACAAACTTCACAGGAAGACGACATTAGAGCGACATTTATTCCTACCACCAAATGAAAAAAACATGAACGTTTTCTCTCTGAACGACTTCTGAGACTTGTGTGTGTGTGTGTGTGTGTGTGTGTGTGTGGCTTGGTCACAGTGGTTTTTGTGTAGCTTTACTTCTTTGAAACACTGTAAGGCACTAAATCAGTGATCACAAAGACAGTGTGTATCTCTGTGTGTGTTACAGTGTGCAGAAAATGCTCCAGTACTTCTCTTTACACTACATTAACTTCCTAATCTTTCTTTTCTTTGCAGTTTTTGAGCTCATTTCTCATATAAATGTGTGAAACATTATGTTGCAACATGTACCCCTCTATATATTGTGTTATAGAGTTTGTTGTCCAATGTAACCAGTTTGTGTTGACCAACACATTCTCACTCCGACCTCGTCACATATCGACGTTTGGTCATTGACTTTCCACGTCCACATACGACATGCAAGGTACCCTGGGTGTGTTTGTTGTTGATGAACTGCGACACCGTATCAAGCTCTGCCTGTTACATGCATTGTCTTCTTTCAAAATACACTTTAGTTTTCACAGGAAATTTAATGTTAACATACAGTCTCTTTCAAAATAAAAGCACTACGTCAGTACAACACTGTGAATCTACGTATTTTGTCCTTCAACAACAAACACACAAGGTTGGGTTAAGGAACAAAGAACCGGGTTTGGCTTTAGAATCTTACAGGACGAGAACACTGGGCTCTGGAAGTCAGTGTTTGTTGAACCCATCCACCACCCCTTCCACCTGCCCCACTCAGACTCTTGCCGCCTTAACTGTCGTCCTTGTTGTGCTGCGTTTCCCCATGACGCTGCTGGGTGATGTCAAACTATAACGGCAACTGGCAGCATATCATGCTGACGTTAAAAGACGCCTGTTATCGTTGGTTTCTGACGTCGGAAGTCACTGCCCAAGCGCCGGATTTCGATGACTTCAGAGTGAGATTGGGCTCTGTTGACACAACAGACCAGGGGTCTCAACAAGGCCTGAAAGAGGTGTACGTCACTTCCCATGTAAAAGTTGTGATGCATAAAAACAGACTTGATGAGAGAAACTTTGACCCATGCTCACGAACATTTCGGGTCCTTAAATTGGCAACACAGATAGTGAAGTGGAAGCCTGATTGTAGAATATTTATATTAGTATTTATATTTATTTTGCACATACATTTTTAGTATAGATCCTACACATTGTTTCCAAAGGCACAGCCCTGATTAGCTGTTCTTCTTAATCGGCTGCTAACATGATCCACAGTTAGTAATCCGACTTTACACTGAAAACACACCAAACAGCAAGGAAGTGCCACCTGTAGCAAGCTGCTATGAGATGGCTATGGAAAGCAGGAGCAGCACCTCCAAGCTGCGGCTGGTTGAGTCTGTGGCAAATGCAGTTAATACGTAGGGATAGGTTATCTTTTAGTGTCAAATATTGGCCAGAGTATACGGCAGCCAATCTGTAAACAGACTCCCGTGACTCCTTGGACATGTTCACCCATGTTGCAAAGGATTTCTTCCTGCCTTTAACACATGAACACGCCTCCTGGCCACAGAAGGAAATAACTATCACAGCAAGCTGCAGTTTATCGCTGCCTAGTGTGTTGTTGGCGTTAGTGTTTGGATACACATAGAATACAATGATCTGCAGAAGGAATATAATACAGAGTACAGCATTTTGTCAGCAGTGCAACAGATGGGAGATTTTATTCTCCATCAGAGAGGATTCTGTCCAGTCTTTAATCACACTTTGAAATGCTGCTGATGGGAAATTTATGAATGTGTTGACCTCAAACATCTCACATTGGAGAGCCAAAGCTTTGCCTTTTATTGTGGTAATATTATCATATCATGTTGTATTTTTGATCATTCTCATTTTCACTAATATTTTACTTCAGCTGAAGAGAGAGAAGCAGGGCTTTATTCAATATGAAGATTTCTAATTTACCATTATCTATTGTGTAATCACATTGATGTTAGCATGAGCAAACAGCAGACTAAATCTCTAAAGGACACAACCTTTAAAACCTTGCTGTGTTATTAAACTTGACATGAACCTAACAGTGATTTAAGTTTTTGGGGTCCAACATTTTTTTAGTGTTATACCAGTGCTCTGTAGTGTTAACATGTCATATATTATTATTCTGGTTAGGTTATGATTGCGATCATCAGTGACATAAAGGCTCCATATTAAAGCAGATGTTGACTTCCACATGATGGCTGCTCCATGCAGTCAGTGGCAGTGTCATTTATCCGTGTTTTCAGACTGTGACCTGCCCAGGCTCCAACGTTCCTGGGTGTATGTGTTGACTCAAGCAGGCTTAATTTGAATTCATTACTTTCAATCCTTGCTAGCATGTAAATGAGTCAGTCATTCATGGTTATTAGAAGTTTATTCACTGAGCGTTTTTATGCTAACAAGCTGCTGCAGGATGACGCGCTGAGATGGCTGTTTTTCTGCTGGTTGCTTGGAGACATTTGCTCAGTCTGAGGACTTAAAAACCAGAGAAGACATTGGCTGAATTTCTCTGTGATGGTGGTTCAGTCTTTTCCATGTCCTCAGATTTTCTGTGTTTTTCTCCTCAAGAAGGAAAGGACCATGAAAGCATCTTTTTCAGTTGGTTGTGTTGCAGGTGTCACTCTTATGTAGCTAGTGTATGCTCTTTCACAAATGTTTTTGTAGTAAACACAACTTGCATGTTGTTAAATTATCTACAGTAAGTTAAGTAATTAACTTCACTTTTCAAGCAACCTCATACCTTTACTCCTGGTATTGAGTAGCACCTTCTAAGTCCTACTTCTTTTTGCTCGGGGCTCCAGTAACAGTTGAGCAAACTTCACCTGTACCTGGCAGAGCCTCAGTCAACTTTAATCTTTCTTGCTATACTTACAGAGGCTGCAGTTACAGTCTTCATAGACACATGACGTAGCATATAGTCACATCTAAGTTTAGTCATCTAACTTTAAGTCAGATAGTGTTAGCTTAACTCTAACTAGCTACAAGGTATGCATGATTATATCGGCATGTCATCGTTATTAAAATGAACTATCGGAATCATCCAACATGCTGATAATATCAGTATGTCATTGGTATCAACCTATATCGGCTTTAAAGTGAACTCAGAATCAGAATTGACCATCATGCTTTTTCTTATTTTTTACTATGAATATGACATATTGAAAAGTGTTGTATGTCGTGTCTCCGTCCGCTGGTAGGCCATTATGATAAGAGTATGCATGCATAATATGATGTTAAAAAGGATATATCGGTATCGGTTATCGGCCAAAATGACTTGTTATCTATCAGCATATCGGATATTGGCAAAATATCAAATATTGTGCATCCCTACAAGCAGTGTCAGTCGACTTAAGAGTCCCTGACTGGTGATTTGAATCCTTGACTTCCAAGGGGGCAGCCTTAGAACACACAGTGCGTTCTAATGAGTAATACTGAATGTAAATATGTCTATAAGACACCCTTAGGTTACTGTTGTCCTGTCACTCAAGATTCAGGCTCTCAGACCTCTGACGAATAAAACAAATTAGGCATATATATTGCATGTAAAATCAATATAAAGACACAATCAGACACGAATTCCCACTGTGTGGTGCGTCGGGACACAATGGACGCTGCACAAATGACGCCAAAAAAGCAAATTAAGTGAGTAGTACGATGTCGCCTTCTGTGCTTATTAGTGAGAGTTGAAAAATCTGCACTTGAGCAACCAATTCGCACAGCAATAGCCAATCAGCATTTAGATCCTCCAGGGACGTACGACGTTGAGGATGTACCAGCAGAAGTTCATTCAGCGATTTTGCCGATTTCACATGCAAATGATGCGAGTTATTCGCGCGTATGAAGCAAGTCAACGCAAAATATTCTAGCTTCAAACTTGCACGAGTATTGCAGTGACAAAAGATTTGCATCACATTTGGTGTGAACACAACACGACTCGCCGCTCACATCTCAGATTTATTTTGCAATTAAAAAGGTAGTTTGGGCTTGTGCCCACTTACAACTGTGGATGACATCAACTCAGTCCAGTAAATTGATTGTTATCGCAAAAATACCCTGAAATATTGTGATATTATTTTAGGGCCATATCGCCCACCCCTGATCTGGATTGCAGTCTGGTAATCATTAAAATCAGATGTATGCTTGAATTGACCCCGAGGAGTAAGGACTTCTAAATTGACCTTTTTTTCAAACTAATGTGAAAACTGTGATCTGCTCATAGCAACTGCTATCGCAACTTCCATGTCAGCAGGATGGATATGTCACGCTTCTGTTTTGGCAAGTGATGCCTGCAAGGACGAAATGAATGAGGCGAAACAAACTGCAGTTTTAATCTTATTAACAAGCATTCGTCTGTCCTTTATAACAAACCAAACAGCCTTTAGCTTCACAGTATTATTCTACCACCAGCAGTTGGGTTCATTTGAATGTTCTGTTGCCAGTAGCAACCATTATTGATTTCATTACTCCTGCTGGTGATGCTACTGGTACTCCTGGCTCTGACGCTGCGACTGGAACAACCAGACTCACTCGGTCTGACATTTGCTGGTTGAATTAAATCTCACTCTCGTATGGATGATAGAGAGTTCACTGAACACACACACACAAACACACCCACACACACACATTAAAGTCTTCTTCCATCGGTGTACCAATGGTTAGCAGATGTCCCAGTCGGTTTCTGGATGATGTCAGCCTCAGTGTAAGGGCACACACACACACAGTAGGTGCGCTGCCTTGTTCCAGAGCAGTGTGGCAGCAAAGACGAAGACTGTCAAACCATTCAGGTTTTCCTCTGTCTGAGGACTTCTTTTTTTGGCTATAAGAACAGTCTACCTCCTCTGTGTGTGTGTGAATGTGTGTGTCGAGTCAATTCAATGGCCCCAAGTTATTCAGTCTAGTGTGTTTAACAGCCATATGCTGCTGTAATCACTGCTGTATTGCTACTGTACAAACACATGCTGAGTGTGTGCATATGCGGGGAACATCTCTGATGGAGAAAACACATGCTGGATCAAAGGTGTGTGTGTGTGTGAGGGAGAGGGAAAGCAAAGAGGAAGATGAGCCAAGATGGGAACAAAAACATGCATGGTAGTTATTTTAATACTCGAGACACAAACTGGATTTAGTTTGAAGTCTTAAAATGGAATTGAGATGCTTTGACCACACTGTTCTTTAACATCATTAATTAATCAAATGTGTGTGTGTGTGTGAGAAAATTGATGAAAGGAAAGTCAACATACTCTGTCTTTATGTCCTCTCTCTCTGTTTTCCTGTGGGAGGCTTTTAATCTTGATGTAACAATCTCTTCTTATGATCATGAGAGTAAGTTATTACATAAATCATGTTGTGTCCGTGAGGATACTGATTATTTTTTTATCATCAGGGAGCAGCCGCTGGATTGGCAACCCCTTTGTAATGTTAATGTGATCATAGCAGAACAGCAGACTAATTTGCTCAATGTAAACAGAGCCACCTGTAAACACCTTCAGCTTACATCTTCGCCACATCCTGCTGACGGTCACAACACCATCACGTCTGACTCGTCTAATACATCTAACACACTCAGCACTTCAATAAGGATTGCTGTATCCTTTTTCCAGACCTCTGAATTGCTGCCTTCATCTCAGATTTTCAGAGCTTCAAATAGATCTGGCGTTGGGCTCATTAGAGGTTGTTTTCCAGGTTGGAAAAAGACTCGAGTGATCCATTCAAAGCGTTGCAGGCAGGATGAGGAATTTATGTCACGTCTGTGTGCCAAAGACAGAAAGAATTAGCTTGATACAGCTCTTTGGGTTGTGACAACTCCTGAATTGCTATGTTTCTATTTTTTTCTTTTCTGTTAATTAGATGTTTCAAATAAAGCACATCCGTATACACCAATCAGACAAAACATTCAAACCACTGACAGGTGAAGGGAATAACATTGATCATCTTGTTTCAATGCAATGTTCTGAGGAACCTTGGGTCCTGGCTTTCATGTAGATGCCACTTGACCCTTCCAGACCAATACACCCCCTCATGGTAACAACACTCCATGATGGAAGAGCACCCCCCAGGCAGGACAATGCACCATGCCACACCACAAAAACTGCTCAGGAGCGGCCCGGAGGACGTGACAAAGAGCTAAAGGCGTCAACCTGGCCTCCAGATTCCCCAGATCCCAATCTGATCGAACGTCCATTGGGCATGCCGGTACCTTTCTTCACAACCCACAGGACTCGAAGGATCTGTCAACAACGCCTTGGTGCCAGGCAACACAGGACACCGCTAGAGGTCCTGTCTCCAAGCCTCGACAGGTCAGAGGTCCCATTATAGATCGGACTTTACTTTGACCCGTCAAGGCATGGAGACAGGACCTCTGGGGTACCAGTTTGTCTCACAGATGCTTGATCAGATTGGGATCTGGGGAGTTTCAAAGCTAGCTTGATGTCTTGAACTCTTTGTCATGTTCCTTGGACCATTCCTGAGCAGTTTCTGTGGTGTGGCATGGTGCACTGCCTTGCTGGGGGGGGGGGCTACTGCCATCAGGGGTACTGTTGCAGTGAGTGGGTACTTGGTCTATGACAACATTTAGATGGCTGGAGTGCATTAAGTGGCATCCACATGAATGCCAGGACCCAAGGTTTCCCTGCAGAACATTGCACTGTAATAAAATGATCGATGTTAGTCACGTCACCTGTCAGTAGTCATAATGTTATGCCTGATCGGTGTATGTGCTGCACATCGTTCCTCTCTTTCAGGGAACAAACGTTTAAGTCATACCATTTAGTTTCTAAAGCTTTCAACCACAAAATGAGACGTCCTCAGGGAACCTTTTGCTCAGATGTTGTGATGTCATTAAACAAACACCCTGTGGTGTGATATTTTCAAGGTGTAGAGAGAAAGAGGAAACATAAATGGAATGAATGAAGCAGCTCTTTCAGTTCATGTGTTGCCTTTCTTAAGTTCCATCAGTCTGAGTCAGACACAGTGCTTTTTACATATTTAACCAACTCAGTTTAAAGACAGACTAATTTGATTTAATTCAGAAGATGATGGTAGATATTTTTCCCCTTCAGTTTAAGTTTCAAACTGAAAATAAAGGTTTTGGTCTGTAAGTGTGAATCTAATATTTCATCTGTTTTTTTTTTGTTTTGTTTTGTTTTTTTCCGGACAAATTGGTTTTGTTAATGTTCATGTTTTTAATTGACAGCTTAAAATTGTGAAAGAGTGCCACCACCTGCGGAGAGCTGCACATCCAGGGCTGCTTGTATCTCACTACAGTTCAATTAACATTAATACACATATATGTTAATAAACAAAGAGGCAGTGTGGGGAATTAAATTCATTTTTCTTTGTAAATATGATCAAAATAGATTGATATGCACAATATTCAGAGTCTATAAAAATCTATTTTTTATCATGTAAAGCCAGATCAATCTGTAAAAATATTAACTCATCACCATTCAAACGACAGCAACCAAGTCAAACGTATCATTCAGTTAGCATCTCATGCCTACAGAGAAAGCAAAGCAAAATGATTAAAAAAAAAAAGTCACGAAAAACTGTTGAGACATGAGTAAAAACCAGGATCAGAACTCTATATGCTGTTTGCAGAAGAATGGCATTCTCACTCTGATGTTCCCAGTAAACATGTCCAGAACTGTTTCAACTCTCTGTTGCTCCAGAGTTTCATCACTGGTGAAAGCTTCATCTGAACCAGCAGTTTTACTGCCACTGCTGTCGCAAACACATTTATGACCTTCGACATGTGACTGCCTGGTGAATCTATTGTGTGAATCTTTTCCCACAATGAGCAGCGACAGGGTTTCTCCTGTGTTGATTCTGATGAGTGCCACAGTGTGGTCACTCTGTGTGAAATGTGTTTTACAAAATGAGCAGCAAAAAGGGTTTTCTCCTGAATGTGCCTAAATCTCATGTGACAAACTCTTCCAAGGGAATCTTGTATCAAAAACGGAGCAACTTAATTGTATGAATCCTCGGGTGCCTCTTCAGTCAATAGCAGACAAATAGTTTATGATACTTAGCACATTTTTCCAGTCTTCATTCTCATCCTGAAGACTCTCCAGTCTTGTCCTCAGTCTCAGGTTGTAAATGTGTATCTGGATCTGAGTTCCTGGCTGGTTCTGGTCCTCCACAGTCCTCTCCACCAGCGTCTGTTTCCATCTGTTCAGCTGAGCTGCTGGCTGGAGGCTCTGCCTCTCTGCTCTCCTCAGTTTGAGATTGACAAGGCTGTGAGGACTGACAACCAACACATTGATGGTTTTTGAGCTGCGTAGGCCAAGAGAATCTTTGTTCACAAACACTGCAGCTGTAAGGTTTCTCTCCTGTGTGAACCCTCATGTGTTTGAGTAAATTCCGACTCTGTGAAAAAGGTTTTTTACAAACTGAGCAGCTGAATGGTTTCTCTCCTGTATGAGCTCTCATGTGTTCATATAAATTTCCACTCTTTGAAAAACGTTTTTTACAAACAGAGCAACTGTAGGGTTTCTCTCCTGAGTGGGTTCTCATGTGTGAGTGTAAATTTCCACTTCTTGTAAAATGCTTTTTGCAAACTGAGCAGCTGTAAGGTTTCTCTCCTGTGTGGGTTCTCATATGATGTTCTAAAGTTTGCTTGCGAAGGAATCTTTTATCACACTCAGAGCAGCTGAACGGTTTCTCTCCTGTATGAATTCTCATGTGTGACTGTAAACTTCCACTCTCTATAAAGGATTTATTACAGACTGAGCAGCTGAAAGGCTTTTCTCCTGTATGAGATCTTATGTGTTTATGCAAATGTGCCTTGCTGTAGTATCTTTTTCCACACTCAGAGCAGCTGAATGGTTTCTCTCCTGTATGATATTTTATGTGGTCCTGCAGGTGTGCCTTGCGATAAAATCTTTGCCCACACTCGGAGCAGCTAAATGGTTTCTCTCCTGTATGAGCTCTGGCATGTCGCTGCAGATTACCTCTTTGACTAAATCTTTTCCCACACTCAGAGCAGCTGAATGGTTTCTCTCCTGTATGAATTCTGATGTGTACTTTCAGAATTCGAAGATCACCAAATCTTTTCCCACACTCAGAGCAGCTAAGTGGTTTCTCACCAGTGCTACTACTGACAGGGTCTTCAACATTTTCGTTTAAACCTGTCTGAACTTCTCTGTTCTCTGTCCAATCTTCATCACTGTCATCAGTCTCAAGTTTAGAAGACTCTCCAGTCTTGTCATGTGTCTCAGGTTGTAAATGTGGATCTGGATCTGAGTTCCTGGCTGGTTCTGCTCCTCCACAGTCCTCTCCATCAGATTCTGTTTCCACCTGTTCAGTGTGTCTTTGATGAAGCTGTGAGGACTGAGGTTTCTCTTCTTCATCTTCACTCTTCACAGGGACAGGAGTGGACGTGAACTTGGTGACATCAGCCTCCTCCGGCTCTTGAAGCTGCTCTCCCTCCTGACTGATCCAGAGTTCCTCCTCTTCCTCTTTAATGTGTGGAGGCTCTGGGTCCTCCTGGTCCACACTGGAGCTCCACTCCTGCTGCTCAGGGGGAACCTCTTCTTTAACCACCAACTGGACGTCTGCAGGAAACAGGAAATCCTTTTAGCACAAATGAACAGCAGCTCTACTCCAAGCTCCCAACAGATGTCCGACCCAGTGTGTCTTTAAGACCTGCATGAATTTATCAAATGCGCCACCTAGTGGCTGGCAGAACAAACATCGCCTGTGGGCAACAAGGAAAGTTGAGGTTCAACAGTGTGTGTGTTGCTGGGGTCCTGAGCAAATGAAGTCGCCGCTGCCTTGTAGGAAAGCCGAAATAAATAACGCTATGGACTGTTAAAAGCCCCGTTCCTCATATATTAGTTAAACTAGCTGGTATCAGTTTATTTCATGGTGTTTCTCAACTCAGTTACCAGTGGTGGAAATAAGCTTAGGACATGAACTCAAGTACTGTACTTAAGCAGAATTTTGAGGGATTTGTGCTTTTTTAATTTCATATTTTATGGTACTTTGTAACTGTATCCCACTACATCTCAAAGGCAAATATTGTACTTTTTACCACACTGTGTTTTTAATAGCTTGAGTTGCTTCTCAGATTCACAGTAACAATACAAATTATACTCAATAAATAAATGATATTATTAAAACTGTCAGTCTTATTGGTCCTCTGGGAAATTAAAAAGCTACCCAGCAGTTTGTCAAGTAATATATGAAGTATTAGGGGTGGGAATCACTGGAGGCCCCTTCATTTTTTCCTTACTCCTATGATATAATATAAATACATCTAACGGATACAACGTAGTAATGAACACATTAATGCATGTATAGACCTTTAACATGAAGCTAACGACACCAGAGAAGCTAACGTTGTCTTTAACCGTCGACAGACTGAATATTTCTTGAACAAAGCTGCAGTTATATTATTAATCATCAACTTGTAATGTCTCATGAACAAACCTGCTCTGTGTAA
>JAPZEB010000005.1:2958407-2970463 GCA_029783705.1 Chaetodon striatus
ACAATACACTAATCCATGTAAAAACAAGATGGCTGCCATCTCTGCCAAGTCAGTCTGCAGCTGATCCTGACACAAACGTGGACAAGGTCCAAAACTTGATCAGATTTTATGGTTGAAACTTGTTTATTTTACTGGTGTCCCGTTTTAGGACATTGGGACTTTTTTATTGTCTCATTTGAGGACATCAGGACTTAATTGTCATTGACAATGTTAAGTTTTTGAACTTATCGGGTCCTACTGATCCCAAATAGGTAGAGGAGTTTAGGAATGCATGCCAAACAAGAGTTCAGGTCTCAGGAGGATATGAGCGGACTTTATCATTGAGGGGTGGAGGGGATGGTGGATGGGGAGACACCCTCCAAGCTACAGACCACTGTTTGAGACACAACAAAACCAGTTGTGTTTTAGCAAGTCATCGCTGTGTTTCCAGCTAGTTTTTAGTGACAAAACATGGGTGTTTTTTAACGACCCATCGCCGTACTGTAGCGTTTTTTTATCGAGACATTGCTGCATGTCCTACAGGGATGATGCCACGAAAAGCAGGTGTTTTTTAACCAGTCATTGCTGCATTTCCAGCGGGGGTTTTCCCACTAAAAGCAGGTGTTTTCCTAACCATAACAATGTGGTTTTTGTGCCTAAATCTAACCGCACATTCACGGCAGCTTTGTGGGAGTTTCTACATATAAGCTACGAAATACGTACGAATGTAAACAAATCTGTGGTTTGCATAAACATACAATACCAACATGTACTCTGGCAATTATGTTGACAGAAGATGATGACACACAATCACTAACTCAGCTGTTATTACGGTTATATTTTTAAGGTTATATCATTACTGTGAAGGAACCCCTTCAGGAAATAGATAACACAGGGTTTATTTATTAAGAAATGACTACTATAAAGTGTAACAGCACTGAAGGGTTTTTACCTGACATTAGAGTAACAGGTATAAAATAACTGTCTGCACCTTTTTCCTGTATGTTTAATTTCAGCTTTATGTATTTGTTGTTATTGTAGTGACATTTCTTTTTGACCTTTTTTTGTTTCAGTTTTTACTAACCTCAACGGTTTGACACTCCACAGAAGGTACAAACATGAAATATGAATTCAGGAGTTTTAAAATGGTGAGAAATGCAGAAATAGATGTTTTTTATGGCAGTTTTGCAAAAAAAAAAAAAAAGAAAGAAAAGGATGTGAAGCCACTATCAGCGTCTTTATGTTTATGAACTGACGGGAATTATGAAAGCAATGAGACTTAAATAAACTACTTCAAAATGTATCTACTGACCTAGCAAACTGGCAAAGAAGTGGTTAATATAATAGGTAAGAACACTAAGAAAAAGTAGTATTATTGAGACAGTGAAATGCATTTATCATGAACTGTGGAGGATTCTTTTAACAAACCCTCTTTAGCTGACAGAAAGGAGTTTTCACCACTATTCTCTTCACTGCTTCTGCACCACAGTAAATGAATGGACGAATTAACATGCATTAGTTAGGAGTCTGAGCTGTGGTTGTGATCTTGAAAATGTCACCAGGTTCCAGTGTTGTCTCTGTACGGTGTGTCACTGTCTCTCTCACGTCTCTCTGTTGCTCTCTCCTCCAGTCTAACTTTATTTCTGTCTCAATAAAGTCAGACCAGTGTCACTCTGTCACTCTGTCCTTCCTCTCCTGTCTCTAAATGGACCAGAAGAGTCTGGCTGCAGCTTCAGGTAACAGCGACCCTGTCAGGACCCTCTGCCACAACACAAAAACACACACAGACATACTGACAGAGATCTTAGGAGCAACAGCTTCTACTGAGACACAGAGAAGACATATTTTGTGATTCATTAAATCATACATGATAGTTCTGTTAAACTGCATCTTGCTCTGCCCCAGCATTGGATCCGCTTTGATGCCAACATGTTATGTAATGCACTTATTTTCATTAAAGCCCATTTCTACCTCTGAAAGAGAAAAAAATCTACCAGTACGTTAAGGCCCAGACACACCAAACTGATATCTCAGAACTAGTGGCCACATGGCTGACTGTTGTGCAGCCTCATGCCGCCTATTTCTTGGCCAAAAACCTGCACTTGAACACACTGTAAAGACTACAGCCATACCTTATTTAAAAAAGGAAAACCAGAGGACTGACAGGACTCATTCAAGACTGGTCAGGCGGTTAGCACATTAACAGCACAACCCAATGTTGTAACAAATTTAATTAATATATGCATTAGTGAACAATAAAACAAACTTTTACAGACCATTTAAAGAGCTCAGTGGCTAAAAGGATAATTTTATCTAATATAAAAAGTTTGTTTTGATCTCCCTTCCTCTGGACTTTGGTCTTTAGGTTGCTTTCTTCGCGTCCGTTTCTCCTCTCATTCGCTCAGTATGACTGCCAGTGAGACTGATTTTATTCACAGCTGGGCTTCACTGTCTCTGACACCGATTGAACATGCTATATTGGCCAAAAAAAAAAAAAAAAAAATCGACAAGGGCCAACTTTTGCTAAAAGTGGAACACACTGCAAAAACCAAGGTGACAGATGCTCGCCGATTACCACAATTTGCTATGTAACGATATACTGGAGTAGCGGCCTTTTGAGCAGGAAATTAGGTCACATTACCTCTGTGTGCGGCTTTGAAAAAGCATAGCGTCCACCCTTCAGTTTCCCCCGGTTAACAGTGTTAGCTCTATCAGCGCTGTTGCCACTATTTACACTGTTTATGAAGAACAGTTAGCTGCTAGCTGCCGGCTTAGCCACCTCCATGTTGATAGTGGTGTCCCTTGAGGCCGACAAGGCATAGAATGGGTGTTCGTCTTCAGGGTTTTAGGGTATTTGAACTTTGGTAAATATTCTGTAAGCTGTATAAAACTTCTTTATGATAATCCAAAAGCCAGAGTCACCTCAAATGGAATGATATCAGATCCCTTTCCCATTGGTCGATCTGCAAGACAAGGATGCCCCCTGAGTCCCTTATTATTTGCGTTGGTATTGGAACCCCTTGCCCAGAAAATAAGGGATGACCCTCGGATAGCGGGGCTTTCGGTGGGAGTAGACCACAAGATTTCACTGTATGCCGACAACATTTTATTATACTTGTCAAAAGCGGATGTCTTGAATGGTTCGCTGAGTGTGACAGATATCTTCAGCCAATTCTCCGGCTACATAATACATTGGTCAAAGGGTGAGGTTCTCCCAATATCTAACTCAAATCCCCCTCCCTGTGTCCCTGTGGATCATATTTACCTTTAAGGTAAAACATTTTGTTGCATTTCATTTAACTGTTCCAGGTTCAGTGCGCTGATATTGTGCCTGACTTACTGGGACATCTAAATAGAACCAAACCATCATGATTATAAGCTCAGCTGTGTTTTTCTCAGTCCATATTCCCTTTGTGTGTAGAAATACAATGAAAATACAAAGTTGAGAATTAGGACAGAATATAAATCAGGCGTTCATCATATCAAACATGACATCACACAAACATCCATACCTCTTCACAGCTACAGAGGGTTCTGACAAAGTCCTGACCTGACGGTCTTGTTGCCTCAGCAGCCAGACTGAACTGGACCCCGCTGAGCTTCTCTCTGATTGGCTGGTGATGTTTCTCGTTCCTGTACCGTACAGGAAGTCTCTGTCATGGAACACACTGCGTGCCAGGAAGCGCGCTGAAGCCAAGGACGTCTCCTCGGTGGGGGTCAGAGGTCAGGAGAATGGCCTCCTCCGTAAACCCAAAGAAACCACGCCCCCTCCCCCGCTCGCCTCCCCCGCCACCAGGGCGAAGGGCAAAGTGAGTAAAGCAGGCCGACGGCGCACGCTGGTGATGTCATATGTGTGTGCCGAAACCCCTCACCTGCCCCACTTGGTTTTTATTTTACTTCTTAACCTGTGTGTGTGTGTGAGCGGGCATGTGTGTGTGCAGACCTACAAACACACACAGTGGCTGCTGTGTCTCGGTTTGACTCCAGCGGTGGTTCTCAACCTGCAGCAAAGATGACTTTAGACTTTTGTTATCGGGGCTGGATTCAGTACATGTTGTATTCATAGATCAGGTAAAGGAAAAGCACGACCATGGCTTCAAGTTTAGGCACAACTCAGATGATTTCATATCCAGTACAACCAGTATTTATTTATATTAATCTGTTTTTTATGTGTAGTGTAGCTTAAGTGTCTGGTCAGACCAAAAAGTTGTGGGTCTACAACAAAATTAATTTGTATGGCATCTTAAAAAAGACGGGCCTGGAAGTTTAGTGACTAATGCTACGTTTCCACTGCGTGGTATGACACGACTCAACTCGCTTTCTTTTTTTTCTCCATCAAAAGTCGTGAATAGTACCAGGTACTTTTTTTGGTACCACCTCGGTCAAGGTTTCATGCCCGCTGAGCCGATACTATAAGTCACTGGCTGGTCAGAGAGACCAGTTAGTCAGACTGTCAGTCAAACTACACTGTACAAGTGTCGAAATGCAGATATTGTTGAAGATGAAAGATTCAGCGAGTGTCGTGTTAAAGATGATGTCACACTGAAGCTTCAACCAGCCATGTGATGACGATCAGCTGGCCAGCTGATTTGGCCTGTATCTGGGGCGTCATTCATGTCGAGTCTCATCCGAGTCGGGCAACCAGACCCGGCCAGGCTAATTTCATTAGACATGCCACATTCAGGCGGATTCTGGGCCAGGTCATATTGGCTACCTGGGTTAAGTTTTAAGTTGTCATTAGACCGAACAGTGCTAACAAAAGATAAACAAACTGGTTGTCCGTCACTGTCGTGACCGTTTCCAGTGCATGCTCAGTACACAAAGCAACAATGGACCTGAGTGAAATGAGGACAGTACGTCAGTGTTTCCCAAACGCTTAGTTTGACTTGTTCTCACTGATAAACAGTAACTAGGGTTTTGAAAAATCTGCAACATAGGATGTGTTAAAAAATCTGTGTTAATGGCCTAAAACTCCATTTGTATGTGGACAAGAGGCCAAAATAAAGACGAAAGTATCCGTTTTTACAAGGCCAGAAAAGGACCTGGTGCCAATAGTGAGTCAAATCGAGCTGAACCGTAGTAGACATGAGGCAAAATTGACTACTGTGGGGCTAGTTAGCAAGCTGCTGCCAAGCTGGCCTGCTTGCTAACTGCCGGTAACCATTGAGCTAGACAGTACAAGCTTGATGATCAGCATTATCAAGATGGGTAGGGATTCTTCTGCAGTGCAAAGTTTGGGGTTAAAGTTCACAAGAAACTAGATTAAAGCTGGATTTACTTTCCTGTTAGCAATCCACCGATCACAGCAATGACACTGTGGTGATTCCAGTGCAAATTTCCATGTCATGAATGTGAACAGATATGAAGGTTTAGGATAGTCAGGAGCCACTTAAACATGGGTAAAAAGGGACATTTCGAACTATTACAAGGTTGAGAACCACTGAAGAAGAACACTGCAAGTTTTATTTTACTCCCTTTGTTTTACCCCAAACCCTCAAATGCATTGACTGGAAATAAAGTCTGTTTTTCTTTTTGTGTTGTGATTTATTTCTCCCTCCTCCTGCATGGATAGAGGTAGAATCCACTGACTTATTGATTTAAGTTTGACTTTGTTTTTACTCTGCCGTGCTAACCAGTGTTTCCTGTGGTAGTGACTAACATGGAGCTCACCAGAAGAAGTGTGTTGTGTTTATGACTGTAATGTAGTGGGTAGATGTGGATCCTCTTTATGTTTACAGCCACATGATGTCAATATTGATACGACAGATGCTGTTTCATCTCCCATTTTTTGACACGAAGGATCTCTGCTACAGATTTGAGTGATTTACAGTACTATAAAGTTTAATTCTAAAGTTCAGCATGTAAAAGAAAAAAAGACACTAATGCACAATGTTTCATTCCTTTTTGTTTAACAGCCTTTTGGATGTTTGTAAAACTTACTTCAAAATACTTCTGCTTAGTTACTGTTCAGCCTGAAAGAGTTTCTACGTGAATGGTAGTGAATAGTGTTTCGTAAGGTACGCTGAGACTGGGACAGTCTCAGGTAATATATGAAGCTTAGAGGTGTCTCTCTGTTTAATATATTTTTATAACCCCCTGTATAAATAAAATTAAATTGTTAGTCTCAAACAGTGTTTGCATCTTGGCAGCTGTCTGTCCTAGGGGACATGCCACACATCATCCCCTCCACCTCCTGATGTCAAAGTCAGCTCATATACTATGTCGCTTTAGAAACATTGATATGATGCATAAATGTACAAATTGTAACATGTCCGTGGTTTATAGGAACATACAATGGCAACATGTCCTTCTGTCAGCTGGGCTGGGTGGGATGAACAAGCACCAGTCACCATATCTGACAGTCGGGTGACAGACCTGTCGGCCAAAAAACTACAACCTTCTTTTAGCCGTAATATCTTAATGGAGCTTTTTATTTTATGTCGTAACTTAAACTGGGATTTTAGGGACAAATTGCTTTTTGGAAAAGCTTTGAGACCTTTCTAGAATCAGTTTGGGGATTTTCTTGGGGCCTGCATAGCATCTGGAGTTGCTGGTTTAAAGCACATCTTCAAGGTCTTCATTACTTAGCAGTGGGTGATTGCTGCTTGATAAAGTGTAAGTAAGTAAGTCAAGTTTATTTATATAGCACTTTTCACAGATACTAGATCACAAAGTGCTTTCCAGTAAACAAAACAAATACAACAATATAACACATCATTAAAACAAAGCAACAGAGTGTGAGGTCTGTCATTTTGAATAAGTAGATGAAGGTAGAGAGAGGATGAGGATGATAAAGCTAACTGCCCAAAACAGTCCAAAACCAAAGCAGCTCTCAGGTGAGTATCAGTGCGCAGGACAGAGGCGTTCCTTCAGGACGTGTGATGACCTTCCAGGGCATTTAAAAACCTCCACAGCAGCCAACATTAAAGGAGTGTTTTTCCTGATTTCCTCTCTTAAATAAAAACACATACCCTTAATATTCTCTCCATCATTCTCACTTCCCATTCCCCACCTCTCTTATTTCCTCTAATATTTCTTATCTGTCTCTGTCATGAATTTTCTTATTTCCTTTTTTTCCTTCCTGTCCTTCATTTCATCTCTTTTGCCTCCGCCCTTGAATTTATTCACTCCTCCATTTTCTCCACTTAATCCACATTTCTTCTCCCGTTATTCTCATTTTCTTTAATTCCTTTGTTCCTAATTTCTTCTGTCCTCCTTGCTTTCCTTTTGATCATCCCTTAACCCCTACCTCCCCTTCAAATCCCACATCTTACTCCCTTCTCTCCTTTCCATCTACTCTTGTCTTCCTCCTTCGTTCTCCACCAGGACGTTCACACCTCAGATGAGTCAGACTGTGATGATGACCTCGACCCAAAAACAGGCATGGAGGTACGCACACACTTTATTTATTTCATTGTTATGATGATTATTATTACAATTATTATGAAAGAACTGTGACTTGAACGTGGAAACATGTTGTATGGAGTTCATGCAGCAACATTACAAACTTAGTTCTTTTGGTCTTCTCAAAGAAGTGGGAAACTGCAGAGAGCCAGATAGTCTTTGTGTAGACAGAAAACACAGACAATATATTTTTAAAATATAATAAATGTGGCATTGAGCTGTTTTTTTACAGAATATCTTTGATAGTGTGTCGAAAACTGAACTTTGACTTTATCTGTTTTCAGCTTCTCAACCCAAACTTCATCCAGGAAGGTAAGAGACACATGAGGTCATCGGAGTTATCTTTATTATCTGGTACATTAGTTTTATCTTCAGACTGCAGTTTTTGTACATTTCTTTAAGTTGCACTATGGACAGGTAGTTGGATAGAAGCGTAGGTAGGTAGGTAGGTAGTTGAAGTCCTCCTTAACTGAGCCGTAACGTTGGCTACCTCTGTGGTGCTACGTGAGCTAGCAGTTTATGCACACTTCCTTCTGCGCTGTGATACAGTTGGCAGGTGTAGGTCAGTAGAAAGAAAATCATTCCAAGATAAAACTGCTCACAAGGTCTGAGAATGATCTTGAGTAACCAGGTACGATTTCTGGAAAGAGATACTGAGTTTTCAGTGGTGTCCATGTAGTTCCATTATATCGTAGAGAAGGCAGACATCTTTACGGCCAATATCTCCAACACTTGGCAACTCTCAGGAAAACAATCTAAGCTGATAAATTACAGCACACATAAGAGAAAATATATCTATTTTTTATTTTTTGGTGAACTATACCTTTAAAGTTGGGTAAAGACTGTTAACAAATTAAAACAGACAATACTGTGTACGGGTGTGATATGATGGGATAGAATGACATCATGTTCACAAACTGGAGTTTAAACAGGATATTAAAGGAATTAGCGTAAATCTTTTTAAACTATAACTAGAAACGGAAGTATTAATGGATGTGTTTCCTGTGTGCAGTGGCTCCAGAGTTCCTCAACCCTCTGTCAGACGTGGTGTGTGCGTTCGGGGAGACTGTGGTCCTCTGCTGTAAAGTCTGTGGACGACCCAAACCCACCGTCACCCTGAAGGGCCCCGACCAGAACCCAGTGACCAGCAACAGCCGCTTCACCATAGACATCAGGTAACACTGGGTACATGTGTGCATGCGTGCTGCTTTCCTCCCATCTCCCCACTCTTATTCATCCCGCTATTCCTTGTCTTCTCCCCCTTCCTCTTCTTCCTCCTCCTCCTCTCCAGGGATACAGGTGACATCTTGTTGAAGATCTGTAATCTGATGCCTCAGGACACCGGCATCTACACCTGCGTTGCCGTTAACGACCACGGCTCAGCCTCCTCCTCTGCCTCCATTAAAGTGCAAGGTAACACACCTGCATTTCATTTATTTCACCTCAGTAAACAGCAGCCACAGTCAGCACGAGGCAGTTAACAAGGTGGGATGGTACGGCAAGATTTTAGGTATGACTTACACCTTCTGTAACCTTGAGATGTCCTTCTGAACGGAGCAGCTGCTGTGGTTTTAGCTGACTGTGTTCATTTATTGCCTCTCTGATGCAGGTATCCCAGCAGCCCCTGGGAGACCGGTGGCCCAGGAGGCCAGCAGCACGGCGGTGATGATCCACTGGCCGCCTCCGGCTTCATCCGCTCACTGTGCTGTTAGCAGCTACACTGTGGAGTACAGACAGGAAGGTGTGTGTGTCTGTGTGTGTGTGTGTCTGTGTGTGTGTGACCGAGTAGATTCTTGCTTTTGAAACATGCAAACAGACTCAACCTCTTCCCCTCTGTCACCCTCAGACTCGTTGCTATGGCAGCAGGTGGCCAGCAGCAGAGAGGAGTGTGTTCAGATCGACACTCTGATCCCTGGAGGTCACTATCAGTTCAGAGTGCGAGCGTCCAACCGCTGGGGCATCGGCCCGCCATCCGAGCCCTCAAATATGGTCACACTGCCCAGCAGCAGTACGTCTGCACACAAACACACACACACACAAACACACACACACACACACACACAAACACACATATTTCATCATGTGGACACCAAACCTATATTACCACAGTGAACATCTCCAACATGAAACACATTTTAACTTATTTTTTGCTTTTTTTGAGCATGAATGACCGATAATCTCATGTCTGTGCATTCAGAACATGATTACAGAGGAGGATTACAGGGAAAATAAAAGCAGGAAGATTATTTATTTATTTATTTAAATTGCATTTCGTCAAAATGTTGAGAATAAAGTTTAAATTTCAGTGTTAGTGCCAGGTATAAGAAAAAATAAATCAGAGGAGGAAGATGTGGGTTTTTTTGCATTTCAAGAATAAAGCTGAAATGTGAAATATGAAGTCAACTCTGTTTTATCAAATTGTGTCTGGTGATACAACATATTAAGAGGCTAGGGTTACATACCAATAATACACTCTGACCTGTAAACTGTTCTGTATTGAAAAAAAATACTCATAACATGACAATCTAATCTAGTGACCTCTAGGCAGGACGTCACTAACCACATGCACAACTTAACTGATGGTGCAATATATCACAACAGTTGCTGTGACCCATTACAACTAATGTGAGATGCCTGAACATTAATCACTGCGTATGAGTAACATGTGAGTGATTTAAGACATATGTAAATACAGTTTCCTTTGGCTTATGGCCTCAAAACATATCGTCACACGGCATGCTGGGAAACGCCCCCATTTCACTCCCAACACGCCACAATATTCTCTCTGCATTACCCTTGCATCTTTTCATCAGCTATTCCAGTTTGCACAAATGTGGCCACCTCCTCCATGTTTGTGTGGTTTCTCCTTTTGAACAGATGCAATTTTTGGCACGGTCTTGTAAAAGTCCCGATGCTGCTGTGCTCAGCAGCTCAGTGGGTAGCGTGGGAGTCCCATATATAAAAACAGTGTCCTTGTCGCAGCAGACAAGGTTTTGATTCCAGCCCACAGCCCTTTGCTGCATGTCACCCCCCCCCTTTCACACTTAAACTGTCCTGTCCAATAAAAGCAAAAGCCAAAAAAACCCTCCTCTCCTGAATTATTTTTTCTTATGCCTGGCACTAATACTGCACGTCTGTTTTCTTATTGAACACAGATATAAACAGAAATGTAACACAGTTTACAGTTTAACAAAGCTGTTTCTACTTCTTTTTAGTCTTTATGCTAAGCTACGCTAACCGTGTCCTGACTTCAGATATGAGATTGACGTTGACTTTGTTGTGTCACTCTCAGAAAGACAGCCATCTTTCACAGACTGTCAGCCAACTTCTGTTTTACAACCACGGGGCTCATTTCTAACCACACAGTGAGAGCAGAAACATGCAGTGCCAACATGTCGTTTGGCAGCTGGGATGTTGTTCGACAAAAGTAAAAGTCTAAATTCCTGCGAGTGTTGAAAATGGAAACTCGGGGATCCTTCAATCGTCTGTCCTTTCTCTGTGCAGACTCTGGGTACGATGGAACAGGGATCCAGTGGAAAGAAAACTTTGAGTCGACCTTCTCTGAGATCTCTGAGATCGGAAGGTAAACCGTCGCAAATCACTCTCAAAATAATGTCTTTTACACCTCAGACTTCAGTTACAGCTCAGGTGTTAGGTGATAGTTTTTAAATGCTCTTGTCTTTGTGTCTCTCTCTTCTCTGAAGGGGCCGATTCTCAGTGGTGAGAAAATGTCTCAACAAGTCAACAAAGAAAGAGGTAGGACGTCCCCGACAGACTGAGGTGTTGTGTTGTGTTGTCTTGTCTCTCAGTATGCTGATAAATATCTCACTTTTATTCAATTCAGGTTGCGGTGAAGTTTGTGAGTAAGAAGATGCAGAAGAAGGAGCAGGTGGCTCATGAGGCGGACGTCCTCCGACATGTACAGCATCACCAGCTGGTGGCGTTGTTGGACACATACGAGTCTCCCACCTCTCTGATGCTGATCATGGAGCTGTAAGTCTGACTGAATTAAAGGAACATCCACTTAAAAATGAAAACTAAGTTACTTTAACACACTTAACTGTCTCATCTTCAGCCCACATCTCCACTCCAGAACACTTTAGCTGGAGCTCGTCAAGGTTCAACAGTTTGATGAGAGACATTATATTTAGCATAGCTGCACACCTGAGTTTCCTGTCTATATTCAAACACAAGACTAGAGTTTAAAATGGACATTACAAGCATTAACATGTCTTTTGTGTCGCAGCTGTTTGTTAACTAGCCATGGGCAAATCCAGTTGGCAGGATAAATGTTGGTATTGTATGTTTTTTCAAACCATGGGTACGTTACATTTGTACGTTATTATGTAGTGGATATGTTGAAACTTTAAGTTTCTTTATGTTTTAACAATGCTGTGGTTAACTTGTGGTTAGGTTTAGGCAAAAGATCACTTGATTATGGTTAGGAAAGATCATGTTTTGGTTAAAAAAAACCTCTGTTTTGGGGGCATAAACCCAGCAGGAAACACAGCGATGTCTCTGTAAAAGACAAATTCTTTTCATGGCACTGTTCTGACTGAAAGAAAAAGCAAGAGGTTGCTAAGAAAACATCCAATGGCAGGTTAATTGGTGACTCTAAATTGTCCGTAGGTGTGAATGTGAGTGTGAATGGTTGTCTGTCTCTATGTGTCAGC
>JAPZEB010000005.1:3221951-3243566 GCA_029783705.1 Chaetodon striatus
AATGGATGTAGAGGATTTGTTTTTGTTCATATTTACTGCTTTCCAAAATTTTGATGGATCTGCAAAAGAGTTAGAGACTAATTCTATGTGATTATTAGCTTTTGCTTTTCTCATGGAGGATGTGCATTTATTTCTGGGTTGTCTAAAAGTTACCCAATGTGCTGCTTCGCCAGTACGCCTTGCTAAAGCCCAGGCTTTGTCCCTTTCCTTTAACATTATGGCGGCGGTGTCAGCAGCAACTGCTGCTGGTGCCACTGGCTTTCGCACAAAACCTGAAGTTTATGAAACAATCAGTGGGAAAGTAATAGTAGAAGATGAGTTTCTTCACTTTATTTCGGTTAAGATGAGAACTCTGCCGCACAATGAAATTGTATTGTTGGCCGCAAACAACTTCTCATCTGAGTGGATTGAATCCTCCAAGCGAACGCTGTTTGAAATGTGCCCAACAAAGCAACGCAACACTACGCATTAGGGCGAACAAAAAGACGCCAATAATATCAAGGACTGTCTGAAACTGCTTAACGAGCGTGGGGAGGATATATCCAGGTTTGTCTCGTATTTCCTGGATGAACTCCCACCTGCTGGCTTCGGCCTTGCTCAGTAGAATAGAGCGCCTGATCCGGGAGGTTTCCATGCTAAGAGGAGCTGTGGAGTCTCAGGCTAACGTGAGTGAAAATCTGGGACGGGCGTCCGCTGCTCTGGAGCGCCGGATGACGGATACTGAAACATCCCGTGGATCTCGTCGGGCCTGCGAGGGTGCGTCGGGACCCAGTCAGAATGGAACGCCGGGCGGACTACCGACAGACAGCACAAAACAACAACCGGGGGGAGCCGCGATCCAACAGCTGCTGTTTCCATTGTGGTCTGCTGTCCTGAAGGAAGGAAAGCAGAAGACTCAGCAGCCCACAAAATTAACTGCGTGCATGACCTCAAGATCTCAACATCGACCTAGGAGGGAGCATCGCAAAGAGGGGATAATAGGCACTGACACAGCGAATAACATCTCCGCGGTCAAAACCAAGCTGGTGAGTGTTTTTGCCACTAGATTCTGCCCCGATCTTGACGCTGGCTCCCTGGGAGACCACCTGTCTGCGAAACTGGGCAAAACTGTAACGTGCCGAAAGACTGACTCTACGCGCAAGAGATTCAGCTCGTTCCATATCACTGCAGAGTGCAATGAAGTTGCTGACATGTATGACACACAACTCTGGCCGTCGGGTGTGTATGTGCGTCGCTACTTTGAAGCACGTAAACCAAAGATGAACAGTGTAAGCCTACGCAGCGTGTGTTTCCGAATCGGGTACACAAGGGGAGGAAAGCCCTGTAAATACAATTGCACCTGTAACATCCCAGGGGAGGGAAGGCCATGCAGGTCATGATGAATAAATGACTGGAATAAAAATAGTGTCATATAATGTGCAAGGCCTGTGTGTTGGGCACTCTGAAGCAGATAAAGCGCGCTGCTTTGTGGTGGATAAACTCTTAGAGTCCTGTGATGTACTGTGTGTTCAAGAGACGTTTTTACCCAAGCAGGATCTAGAGAGTCTGAACTGCTTACATAATAACTAGTGCTGTCAGTTAAACGCGTTATTAACAGCGTTAACGCAAACCAATTTTAACGGCGACAATTTTTTTATCGCGAGATTAATGCTATTTTTGGCCTGACAAACATTGTAGTTTTTTCACATGCTGCTGCAACAACTAGTAACGTTAGAAAAACTACAACACCACACCGGATCTAGCTAGACCGGAAACAAAACAAAAGGCAAGCGTGCACACTTGTTTGGGCTCGCCAGCTGACCAAACGGTATAGTTCTGACGTTACGTTGTAAGTGGATGGCGAGCGCGAGACACCGAAATGGATGCCAAGCAGATTCTGAATGGAAAGTTTACTTTTAAAAAGTTGCCAAATGTTTCCACTGACAAGACCAAAGTGAGCTGTGTGTTTTGTCGTTGTGAACTGAGCTGGAGAAGCTGAAGAAGCTCGAGGCTGTGCTGGAGCACTGCAGGTAATTTATTGTGTATCTGTGTCGTGCGTATTTTGTTTAAGCAATAAACCCCGAGAAGCCACTGCGGTCACGTCATGCGTCTCTCGTTTTCGCGTGGTCAAGCCAGCTGCTCCAACATTTTAAGTGCGCTCTTATTACAGACTTTATGGTAAACGCACAGAAACAAGTGGGAAAGTCAGCGCTAAATTACAAGAGCGTGTGGGATTTTCCGGTTTTCAAAATAAAATTGGGGTGTTAAATGTATTAAGATTTTATTTTAAAAAATATGTCAACTTCATTAAAAATATAATGCTCATATTTACAGTATAAAACACATTAAAAATTCATTAAAAATAATACTAACTGCAAATGCAATAAAAAGGAGGTGTGTGTCATAGAGAAGGCTTACATCTACTGTCTTACACTGATTTTGAGCCAAAAGGTCACATGATCAGGGAGTTATTGAGCTACAATGCTCATATTTATAGTACAAAATACATTAAAAATTCATAAAAGATACTAAATGAGTTCAAATGCAATAAAAAGAGATGTGTGTCATAGAACAGGCTTAGGCCTACTGTCCTACACTGATTTTGGACCAAAGGGTCACATGACCAGGGAGTTCTTGAGCTATAATGCTGTTTAAGAATTTTTAATGTATTTTATACTGTAAATATGAACATTATAGCTCAATAACTCCCAGGTCATGTGACATTTTGACGCAAAATCAGTGTTGGACAGTAGATCCATGCCTGCTCTATGGCACACACCTCTTTATATTGCATTTGGACACAATTAGTATTTTTTATGAATTTTTAATGTATTTTATACTGTAAATATCAGCATTGTAACTCAATAACTTCCAGGTCATGTGACCTTTTGGCCCAAAATCAGTGTAGGACAGTAGATGTAAGCCTGTTCTGTGACACACACCTCCTTTTTATTGCATTTGAACACAATTAGTGTTACTTTTAATGACTTTTTAATGTGTTTTATACTGTAAATATGAGCATTACAAGTTGACATATTTTTAAAAATAAAATCTTAATACATGTAACACCCCCGTTTTATTTTGAAAACCGGAAAATCCCACACGCTCTTGTAACTTAGCGCTAACTTTCCCCACTTGTTTCTGTGCGTTTGCCATAAAGTCAGTAATAAGAGCGCCCTATAATGTTGGAGCGGCTGGCTTGACCACGAGAGAAACGACGTGACCGCAGTGAGAAGCCGTGAGTTACAGTGAATTTTCAATGGCTGAGGGGCATTTTAAGGCACTACGCGCAGCTCCTCCGCCGTTGGCTGTGCATGTGTTAAAGATTGGAGTGTTCAATAAAAAAACATTTGCACAAGCAAGCCGATCCACTTTTCCCATGTTGATAAGAGCATTAAAATGAGAAAAAATAATGGGACAAAGATAAATCAAGGAATATTTACAATAGATAAAAATGTGCAATTAATGATTAACTCAGAGTTAACTATGACATTAATCGCGATTAATCGCAATTAAATAGTTTAATCGTTTGACAGCACTAATAAAAATGGTTTTAAAGAATTTCAGATCCCCTGATTGATTACTGGAGGACACTTTGTCGCTCTGAACGAGAACGGGAGCTGAGCAAAGTTTTTCCCTCTGAGAATGAGATTTCAACTGAGCAGAACAACTTTGTTGTTACCATGGACTAAGACGAACCAGAGCCTGATGAGATGGGACAATTGAGATTGCTTGAGCTCATCCTGTTCGCACTCAGTCCCCTAAGTGAGTGGCTCTTATCGATTTTTTGGATTCTTTGTATATTTACTTCCAGCCTTATTCTTTAGAATCCAAGGAGTTCATGAGTAAAAGAGCATAGGGTAGAGGTAGGGAAAGAATTGACGGATTGTCTTTGAATAACTCTGTTTTTTTACATTTATTGTATTTCATTGATATTACTGTTTTACTGCTGTAAGCTACTGCACAATTAAAAGTAAGTAACTCATCTGCAGTTAAGGTAGAAGTTTTCTGAGCTTATTATAACTGATTTAAGGGTTTCTTAAATAATCATCTAGCCTCTCCTCAGTGATGTAAAATTACAGCTTGTGTGCAGCTAAGTCAGGTCGTAGACAAAGGCTCTTATTGGTTGGTCTGGACTCAATAATTAATATTTCCCTAGCAGCAAAAGTATACTTGTGGGTTAAATAATTTTAGCAGCTACAACAACTGTTACATTTTAGAAGGGAGCTGTCATTAACTCAAGTGTTTTCTCTAGTATTCTTATATTCAAGCCACTAATGGTTCTAGTTAGAGGGCAGTGGGGAAGGCTTTAGGAAGAACAGTGTTATGGCTGGATGAATCACCTTCACATCAGTCTAGGTTTTGGTTAGAAACTTGCACTGTAGGTGAACAGACAGGCCATTCTAGTCCACTTTAATGTGAGGGCTGATCTGGACTCTTGCACAGGAGTTCCAGGTAACAAAAGTGAATCCAGCATGTTTTTTAGGCTACCAGATGTCATGAAATAATGACTTGTGCTACTGTGTGCCATACAATCACATCATGGCACACAGTAGCACACTTAAAAAATATGAAAGATAATGCAGTGAGTCCACCTCAGCCACAATCAAGTCCTCCAGGGATTTTTCCATAGCATTTTGGATTATTGCAAAGTAATTGCATTATTAATCTCTGTGGCAAATTAATGTTTATGATACTTACACATATTGTTCAGCAAGAAAATGTTCGCAAATCAACACCACTTTCATGATTATTGAGGCCTAAATGTAATCACCAGAAGTAAAAAGCCAATGTCAGGCTATAATGATCTACACCACAACTGCATGACCTAATATCACCACAATGGCGTGGTTGACGTGACAACATTTTATAGTCTAGTTTAGCCACTTGTTAGCAACCACCTATGTACTATTTTGGCTATTGCATACATAGCCATACCCCCCCAACCATCACCACTACCAATAGTCTAAAACTTCTAATTATTCAGTGTACAATATAAGAGAGAGAAAATAAGCAAATTGTCACACTTTCTAAGGTGTGTTTTGCTTGATAAATGACCTAAAGTAATTAATTATTGAAAATGTTGGTTACTTTTATGTTGATTGAAACATTCAGTGATAATTTTTACACTACTCAAAAGCTATTTAAAACCTCACACCCATTTCCTGCCTAGCTACAAGATAAAAAGATAAAGCAGCAAAACGTTTTAAGTGATTTTAAAGAAGCAGTGAGACTTGAATTACTTGTTCCCTGTCCCACAGTAACTACAAGGTTTTATCCTAACTGGAATCACTTTAATAAATAAAAGGACTCTGATAAAGGTTCAACAGAGAAGGAACAGTCTGTTCTCATTCCAAAGTCATCAAATACTACTGCTTTGTCAGTGACTTAAGTGTCAGACACCATATGCCAAAAGCCACCCTTTGCAGGTGCACAATATGCTGGTGGGTGGCATCACTTTCTAAGGCGACCCAATGTCACATTTTGCAGATATGTGACACACCACAAGTTGACCTGACAGAACCTGTTGTGGCAGTGTAATACGCGGATGGAAACGTCAGCTCATTACGTGGCCAGACAGCACCTGTTGTGGTGGTATGATAGGCCACGTGATGGCATCAGCTTAAAAAGCTGCTGGAAAGAGCGTAATTTCAGGAGCTTAAAAATCCCTTTCAAGCAGGCCGGAGGGGCAGTGAATACGTCCAACAAACCCTGAGAGCCTAATGTTTGTTTCCACTATGAATGTAGAGCCAGTCATGATGTTTTTGTCTGAGCCTAACCACCTGTTTTTGTTGCCTGAACTAGGGCTGGGCAATATGGCCTAAAATTAAATCTCTGTATTTTCCAGCTGAATGGCAAAACACAATATTTATTCCGATATTTTCTACTAAGTGGGCTACATACTCAGTTGCAAGCTCATCCATGGCTAAAGTCCCCTGTTATTTTTGCTGCATATGTTTTCCCACAACAGGGCAGGTAAAAGAAGTGTACCTGTTGGAGGTGAGCTGTTTGCAGAGGTGCAGTAAGAGCCTGTTGTTTGCAGCCCTTTATCAAGATCTCACTGTGGCTGTTTCTGCCTTCACTTTCCTCCATGCCTTATTATTAGACTTGTCTTAATTGAAGAAAAGTTTCGCTAATTTAGTAATAAAAATATTTTAATTTGTATAGAGTCTTAAGAATATAAGTCCCCCGTTATTTTGTTAAACAAAACTGTCATTGTGAAGCTCCAAAATAAGGAAATGGTAAGTTTTTGAGCTGCAACTTCACACAACTTCTAAAATGGCAGATAACAAACATGAAACGGTAAAATAAAACAGATATCTAAAATAAAAATGGGAAACCAAACTCCAAACCACAGACATTCAGTCAGAAGCTACAAAAGTACAGGGAGCTGAATATACAGACTTTTAAAAACACCTTTCTCCCTTGTCTCCTGCAGACAGAGGTGAGTAGAGTCCCACAACACACACAGCTTGTTTGAGGGGGAGAAACGAGATGGTCGGGTGTTGGCTGCGGTCAGCGAGAAGCCACCGCTACCCGCTTTAGTGTGGGCGGCCTGGCTTTTGGACCTACTTTGGAGAAGGAGGAAGTGCGCAACTCGGCCTGGCAGCAAGCGTCTAAACTGATAACAGAAACACAAATCACCGTAGCATGGCTTGACTGGACATGACTAAAAGTGTTGATGGAGAACCTGTGAGTGAATGAATGGGGGGAAGGGCTGTGCATAGAGTGTCAGAGAGGAGAAATGGGTACATTGGTATGCTTTATGTGGTGCAACTTGACCCTATATTGATACAAATGGTATTTTCTAAATATATCTTGCTATATCGTAAAAAAAAAAAAAAAAAAAAAAGATATACCACTGAGCACTAGCGTGAACCTAACCATGTTTTTTTGCTGACATCCTGGTGTTGGCTGCAGCATCCCAAAATGTCAACAGCAGATGCAGGAGGATACCTAGTGCTTAATATGTAGACATGAAAAGCCACAGACAAACCAGTGATATGTGACAAACTGGGAACAAAACATGTTGGTAGGTTATATCAAATGCTATTTCACACACAAAAAAATGAACTTGATAGAGTTAGAGTTATCGTACAATAGAGTTATACTACACCAGAAATGAAGGCCATTATTCAGAGGCAGGGGACTTGAGTTACATGACTGAAATGAAATTGTTTCATGACTGAAACATGAAATTTTTTGGACTTGACACCTGCTTGACTAACATTGATGAAAGACTCGACTTGAGTTTGACTTGGTATTCATGATTTGAGACTTGACTTTGACTTGAGACAGATGACTTGAAAGGACTTCACCTTTTTAATTTAATATTTGTATTTTCTAGATATTGAGAAATTACTTTTTTTAACATATGATGAGGCATATGTTGTGGCGGGGGAGGACCCGCCAGCTGATATTCATGCCCGCACCACCACTTCCTCCTGCTGGCAGCTCTTCTTGGAGGAATGGCAGTATGTACATCGGCATCATAAATTTCACCATGTGCTTTTATTCAGTTTTATCTGCATACATGTGAGTCAGGTTTTTCATCAGTCATTCATTAATGAACATGCCTTGCAACCAGCAACACACTGTCAGGTGCGGGCCGTTAGGCACACACATTCACCGCTGTGAGAGCCGATACATGAGCTGCTAGCTTTATATGCTCAGGCTCATCTCTTATTTGTGCGAGGTTTTTAAACTGCCACAGTGCATAATGACTGTTCCTGCCTGCTGTCCCAACATACACTCACTATCTGTGAGTGTTTGTATGTGCGCTTGCTGCGTGCATACATGCGCCATGACATTTTTTTGGCATCCCGTTCCTGCAAGACTCACTTTTGGGGATTTTAACAGTGTGTTATTATGTCACCTGCTCTCTCACAGCAACAGGTATATTATGTGAGTGGAGTCTTTCACTCTGACCAGGGAGCTTGGAGCAGGAGAGGAACTAATACCACCCTGTAAAAATATCCTGTCACAATTCATATTTCTGCATTTAAAATATAGCTTAAGGGAAAGTTTGTAAGTCTACTCAGGAAAATATACTTTAAGTATCACAAGTAAAAGTACTGTAAAAATGTCCCTTGTGACTGTTGTGGTCTACACATGATGTCAGATGATTCTGACTCAAGCAGTAATGTAAAAACAGGATCTGACTGTTGTAGGTAGTAGAGGTGGAGCTCATTTTGAACTTTTAATTATTAATTATTTTTATTATGGGATAATCTGCTGATTATTTTCTCCATTTACTGATTGATTGTTTGGTTTCTAAAAATTCTAGAGATTGTGACAGAAAGTATCACTCTTCCCCAGAGCTCAAAGTGAATGTTTCTTTTTCCAACAAACAGTTCAAACCTCTACATAAAAATTAATTATGAAATAATAAAAGCAGGGGGAAAAAAAATCCTCCCATTTGTGAAGCTGAAACCATTAAATGTTTTTGCAGTAAAAACAACCAATATGATTGTGGAAATAGTGGCAAATTTATTTTCTGTAGGTTCATTAATTAACTCATAGCTCCAACTGTAGTTGGACATTTTCATATGCTTCAAGTGCAAACTCTTAATTTGTAAACTAGTAACTAAAGCAGTCACATACATGTAGTGGAGTAGAGGTAGATGATAGCATGAGAAAAAAAACAAAAACAAAACCTTGTTGTTGTACTTACGGTACTTGAGTTCAGTTCAGTGGTGGAGTTCAGTTACATTCCACCACTGGGTATAGTTTATGTTATATTATCTATCATCTTATCTGTTATCTAGTTTGTGAGTATGACTTGACTTGTGATTTGTTTGACTTGACCAATGACGAAACTCAACTTGCTTGAATTATAGAAAGGACTCAACTTGACTTGGTCGATTTTTACCACAGTGACTTTGGACTTGCTTGAGACTTGACGTTCTCGACTTGAGACTTGCTTATGACTTGCATATGTGTGACTGCATGAAAAGTGGGACTTTCGTTCCCGTAAACACCCGGAAATCTCACTAGTTTTCAGCAGTTTCTGACAATTTACAGCCTGCGAACGTTGCGTTTACGGGTGCCACAAATTGTCGAATACAAACCTTGACGTATGTGGAGAGCTCCCGGGAGGTGCTAATGGCTCTAATTAGCATATGAATAACAGCGAAACAATTGCAAGGATCCTTCCTTGGGAGGACCTGTCCTCCCAAGGAAGGATCCTGTGGAGGCAAGGCGAGAGTCCTCCCTAGCATCCAGTGAATACACATTGGAACAGGCTAACAAGTGTCCCCAGGTGATGTCATTAGCCCTCTTGAGACTGACGGGGGTTTCAGGGTATTGTGGGAATTTTGACACTATCTAATGTTGTTGTACAGTTTGAACAAATATAAATGGCATTTTCAGAGTCATGTGACTTTTATGGAAAATATATTTCTGGATTATACTTAAAGAATAAAAATAGGTCAGCTAAATGACATTTTTGTAAAAGGTGTTTTTAGAATTCCTCTAGGATGTATAAAAACTGACCTTACCTATTGTGCTGAATGTTTAGGTCAGTTGATGTGTTTCTGTAAAGTCTTATGAACGTATGAAGCATTAACACTTTCATCTGCTCAATTGATTTGGACAATTAAATAGTTATCTAAAAATATGTCCTGTTGTTTTGGGAAGAGTTGGCAGTGGGAGGGTTAATCCTTTACACACATTCACACCCTAATCCCTTTTCAGAGCGCAGTAAACACACCAGCTGAACAAAGTCCTAAATCACCACAGCATCTACAGTATACAAACAGACTTGGGACTCCAAAGTGTTCTAGATTTTATGCATGTATCACCACAAATTCAGCTACAGTAATATGTACAGATCTGATCTGATGAGCCGAGCTGATCTGAAACAGCTGATCGTGCCATGTAATCCTCTGAAATAAGTTCACCTCAAAACAAATGAGTGATGCTTTGACCTTCAGGATATTCTGATGTGTTTACTCTGGTCGTTCTCACCGCGATTCCCCCCAAAAATACACCAATTGAAACCAAAAGAATGACAGTAGTTATCAAGTCGTTATCATGTGAATAGTGGGGGGAGGAGGGGAGGGGGACACTTAGCGCTCCATCTCTGCTGTAAATGATATGTTTAAAAACTTTTATGTTTGAACTTAATAATGTTATTAATAAAAAAATCTCATTTGGTGGTGAACACAGTGGAAAGTGTGAATTATGAGGTTTCTGTCAATATTTTTTTCATGCTTGTACAATAAAAACTCCTGGCGACAATCCAAATAAATGACATATTTATATTAGTTTCACTGAGGAGGCCCTGCCTTCACCTCCAGCAAATCGTGTGCAAAGCATTGTGGGGATTTTATACCCGTGGGGGATCCACACATGCATCCTCCGAATTTCTCTGAAAGAACGACTCAGTCCTTCATGAATCTCGGAGGGATCCTTGACATTGGAACAGTCCTTTGGTGGGGGTCGATGATGTAGCATCCTTCAAATTCAGCCTTTTGAGGGTCCTTGCTTGACTTTGAGAAACACCTAGTATTTGCTAGGTTGGGATGAGCCAAGCTGTTGGTAGTGATGTTACGCTTGTCTTGAGAAGCTGAATGATTACTTTTCTTTGTGCGTTTTTGACCTGTAGTTGTTGCAGTGCCAGGGATTTTACCAGGCTCATCCCTGATTGGAGTTTTGCAGACCACCTCGTCATGCCAAATTCTTAAGTTGAGAGAGTGCTAAGTTCCACAATCTCTACATTTGCGTCTTCATGACGGGCAGCTATCTGCACACTACGCTGGGCAGCCGACAGTGAAGAAGACTGCTCTTGTAAGTCGGCCTCGAACAGTTCAGCTTCAGAGCCTGACATCATAAAAGAAGATGACAGCCTGAAAGTTAACAGCAACACTAGGCATATACTCACCATAAACAACCGTCAGTGACAGATGCATGCACAGCTGAAGCCATTTCATAATGGCATCCCCTTTCTTTGCATTAATTCATCTGAATCCAATTAGTCCGAGAGCATGAAGCACACACACACACACAAACACACACACACACACATATATATATATATATAGATATATGTGTATATGTGTATGTATGTATATATATATATATATATGTGTGTGTGTGTGTGTGTGTGTGTGTGAGTGACTTTCCCTTCTGGGATGAATAAAGTTCTTTCTATTCTATACATATATATACATACAGTCAAGCCCGAATTTATTCATACCCCTGGCAAATTTTGACTTACTGTTACTTTTATTCAACCAGCAAGTTTTTTTCTTGATTGGAAATGACACAGGTGTCTCCCAGAAGATAATAAGATGATGTACAAGAGGCATCATTGTGGAAAAAAATATTTCTCAACTTTTATTTACATTTGAACAAAAAGTTGCATGTCCAGAATTCCTCAAACCCTTTGCAAATTGTCACAGTCCATGGGAAAATCCAAAGTTCTATACCATTCCAAATAGTCTAAGCTGTTCTAAAGCATCCTAATTACCCTGATTCATTGGGAACAGCTGTTTTAATCAACTCAACAGGTGAAAAACAGCAGCTCTCTGCAGTTGGTTTGTGGACAGTCATGGTTGAGACAAAAGAGCTCACTGAGGACCTGCAGCTGCACATTGTGGCTGCTCACAAGTCAGGAAAGGGCTATAAGGCTAAATCTAAATGTTTTCAAGTTCCAGTGGCTATATTGCAAAGTATTATTAGAAAATACAAGACGTTCCGCACTGTGGAAAAGCTCAGAGGACGTGGTCGGAAGCCAAAAGTGACACTTGTGCTGGCCAGGAGGATGGTGAGAGAGGTGAAAAAGAATCCAAGGATCACCACCAAGGCCATCCTGGTGAATCTGGGCTCTGCTGGTGGCAACGTCTCAAGGCAGACAGTGCAACGGACACTGCACACTGCTGGGTTCCATGGACGCAGACCAAGGAGGACGCCACTTCTCCAGATAAGGCACACAAAAGCCCGCTTGGCCTCTGTAAATGCTCATCTGGACAAAGAAGAAAACTTCTGGTCTTCTGTTTTATGGTCAGATGAAACAAAAATTGAATTGTTTGGCCACAATGATGTATAATCATCATCATCATCATCATCATAATGTTTTGGGGGTGTTTTTCAGCCAATGGACCAGGGAACCTAATCACAGTAAACGGCACCATGAAAAAAGAGCAATACATCAAGATTCTCAACAACATCAGGCAGTCTGCAGAGAAACTTGGCTTGGGCACCAGTGGACATTTCAGCACAACAATGACCCAAAACACACAGCAAAAGTGGTGAAGAAATGGTTAGCGGACAAAAACATTAACGTTTTGCAGTGGCCCAGCCAGAGTCCTGACTTGAATCCAATTGAGAATCTGTGGAGGGAGCTAAAGATCAGGGTGATGGCAAGGAGACCCTCCAATCTGAAAGAGTTGGAGCTCATCGCTAAAGATGAATGGGCAAAAATACCAGTGGAGACATGCAAAAAGCTGGTCAGCAATTATAGGAAGCGTTTGATTGCTGTAATAGCCAATAAAGGTTTTTCTATTGATTATTGAGAAGGGTATGGGTAATTCTGGACATGCCACTTTTTTTTCAAATGTAAATAATAGCTGAGAAATATTTTTTTCCACAATGATGCCTCTTGTACATCGTCTTATTATCTTATGTGAGACGCCTGTGTCATTTCCAATCAAGAAAAATCTTACTAGTTGAATAAAAGCAACATTAAGTCAAAGTTTGCCATGGGTATGAATAATTTCGGGCTTGACTGTATATTTACACTATATTTATGGCTAAATACCATGTTTGTATGGCACGTACACTAAAGTAATGTAAGGTCATGACATCCTGATGGTGAAGACAGAAGCCTTAGCTTTCTGCTGCAAAATTGATGAATGCTCTAGATCAGGCATCACCAAATGGCGGACCTCGGTCCGGACACGGACCAAGTGATGGTTCTGTCTGAACCTGTGACCAATCTCTGATAAATTCACGAAAATAGACCTGACAGTCGCGGCTATAGACAGCGGGAGCTGCTACTCCAGTAAATACGACAATAGCTTCGCTCAGTTAAGCCAATCAAATCGTTTGTTTAACCTGCACGGCCAGCACACCAGAGCAGGGAAGAGACAGTGATGACAGCATGGCTTGCTCCAAAAGAAGAATGGTTGATGCGGAAAACTGTTGTTTTAAAGATGAATGGACGGAGAAATTTATGTTCATTCTTCCAGCAAGCAGTTCAAAACCAGTGTGCCTCATATGATCCGAAAACGTGGCATTAATTAAAAGTGGCAACGTGAGGCGGCACTACAAAACAAAGCACAGTTCTTATGAGCAAAGTTAGCCCCTGAAGTCCGAGCTGAGGGCACACAAAATAACGGAACTGCAAGCCCAGTATGACAGATCTACCCGACTCATCACGCATACACTTACAGCCCAGCAACGTGCAAACGAATGTTCACTAAAAGTATTGTGGATTTTGGGGGCAACATAAAAAAACTTTTAGTGATGGGACAGAAGGAGTACTTAAATTTATTTGCCTGGGACTACTTTTATTTATGGTAAAAGAGCTAGCTGTGCACTCTGTTAAACATTTCCTGCATTGAAAATTGAATAATAAGTATTGTTGAAACCATATGAAAATGTGGACATAGGGGAAGGCTATAAGACACAAGGTGGACTTCGGTTCGGACCTTTTACTTGGAGGAAATTTTAATAACTGGACCTCAGTGACTTTTAGTTGAATACCTATGCTCTAGATATAATGGTTCTTATTTTAGATTGATATATACAGGATTATGCAAACAGCGATCTCCTGCTGCCCTGCCAGGGAAATTCCAGCATAGGTAACATAAAGAATTGATAATGAGGAAGACAGAAGCCTTAGCTTTGTGCTGCAAAAGTGAATGTTCCAGCTGTTCTGATTTTTATTTTAGATAATATGTATGTGTGTATATATATATATATATATATATATATATATATATATAGATTATGCAAACAACAACTTCTGTTGTAGAATAAAATAACAGCATTAGACATTTTGAGGGTTTACTCGCAAGAAAGCCTAAAAATTAGTACATCATGACAATTCAGTGTCTGACAAACAAGCAGTTTCAGTTTACACACCTACAGCTTTCCAGTACTCATTAAAAGGTGTTTCCTGTCACTAAAGCTACAGTTTTTCTGTTATTCAGACAACCAGCTCAGAGGACAATCACTTCTCCTCACATAACCAGAAGTTTATGGCAGGTCACGTACACTGTAACTCTTGTGGTCATTATGGGGAAATACTGGCGTATTTATGACTAAATATCACGTTTACAAGGCACCGATAGTGATGTAATGTAAAGTCATGATGTCCTGATGGTAATGACAGAAACCTTAGCTTTCTGCAACAAACAAAAAGAATGAATGTGCCATCTATTATGGTTCTTATTTTAAATAGATTTAAAGAAGATCATACAAACAGTGATCTCCCGTGACTGTCCAGGGATGTCCATTTCGAAAGGGTATGACTGATATGATAGCCTCAGCCACCAGTGTGAATGCCGTGTAAAAAGCGTTTCGAAAGGTCAGAAGACTGGGAAGGCACTATACAAATACAACTTAATTTACTTTTTGACGTGCATGCTCAGTATTTATGATTTTATCCATATAAAGACTTCTGTGTGGTTTAAAAGTGAAGGATCAAAGCAGAAAGGTCACGGAACTTTTCAGTGTCTTTATTTTCAACCTTCTCTAATGTTGCATCCATTCTCCTCATTTTCAGTGTGTAAATAAAATCATTTTGATCCCTTTAATCTCTTGTCAATAAGCCTCCCAGTCTGAATCCACTGAGACAGCTTACTCTTCTCTCCCTCTAACACTTTGTTCATCTTCCTTCTTCATATTTTTCTGCTTTCATTTCCATTTTGCTTCCTTTTCAAAAGGCTAAAGATCACTTCAAAGTCAACGGGGTAAGATTGAAAATGGAGCTCCTCATTCACAGTCTGCCGCTGCCTTTTCACCCTCCATCAAATATAAAAGACAGATGAAAAAGAGATATTATTAAGGACATGAAAGATTGAAGAGCCGTGTCACAGCTCAGGAGGACAGGGAGGGAAAAAAAGACGAAGCAATGTCAGCTTTGTTGGTGAAGGACGATTAAGAATATTCCATTAAATATGACACTATTAGCACATTTATCGGGCAGCATCTCCTTTATGCAGTATTTCTCATTCTGTTAACCAAGGGCTGAGGATACTATCGCCGAAATGTATTTTTAAATAACTTTCATTACTCATCGTTAGTCAAGGGTAGATGTCACCTCCATAAAAGAATAAATCCGCCCTCACATGAGCTGAATAAAAATCTATAGGATTCACCACAAAACCTAAAGTTTAAAGAACACTTATTTTTCTTAACAATGCCTATGAAAGCACTAAAGGTCATTATACTTGTTAATGAAGAGGAAGTTACAGTCAGAGGTGGGCTGGGTTATATCATACAAAAAAGAGTTAACATTAACAAATAAAACAGGACCTTTGTGAACTATGAGGGGGTCTTTCATGACCTGAAGCTCTCAACAGACAACTGTGACAAATGGCCGCCACAACATCTGGATCCAGCTGAACTGTGTTACCAAAATCTACATGGTCATGGGTGAACTAGTCGACCATGTCCCACTCTTTCTGACAGTTTGAGTCAGCTGACTGGTGATGGGGTCTTCGAGAGAGTGCGTCAGCGTCTTGATTTTGGCTCCCTGCTCGGTATTGTGGTTTGAAATCATAAGTAGAAAGTGCAGCAAGCCAGAGTTTGGCTGACATCAGGATGACCCCCTACTGGCATACGCTATAACATGTAGCTTTCCCTCCTTCTCCTGATAAAGTGCAGCTCCAAGGCCTATAGTGTTCGCATCAGTGTGCAGAATGTAAGGTTCCTTTAGATTGCCAATTGAAGCACTGGGGCTGTCGTTAGTGTTTCAACTAGGGTATCAAATGCATTTTGGCAATCTGATGTCCATCTCTCATTGAATGGCTGTTTGGCATCATACCTAGGTTTCAACAATGGCTTACAGCTTCTATGACGAACCCCTTTGTCAGATCATTTAAGGGTTTGGCAACAGCTGCATAGCCATGAATGAATCTGCAGTAATACCCCGCAAATCCTAAGAAGGATCTCAATTCCTTCAGTGTCTGTGGAACTGGCCAGGATTTTAGTGCACTTATCTTATCCGGGTCAGTCTCCACACCCTGTTCAGAGACAATATGGCCAAGATAGCGCACGGATGTTTGGAAAAATTTACATTTTTCCAGTGACAACTTGAGGCCATAGTCTTTGAGTCGCTGGAGTACTCTCAACAGCTGGCTTTCATGTTCCTCAAGGGTGTTGGAGAAGATTATCAGATCATCCAGAAAGACAAGAACCTCCTTCAAATGTAAAACGCCCATGCACCTCTCCATAAGGCGCTGAAACGTACTCAGTGTGTTGGTTACTCCTTGGGGCATTTGGTTAAACTCCCAAAAGCCCAGTGGTGTCACAAACACCGTTTTTGGTTTATCAGCTTCAGCCATTTCTATTTGGTAGTATCCTGACTTGAGATCGAGGACGCTAAACCATCGTGTGCCAGTGAGAGCTGGAAAGGACTCCTCCAGATTTGGGAGCACGTAAGCATCCTTGATGGTGTGAAGGTTGAGCTTACGGTAGTTGATACACAGCCTCACGTCTCCGTTCTTCTTCCGTATAACCACAATTGGTGAAGAGAAAGGGGACTCCAGTTCTCTTATCACCCCAGCCTCCAACAGGTCACGCAGATGGTCACGGACTGCCTCAATGTCACAAGGGTGGATAGGTCGAGCTCGATGTTTGAATGGAGTCTCATCATGGAGGCGGATGTGGTGTTTGACATGGTCGGTACGTCCAAAATCCAGGTCATGGTGGGAGAATACTTCCGGAATCTGTTCAAGCTTGGATATGACTCGATCTTTCCATTCTGGAGATACTGGGGAATTCCCAAAGTCAGACTTCAAGTTGACTTCTGTGTTCGGCTGTGCAGGGATGGGAACATTCTGCGACAGAATCTGTGGTGACAAGGTGAGTTCAGCAATGACACTCAGTGGTGAGAGAGTGATATTCTGCCCTGATTCATTGGTGTATGGTGAGTGGCTGGGCAGTGTAACCAGACAGCTTTCGACAAAAAGGGCACCAGGCAGAGATACGGCTGGTGGTTCTATCAGGGCACACTTGCCAATGAGTGACGGGTTGGCACGGATGGAACCCTCAATAACCATGGTGTGACCAGCTGGAACTTGGACAGGTGTTTTACTGGCCAACCTCACAACAGTCTGGCTGGATCCTTGGGTTTGCTGGTACCGTAGCTGGAGTAGCTGTAGGACTGCACTGTAGCCGAGATGCAGAGATGGTTTGTAGCTGGCACACTCACTTTCAAGGCATGTCTCATAAAGTGGTTCGAGTGTGTTCATCCCAACTAGGACTTGGGAGTGGAATCCTGGCCCGAAGTCTGGAACTACTAGTGCCAGGGTAGATACATCCAAGTCAGCACCAACAAACTCTTTTGGAAACGTTATGGTCACTTGAATATAACCCAAGTACGGTACTTCTTGCCCGGCAGCTCCCTCTACTTGTAACAACTCACACAGTGGTTTTACCGGTCAATGTGAGAAATGTTGATTGTAGATTGATATGGGTATAGTTGTCACTTGGAGTCCAGTATCCAGCAAGCACTGAAAATTTTGGCCAGCTATGTTGACTTGGCTGGTACATCTGGATCCAATCACACCTTTTGGCAGGCGGGTAAATTCAGTTGTAGTGGAATGCTTACTGCATTTCATGGCAGGCTGCTTGGTGGGACATGGTGGGTCCTCAGCAGTTCCCGTTTGTCCCTCAACAAGAACTCGCTCTAGCTTAAAGATGAGCCGTGGTGAGGGTTGGATTTCTGCCATTTCTTCTGTTTCTCTGTGAACTGTTTCTTCTTCATTGCTACCACTGAAGGGTTGGGATCGTTGTCACAATTTGGCTTTATATGACCATCTTCACCACAGTTGTAGCAGTAACCTGGCTTAGGTCCTGCTGTTGGCTTTGTGGAGAAGCAAGTCTGATGTTGGTCTTCTGGCTTTTACTGAGCTTGCTGACAAAAGTGGACTTGGAGGTGGGCTGCTTTTGACCAGAGTGGGCAGCAGTGAGAGACGCCAGCTGCTTTTGTATGTCGGCTAGCTGCTGGGCGAGCTGCTGTGTGATAGCAGTCAGGATGTCGACTCTAGTTTCTTCTGGATTGGTGTAGGCATATTGGGCATGCGCCCCGGCTCTGGCTTTTGAGCCCAGGTGCTGCTTCATACACTGAGCTTTAGCAGCCTCTCTGTCTTCTTCTTTTCGAAATAACAGCAGGAACTCAGCAAAAGATGGCGGGCGGGACTTGAGTTGTTTCAGTTGGAGTTCTGATATGAGTGTGTTGTCCCAGCAGCCGTGACAAAACTGATTCAGTAAATGATGATCCAAATCAGTGGCTAAGACTCCTCCTCTCTTCAAGGCCAAATTGAGTGCGATTTGCAAGCGTTGCAAATATGTCAAAGGTTTCTCACCAGCATCCTGGAACATCTCCATAAACTTTGCATACAGTTCATCGCCATCTTGGACAGTTCCATAAGCAGAGTCCAGGATCTGAAGAAAGGTCTTTGGTGGCGTTTCTGGCTTGAGGTGCTTCACCATATCTGCTGTTGGCGAGAACAGACTCTCAAATATTTTCCTTGAGCGTTGTAAATCTGATACTGCAGGATCTTGCAGCAGGAGGTCAACACCAGAGCGCCAGGTTTCAAAATCTGCTTCATGCTGGGGTCTTGGAATTCGGCCTGAATCTTTAAGAAGAAAAGTGTGTAGCTCCATCTCCACTCTTTACAATGTGCTCAACTACATACCGCTGCACCCCAGGTGGATTCAGATCAGGAAGCGACATGACTGGTGAAGGTCTTGGCATGGCTGCGTGTTGAGCAGCGGGATCAGGAGAAACATGTGGAAATTCCTCCTTTACATCTTGAGCTGAGGCTGTAGCGCCTTGCAGACCAAAGAGGGCAGCACTTTGCAACTGTGCAGGAGGAGTGGTACTGGGTACGGAGGACATCACGCCATCACTGATGTCTGGAAGAGTCTTCACTTCTGGTGAATCACTAAGCTCGTGGATGGACTGGCCCAGTGGAGACATCACTCCCTTGAGGACTTCCGCATAGTCCTGTCCTGTGAGTTTAGCTAGATTTTTCAAGTCAGAAAGGTAAGTTTGTGTCTTAAGTTTGCCTTCAAATTCAGAGCACACAGCTGACAATTCACAGATGTCATATGTAACTTTTTCACTATGACAAATGTAAGTGTATGGCAAAATCTTTTGCAACTCAACTAAAGCATTGCCCGAATCAAACTCTACGATAATCATCCCATCAAAAACACACCCAGATTCAGTAATGGATACAACTTTGGACGACTTGCCATACTAACTCAAAAAATCGACAACTACGTCGTCTGTTTCCTGACTAGTCGCATATTTGACCAAAACAGAATTGGGAATCTTTATGCCGTGTTTCTCCAAAATGTCCACGTTTACAATATAGTGTCAAATTACTATTTTTCTTCTGTTCAGCTCTGTCCAAATAACCCTCCTGGCTAGCTTGCCACAACTTATGTAGCATCTACGTTACAGAAGTGTAATAACAAAGGATAATAAAATGTAACACTGTAACAGCCGAATAGGCTTATAGGCTAGTCATCAGAAGATTCTAAATTCCGGCTCAAGGAGGGAGTGGCAAGAGACTGAGTTTGCTTTTGGTTAGTACCATATATTATTGAAGGAAAATAGTAAAGACATATATACAATGAACAGAAATTCAAAATGAATGGCCATTCAAAAGGAACAACAAGCGCTCAATTTAAGCATGACAAGATATAATTCAAAATAAACAGAAAAACCAAGCACACTGTTTTGTTGTAGCAATAAAAACCGTTGACCCCACCCAGCCACAGTTCATTCAATCCCACGTCCGAGTTTTTATCGCTAGTCCAGATGGTAGGTAAGTGCATAAAGGAGTCCATGAAGGGGTGTGTGTGTATAATTCGGTGGGCAAAAAACGCGCTGTGTGTGTGGGGTGAGGGTTTGGTGGGCTGCACAGAGCCCCCTACCAGCCCAGCAGGGGAGGTGCAGCTTGCAGGTCTATTTTGCAGTGGCTCTCAAGGTTCTAGGCCTGCTCCTTCTTTAGCTCGCCATCTGATACCTGGCCAATTCCACGGAGTACGGCGGATGCACAAGCTCTTCCGACTGAATTTGGAAAGTGACAAAAAAAGCTCCTGCAACCCAACTCTCGACCGGCTTCCCCACTGCACACATTCAGACTGAATCACAGCGGCAAGATGGACGAATGCTATTGACTGTGCCATGTCACATGACCGCATGTGATGTCATTCAAAGAAAGTCAGTGATTGGCCTGACTGACACTGAGATCTCGCGCCGAAAACAGATTTAGAGACAGGACTGACAGAAGAAGTGCATGGAGAGAAGGGCTGGCATATCCAGGATTTATCACCTGGGTTACACCTATCATAGCGCTTAGGAGGTTATTCACTGTTGAATAACCTCCACTGTTGATCCTTTCTCTAGAGCATAAACTTCTTGTGTTTATTTGAATATTATTTATTTGCATTTTTTTATCAGTGTGCTGTGCTTTTATTTTACATTGTGTGTTTTTATGTGATTTTACCTAGGTTGCTGTGTTTTTATTTCAAATCACTTTTAGTCTGTTTTGAGGTCTCTTTTTTTAAACAGCGGACAGTTGAACTGACTCTGAAAGACACACCCACTCCCCAAGGCCTATGCCTTAATTACCTTATGGGAAACAGGTGCGCAAGGACCCAATTGGAGGGACTTATATTGAGGCATGGAAAAGCAGAAAGAGAGCATGCGGTTCGCAGCAGATGCTACACCAAGCAGCTGAGAGAGAAGCAGTCCTCCCTAGAGTCCCGAGAGTGCAGTAATGAGAGGTGCAGTCGACAGTGTCTGCCAACACCGTTCTACACAGGTCTGGGTCGCCAATTACACATACAATGTGACACAACGCGTTATCCCCTGAAATAAATTGTTTATTGTTTTCATTTTCATTCATTCACACTGATCCACGCCGCTCCACTTTTGCCAGTGCATCACCAGAAAACGTATCTCCTGAATTGTTATGTGTTGTCACGCTACAAGAAGGGTGTTGTCGATGACTGGCACATCTGGGTTATGCCATACTGTGCATTATCATGTTCAGTGTATCATTAATACACCTATAACCTCTACAACGTATTCCATCCTGCTTTTGCGTCCTAATGCCGCTAGAAAGTAGCAGGAATAAGGAGCTGACAGTAGCAGATCCTGATATGGGCTGAATGGGCGCTTGCCCAGGGCAGCACTTTGTCATGACGTGTGGGGGGCAGCAGGCTCATAGCACGGTAGTGAAACTAAAGTTAGGCCGTCAATCCCTTCCTTGTTTCATGTGCCGTCCACAATAGCCTTCTTCCAATCAACCTCCACTCCAAAATAAAGTTAACATACACTGGATCACCTGCCATTCACAGCCTGTTATTACACCAGTTACCATCCACACATCAGCAGCCTGCAGCAGCAAAACCTGGACTGTCTCTCCCCATCTGACTGGA
>JAPZEB010000005.1:3248663-3259195 GCA_029783705.1 Chaetodon striatus
TACTATGACATTTTTTCATGATTTTGGACGACATGCTATACTATGACATTTTTATGACATTTTGGACGACATACTATACTATGACATTTTTTCATGATTTTGGACGACATGCTATACTATGACATTTTTTCATGATTTTGGACGACATACTATACTATGACATTTTTTCATGATTTTGGACGACATGCTATACTATGACATTTTTATGACATTTTGGACGACATACTATCCTTTGACATTTTTATGACATTTTGGACGACATGCTATACTATGACATTTTTTTTATGATTTTGGACGACATGCTATACTATGACATTTTTTTATGATTTTGGACGACATGCTATACTATGACATTTTTATGACATTTTGGACGACATGCTATACTATGACATTTTTTCATGATTTTGGACGACATGCTATACTATGACAATTTTATGATATTTTGGACGACATGCTATACTATGACATTTTTTCATGATTTTGGACGACATGCTATACTATGACATTTTTATCACATTTTGGACGACATACTATACTATGACATTTTTATCACATTTTGCATGCCATGCTATACTATGACATTTTTGTGACATTTTGGACACCATACTACACTACACTTTTTTGTGACATTTCTTTAACATACTATAGTGTTACTTTTTTAATATTTTTTGTGGCATACTTATACTATGAGTCTTTTATATTGATAGTCCACTACATTGAAAGAATGTTTTAAGCTACATCCCCTCCTAGTGGCCTGGTGAAATAATTTGGTTGACAGGACATTTTATTTGCCATTTAATAACAAAAACAACCCTAAGTATCATTTTGAAAAATGTGTGCTAAACCACAGAAATTCATAAAATAATCAAAATGGCTTTTAAACTATTTTTGTTCTTTCTTGACTTCCCTGTGCTCTCATGTTTCTCAATTACCTTACCTTTCTTTCCATCTCCATTCTTCTCAACACACCTGTTTCATTTCTTTCTTTGTATTTGTACCTCCTCTCCTATACTGTTGTTGATGCATGTGAATTTTTCACTTTTGACTGACAAAGTTAAAATACTTCATGTGCAGTTTATTTCAGAACAACTGGCATATTTGTCAAAACTTTATGGCACAAGAAAAGAATAATAACAGTTGCACTACATCAACCCTCCACCCAAAAAAAGAAAAAAAAAAAAAGAAATGTTCAAGGCCAAGTCAGAGAACCAGGAGCCACATGTTGTGCTTTCAGAAATTCAGGCATCCTAACTGCTAAATTCTGTAAATGCTCATGGTTCATGTTTAGGAAATTACACTGATTGAGCAGAAAAATAGAAAGTTCCATACGCTGTCATGGAAACAGTCCTGCTGTGCGTGTACATTTCTGGTAATGTGTTTTGTGATGCTGCAGTTTGTGACTTTGTGCTTGAATATGGTGCTTCAGTTTTCCACACTGTTTAAATATCGACCATAGATTGAATAAACGTTTCTCTTGCACGCTGCCAGCGACAATTAAAAACAGTATAAAGCCTTATACAATCATACAACTCTGAAAAGTGGCGGCTGGTCATTTAACCCATCTATCGTCTGCAACAAGTCAAATAGCTGCACAAACAACAGGAATCATTAGGAGAGATAAAATATCCATAACAAAACCCCTTAATGATCCAAAGGGCAAATACAGTGACAATTATTTCCCAGCAGCACACACAATGATGGTTTAACTGGTGCTACTTCCACTATGTAAATAACAGCACTCATAAAAAACAGGCACATTTCAATATATACACAAAAGCCTCAGTTATTATCACAAGTGTCTGACAGAGTTCATCCCACGGTCCATCAGCGCTGTCAGTCACTATTCACCCGCTGACAGTCATTTCAATAAATGATTTGACAGATAGAATCTGTGACCACGCTGCAGCCACCTTCCCTCATAAGTCAGTACTACAAGGACTCCTCCTCAGATTCACTGTCTGTGTTGGGCTTTGTCAGCAGCTCCAGCTCCTCGCCGTCCTGTGACAGGAAACACATAAAGAGCAGATCAGAGTGCTGCAGAGGGATCCTGTGGACAAACCTGTGGCACAAAGGTAATCAACATTAAAGGGATAGTTCAGATCTTTTAAAGTGGGCTTAGATGAGGTTCTTGTTCACAGTAAGTGTTTAAAGTACAGAAGAAGTCACTCTGTACGGCCTCAGTTTGAAGAAGCAGGCAGGACTCTTATCTTAAAAGACCTTAACCTTCTAAGTTGGGCACCACTCACGCTCCAAGTCCTGCTAACTCTCAGACAGTGTCCTCATAAGGACACCACAAAGATCTGCTCTGTTTAATAGCTTCCTCTTACAAAATCCAATAGACTCCGCTGACCTAATGAAATTACATGAGGTAATGCACCAGCATTAGTCTGAATGCTGTTTTCATAGCAGGGAATCAGGTTTCCTCTTTCACTGAAGAAATCACATTACAGAGAACTGAGAGCCAAGCGTCCTACAGAGAGCTCGGTATGTGTGTGGGAGGACAGGAAGGGGCTTACATGCACGTTAGGTGAGTGACACAGCTGTGAGAAAAGCTTGTGTGCGTGACTAGGGAAGATTTGTGGTTTGCTCCCTACCCCTCTGGACCTCTCGAACACCTCTCCGTTGATGACCCGCAGCTTTTCCTGCTGCAGGCTGTACTCCAGGTCCTTGGGCCGGCTGGCGTTGTAGATAAAGATGGCCAGCAGGACTGTGGGAGCCTGGAGGAAGAAGTCCAGCGAGGGGCGGAAGTCGAAGAGGAAGAGGGAGAGGGCGGTCACCACCACGGTGGTGATCTGGCCCGTCAGCACGTGGAACATGTTGTCTCTGAATTTCAAGATGAAGGCCACAGATAAACCCAGGGCAGCTGAGGAGAAGACACAGGAGAGCTTTTCACATGTGTACTATAAATGTCTTACTTTATTCACACATTACTGGAAAACTGGTGATCCTTCATGAAGTTTATTGATGTGAACAGCTCTGCAGACTTTATTTAGAGACAGTTATCCAGTCACTGTCCTCACCATATAAACAGCAGCATCGGCCTTCACTCAAAGGTTGAACCTTCAGTTTCCAGATAAATGATTTCCTGTTGGTAATGCAAAATATCACAAATGATTGCTGCAAAACTGTTTGTTTGTTTGTTTGTTGTTTGTTAAAACTACCTGCATTGACTTTCAGTAGCAAGGGCGGATGTAGTGGCATGTTGCAACATCACTACAAAAAGTTTTTGGCACGACAGGTTCCCAACACATTTATATCAGGGATACAACGGTTCCCAAACTAAAATCGACCCCGTGATGCAAATGTCCACGGCCTGTCATGATTCAGTCTTCTGTGTTGCATTTCTCCCGCCCCTATCCATCCCACTGCCCAGGTGAAGCCTGTTCAGCTTTCAGAACGGCTGCTAATAAGCCCAAGATAATACACCCTGAGCACATTCCAGTCAGCCATGTGGGAACATTTTAGTTATCCAGTTTAGTATCATGATGGCAATGGTGTCGATGACAAAACACACATGATGTGTAGGCCTGGCCCGACCTGCCTTGCTTCAGGCTAGGCAGGACTGTAATTTCTCATTACCACCAGTGGACTTGAACTGGGTCTGTTTCTCGCCAATTCAGTGTTTTGTTTTTTAAATAAAAATGGCAGTTCTTATGTGTAAATTGTAGAAGTTTCAATGAATTGAATCTAGAGGAAAAGAGAGAGAAAGACAGAGGGATCATGAGCGAGTGGGAAAGTGAAGGAACCAGGGCTGTGAGAAAGAGTGCACGCAAGAGAGGGACAGAAAACGAAGGAAAGAGAGGAAGGGGGGCTGCAAGGCGACTTGGTTGGCAGTGTTTCCTTCTGCCTCCCCAGCAGTGGGAAAGATGTGCTTTAATGTGCAGCAAAGAACGTTGATCATCATCTGCTCGCTGCATCGCCACCGTTCGTCCTGCACACTATACGCACCGAGAGGCAAAGCCTGCTCTGCCGGCCCAGTCAGAGCCCTCGTGCGCTGTAGCCCCAACAGTAATGAGAAACTAGGTTTTCAGTTCATTTGCTCCAAAATATAAAAATGTGATTCTGAGTAGAGTCATAGTTTCATCAGTGATTTTACTTTATCTTGTGTTTCACCAGTGTTTGTGAAACTTGTTATGAAATGTGCTGTAACAACGTCGTAGCTGCCATTTCCTGTCAGCTGATTTGTGCTTGATAGAAGTCTTTGCAAACATGTGAACCTCTGTCTCCGTCCACACCAAACACAAAACAACTTGATGCAGTTGGCTGTGATGCTTCACACTTTCACGCTCTGCTCCTGAATTTTGAGCTGCTGCTCTTTATTTTAATGAGCCAAGATGAGCAAGACAGTTAACTTATTTTATAAGCTGTTTCTCTGCGCTGATGGTGCTGTGGTCGATGATTTAGGTCCTCTGTAGATGCTTGTGAAGCTTAAATACATCAGTTTGCCGAGTCGAATTAAGACTTCTGGCTTGCAGTGGATGCAGCATCATCTGTCTGTTACATATGAAGCTGCAGCCAGAAGCTGGTTAGTTCAGCTTTGCGTAAAGACTGAACATAGGGGGAAACATCTAGTCTTGTTTCTGTTCAAGGGTAAAATAAAAATCCACCTCCCAACACCTCCAACATTCTCTGGGTTACATGCCTAAATGTAACCACAGGGGCACCGACTTGTTCCTTATAAACTGTTAACTCACCCGTGACGAGCACCAGTAACAGGGAAAAGACGTTATGTCCATGGAGGAGGCCACAGTGCACGGTGAGGCCTCGAGCCTCACTGCCCAGCCCGAGGGTCAGACCATTAAACACCACACCGAAGGCGTACCTACAAAACCATGAAGAAAAAGGCTCTGATTAGAACTGAAGTCAGCCAAACATCAAAAGCTTTAGTAATGTCCTCATTGAGTCCGTTCTCACAGTTTACTGTTCTGGATGAAGATGCTCTCAGTGAGCTGGTCTCCTTCTTTGAGGATCTTCTCATTGTAAATGTTGGCCATGGCGGAGATGAAGCACTGGAGGAGGAGCAGGATGTGACCTACACCCAGAGACCGAAGCTTCTGCACCACCCTGTCCCTCCAGGCCTGGCCGGGCAGGGACGACACCCACGACTCACTGGCACTGTGGAGGGAGAAAAGATATGAACAAGGGAAAATGAGGCAGAAACCAGACTGTGACAGGCACAGGTCTCACTGCAGCCTGGAGAATCACTGAATCATAAGACTGATGTATAAATGCTACATACACACAAAAAACATGCGTTCACCTGTTCCCACACATGAACTGGTATCTACAAAGGAGGAACTGGTGCACCTCAGGCAGACATCAGACCAGTGCACACACAGTTTAAGCTGAGATAGCTGAGGGTGATGTGATGAGGAGGAGATTAAATATATTAGGAGACAGTTGACATTATTTTTAGGTTTGCCAGTTTCATGTTTCCTTCATTATTCTGCAGTCTCTACAGCATTCTGTAAACTTGATTTTAAATTCCTTATGAGAGATGAATTTAATCACTTTTTATTTACACTTGAGCATCATCCGCCTGCTAATTATCATTTAATTTGATCCTAAATTGAGAAGCACTTTGTAAAGTCAGTTTCAACATGAGTGCTGCGCAGAGCTACATGGTATGCAAATCATATTGAGATTATTCTGACAGATACTGTGATGCAATCCAAGTTGTGATTTTAGTGGAATTTTTTGTTTTTTCATGTCTTACTTTATGAAAATAGAAGATGATGATGATGATGATGATGATGTGATTTTTGCTGGAGTCTGTACTAAACAAGCATGTGTCTTTACGTCTGGACTGTGAACTGCAGTCCAGCTTGTGAGACATTTTACCTTCATTAAAAAAAAATGCAGCTTCTGCAATTTGGCCACCATGTAATTTGATTATATTTTTATTAAATGTGCAGCCCTAGCGCTGTGAGCCAATCACTGGTCATTCTTCTGAAGTCTGATGATAATGATGATTGAGATTTTACTGCAATGATGGTTTGCAGAGCCATGTGATGAATTATACTAACATTACAAACAGCCACAGCCATGCATAATCACAGCTGCTCTGAGAGCCTCATCATGTGACACAGTCTGTGACGCTGCTCTTTCTTTGCTGCACTTATAAGTAACGGGTCTAATAAGTGGTGAAGCAGGAACAAGTATAGATATTCAAACAGATGTTTGAGGGCATTTCTGCGTCCAGTTATGGCGAACTCTGAGAGTGAAAATGAGGCACGTGCATGTTCACCCACTTCCACAACAACTGAGATTTATAAAACAGAATCAGGTATGGATGTACCTTTATAAATCTGACAAAATGCTTACATGTTTAAACAAAGAAATGATGTGAATCTGCACAGTTTAATGCATCTGGCCCCAGAAGAATGCGTGGAATAGAAATAGTTGATATCTCTGGTTCTGCTGCATCAGTTCTGATCCTCAGGGTATCTACAGGTATCAGACACTTTACTTTATGCTTCTGAAGACATTTCAAGATAATTTTTAAACAAATTTAAGATTAATTTTTGGACAAATCATCTCTTTCTTATTCAAGCATGGCGGGTAAGTAAATGTAAGTAGTGAAGTCCTGTGCAGACGTAGGTTTTATGTTGGAATATGGTTATTAGCAGGTACAAAGTATTAGGTTTATTGTTGGATTTAAGGATTTGTAAAATCAGGAGTGTGGACTTTCACACAGATGAGCTCGACTCATTTGCTCAAAAAGAAATTAAAAGATGGATAAGTTAAGTTAGATCAAATGTTTTTGGCAATTAAGACCTAACAAAGTCAAATATAAGACTATTTAATGACTTTTACGGCCCAAAATGTATAAATTAAATATAAATTTAAGCCATTTTAGGACTTTTTTAAGGACTTGCAAACACCCTGAACCTTTTTGGTTTTAAACTGTCCATCATGAGTCTAACAACATTATTTGAGTGCAACACTAAATCGGTGGAGTACTCTTTTCACCCATCTGCTGTTCATCATGTTACCTGCTGTTCCTCATCTGCTACAGCAGCTGTGTGTAGAGGAGGCAGGAGTTGGAGGGGGTGGAGAGGGGGTTTGAGTGGAGACCTGGAACAGCTACAGAGTTTTGGCTGCTCCCTGATCCCGTCGTCAAGGAAACAATGGACAGGAAGAGGATAAATAACGCTGCCCACTGAACCCAGGACAGACGCCTCCTACAGGACAAGGTGAGAAGTAAAATGTTAGTTTCCTCTGTGGTTAACATCAGCTGTGTTGAAAGTTTTAAATATGTAGAATTAAAAGGTGAAGTGTATGAAAAGATGCACAAGATGTTGGACTTGATGAAATGATGTAAAAAAAGAAAAGGCAACTTTGAGTATTTATATTGCAGTGGAACCAGTACAGTAAAGTCAGTAATATTGTCCTACAGAGTAGAAAACTCATTTTGAAGCCACTAAAAGCCCATTTTTAAAAACAAAATGTTAAAATATTTGGTTCAAATTGGAGACATCTCTTCTAAATGAGTCACTAAAAAGAAACCTGGGATGGAAAAGCAGCAGCATAAAAACAGAGAATGAGATAAAGTGTCAACAGATGCACACTCAGCACCTCTCATCTACAGTCAAACTCACAATAACAGACACAGTGTCCGACTGAAGAACAAAACATGACAGGCTCGTCGACCGAGCCACTTACTTTAGAACGATTCTGAAGAGCACAGCTGTGGTCAGGATGACAAAGTTGGAGAACAACACTGCCATGGCCTGGGGAAAAGAGGAAGAACAGCTGGTTCAGAGATAAAACATCAGAACAGAATAATCGATCAAACACAAAGACTCTGGGCAGGATGTTTTGTAAAAGCTGGAAAGATATGAGAAGTTTAAACTTCATTTTCACTGGAGGTAAAACAGGTTTTCAAAGAGTTACCAATAGGGTGTGAATTGCATGTTAATGGAGGTTGAATAACTGGACTACATTTACATCTTCCTAATAAAGGCTAATACAGACAACATCTCCTTCAGGTTGTGGTCTTATAACTAAATATTTAAGTCTTTACTAACAGGCTGCAGGTAAGTCATCACATAGAAGATGATGAGGTTGTCCAGGAAGTAGAGGAAAGCGGGGACAGCCCACTTCAAGGAGCTGAGGAAGGAGGAGCTGGAGGAGCAGCCCAGCTCTCTGCACGACCGTCCCTCTGAAGAAACAAAAAAAGAACAAATAAAGATATCTTTAAGGTAAATTATGAGGGATTTTACCTAAAAAAAAGACTGATGACGTACAAATGCACACTAATATTCCACTACTATTCCAATATGACAATATTCTGAATTTGATATGGGTCACACGAGCAGCCTAGTTCATGTATGGATTTATACCAAAGTAATTCCTCTCAGTCATCACTTATGACCCACAGGAAGTGTGTGGCACGGTATTTATCTGCAGAGACTCTGCCCTCTGTCTGTATTTTCTTCTTATTTTGCTGTGGTCGGGACATTTATGGGCGTTTAAAAAGGCAGTGATCAGGTAACGTCATTAGCATCCAAGAGGAAGCTACAAAAATCACAAACAAGGTGCCAAAAATCACAAATAATGTGAGGCGAAACACCAAGCAGACAAAGCTTGTTTCAAAACAAAAATGAGTCTGGGGTGGGCTTTCACTTTCCAAGGCATGAAGGAGAAGATGGGGATGAAGAGCAGCCTGGATCTGGCCTGTTAGCTTAGTCTGCTTGCTTAAGTATCGGCTCTTCCATTACAGCAAATGTAATGTTCCTACAACAGTACAGTAACTTGCTGTGTCTGAATAAACAGTGCAGGCAGGAGGAGCTGAATTTAAATGTTCCAACTGGTTAAACCAACAATTCCTGAAATAATGTAGCTTTAACATCACACAGCAAACACACTGAGACAACTCCAATGTTTACCTCGGACGATCACCCTGACTGACATAGCCAGGCAGAAGAGCAGTTTGAGCGCCTCAGCGAGTAGATTGACGGATGCAGGGAGGAAGTCATACTTGTTTTCTGCAAATTGATCACAAACAAAGAAACAGTGAATAAGATGTTAACGTGTCATTGGAAAAACATCTCATAGCATATTTTCTAAAAGTGTGTTGACTTGAAGACAAGATTATCAAGTCATGTTCACTCTTTGTGGGAAATGAAAAATAATATCTAGTCAGTCACCAGCATTGGCGGAGAATTTGAGGAGCACGATGCGACTGGTTCCCAAAGTTACAAAGCCCAGGCCGAGGGCCAGAGTGTAGGCCGACGAGCGGGAGCACAGCCTGCTGCAGCAGTGGCAGCCCATCATGACCAGGACTGGAACTCACTGTGGTCAGACCTGTTGAAATCCAAACGCAGACACACACAGTGCTGGTATCAGACTGCTGCCCAGTACGTTAGGTACCCAGAGTTTCAGTTTCAGAATCCGCATCACTGAAGATCTGGGAGAATCTCTGTCCAACAATACTGAGATCAACACAACACGTCACTGTCAACAGCTCAAAGCTCCTGTGGCTTCAAATCACTTGGACTCTGATGTCTGAGCTGTGTAGAAAAATTAGATGGGCAAAATTTTATTTTAATTCTTTATTGGTTTTAAAATCATTAAATGGCCGTGCCCTATCTAATCTGTCTGATGTGGTCAAGATATATGTGCCTGCTAGGTCCCTAAAATCCTTTGACTCAAACCAAATTGAACCACATTCTCTAATTCACCTCTTTAAAGTCTGTCCTCGTGAACCTACCAGCTCCTCAGGCTAATAATGTTCCTGGGTGTAACTGTGCAAACAGGAATCTTTCTTTTTTTAAACTCTAATTCACATAAGGCTCTACACTGTAGCTCTTCTTCCTGAGACAGTAAGTTAATGATTTTGGTTTATACCACATATCAACAGAGCATTTTTCTGTACATAAGAAACATTTTGCTCCTAATCCCCCAGGCCCAGTTGTTCAAAAGACATTTGATCGGATTCAAAAAAGTAAATAAAAAGAATTCTGAAATCCTTTTAAATCACATCATCCAGTCTCAGTTTTGATCTGGATCAAACCTTCATTTTGCATTGTTCAAAACTTTTAGTAGGATTGGGATTCCTTAGATTCAAGAACTGGGATTAATCTGATCCGAGCAAAACGCTGGATTCAGGGCGGAATTTTCAGAACAAAATGTAATAAAACTTTTAAATTGGTCAAAAAATACACATTTATTTATATTTTGCACTTGAGTTGTTGAACAGTTACAATGATAAGCACAATAAAGTAGACTTTACACCATCTATTTAATACTTTTTGTTTGATATTGACAGCTAGTTGGGAGATTATTTTAAGTATAGGGACATCTTTTTTGAATTCTACTAAACTGAAAGGCTTTAAGTTACAGTTTTGAAAAACTCTGTGTGTTTCTCTTTGGCGATAAGTATAGTACTTCAACCAAATACAATTGCAGTGTGTTCACTGAAAGACTCCCTACATTATGATATGTAGGTGGTTGGTAATCCTGAAAAGTCTCTATCTGGATCAGGGTGATCCAATCCAATGTTGCTTTGACAAACCAGCACAAAAGTA
>JAPZEB010000005.1:3259773-3290925 GCA_029783705.1 Chaetodon striatus
AGGATGCAGATACAATAAAAGATTAAAGATACAAAAGAAAAAAAAAAATACTAAATGATTTACTATTTATTTATTTTTTAATTATAATTTGGAATTGACATATGACAGAGGGCAGCACACTGACGTACTACATACTGTTAAACAATAACACAACAACGACACTACACTGAAATACAGAATGAATACAATAAAGTTCACTCATAAACCATTTTCCCTAGATAAAATCTTACAAAAGGGTCCAGGGGTCTATCACCTCCATGGTCACATTCACAAAGATATGAAGCTGCCTGTTCCATTGATGATATATCCACAAAGTCTTTTAAACAGTTATCTATATTAAAACAATTTGATTTGTGTGATTTCAAATTCATCATAATGATCAATAATGCAGTGTGTCAGCTTCCACTGTATATTTTCTACCCTTGTGCCTCAGAGGCAGACTGAGGACGCTGAGATATTTTCACATCCAGCATAGAAGACAAACAGGATATCACCCTGTCCCAAAAACATCTCACTGGGGGGCAATGCCACAACAGATGCATGAGTGATCCTGCCTCACCACAGCCATGCCAACGTAAATGTGAAAGGGAGTGATCAACTTGTTGTAATCTGCATGGTGTAATATACACCGCCCTATGCATCACTTTTAGAATTTGTAAAATTCTGTATCGAGCACATGATTTACTATTTCTTAAAAAAAAAGAAAAAACAATAAAAGCAGCAAAAGTGCAGGACAGAGGTGCAAAAATAAAATGATTATCTAGGTTTTAAAAAATGTTCCAGTCATTCCAGGGTGGAGCAGGTGGTCTATAAGAGGGAAATTTGTGGTTTTGACGTAAAAGTGGTCAGAGCTGGGGCTTGTCAGCGTCTGGGAGGTTATTCCAGGTTTCTGATGCATGATAACAAAAAGGAGATGTGTTCTTAAATTTAGTATTAGTTATGAATGAATAAAGTTGTTGCTAACAGAGTTGTTTTGCTGTTTATGGTAAGAGCAGTTATTATAATTAAAAACACCTATTCTCATGCAACAGTTTGATAAGTGCTCATGATGAAATAACGTACGCTGAGATTTTAATTATATGTAAGAATTTGTCTGTTACGCAAAGTTTGGGATTAGTTGCCTCCAATCTTACATGTTTTTCTCTTGAATTATGGCATGTTTTCCAGGGTGACTTCCCCTTTTGAGGTCAGAGAAATAATCAACGTAATTTTCAACACTGTTATTGCAGAGATGATGGGAATACTCACACCCCACAGGGATGACTCACAGCAAAACACATGAGGTTTCAATTACAAGAGAGACGAGAAAAAAAATATGCCCAGACACAGTTCATTGCCCTGGGACATAATGTTTAAACGTGCCTGTGTGTCAGTGACAGATAAAGCACTGAGCGGACCTCTCTGACAGATCACAGCCTCTTCACTTACAGAACAGACCGCTTTCCACTGGAGGACTGATCCCAGACATGAGGCTCTGTGTCCGGGCTGGAGCTTGGTGTCTCCTGCCTGTCCTGGTTCTTCTGACTGTCCTTCATGTCAAAGCAGAGCAGGAGCAACCAAAGGAGAGACACTATTACATCGCTGCTGTTGAGATAGACTGGAACTACTCTGGCAATGACGCACAAAGGTAGTACACTGCTGGTTTATGGGTTAGGCAAGAATTAAGGCAAAAATTAGACGTGCAGCAGGTGGTAAAGGCTATATTTGAATTATTTTTACTTCATTATGCTATTGAATATTTATCTAAATTATGATTTGTTTAATTTCTGTCCACCTAAGCATGTCTAAAAAGTCTTGACTCTCTGTTATTGAGGTTGTTTGTACCTTGTAAAAACAGTCCAGTCTGTTCTTGTTTCATGCCTCTGGCAGCCTGTTCTTCATCCTTTGATTAAATAATCATTACTACCACACACACACATACACACACAAACATTTAGACACACACTGGGTCACACACATTAGTTGCAACATGTAAGGAATCTTGTGCCGTCATATCTTAAAGTCCATATCTCATTGATAACGCTGCACTGGTGTGTTTGACTTGTGTTTTTCTGGTGTGCTGATTCATGTTTTGTGTTTTTCCGTTATTTCTTAGGTCTGGTCCCACCTATAAGAAAGTGGTCTTTCGGGAGTATGACAAAGACTTCAGACAGGCTAAGACTCATCCCTCCTGGTTAGGTAAACTTCCCGTAGGGTTTCCATGAGGATACTGTCTGACTCTGATTCCTACGAAACGTCTCTCATGCCCCCAGATCCCCTTTACACTCAGATAGCAACTAGCATTTTCCAATAAATTCACAGAATGTGTATATAACTGATATTTCTCAACAGGTTTCTTTAAACGAACTATGTACTTTGGTACTAATTAGAGGGGTATTAGAGATGTGGTTAACTGGTACACTTCGTAAGGGCTTGCTGATTTCTTTCAGTTTATAAATTTAAAAAAATGAGTAATTTGTAGGGCTGATCCAAATGCTTCGACACTTTGATAGTTGCTATGGTAATCAATGTCAAAATCAGTGTTTGAATGCTTTGCTTTTCTATACCATCACCCTGAAAAATCATAAATAGCCCATAAATTAATTTATAGTAATCCAACATAACTTATTCTGCATCAGTGTTAATTATAAGTTATTCTCAGACAAGGACATTTAAACTTTGCGACAGGCCTCGTTTTGTGACTACGTCAGTCTGACCACGCGTGACAGGCTCACAGATACACTAGCATCATGTTTAAAAAGTCAAGCATCCAGAGCAGGCTCAACATTTTAAAAGCTGGGCAATTCTAGGAAGCTACGATTTATTATAATGCCCAAAAACGGGTGTCCAGCCCATAAGACAGATTATACAGATGGGTGGGAGACTGAAATAGAAATCTGAAGTGAGTGTTGAATCACTGGCTACCAAATCGCCAGGAAGAAACGTTGGCATTGTACGTTTCTGGAAACCACTGACACGTTACATTTGTACGTTATTATGTTGCAGAATCACTGAAACTTTATGTTTCTTGTGTTTAAGTGTAGTATGAGATTTAGCTCCAAAAACAACTTGGTTGTAGTTAGGACAAGATCACGTCTTAGCTTAAAACACCCGCTCTTCATGGCACAATAGAGACAGGAGACGCAGTGAAGTTTTTGTGAAAAACACAACTGCTTTTTGTTGCACTATTCCCCGCTGGAAACATAGTGATGGGTCTCTACAAAAACACCCACAGCTGCTGTTTAAATTTTGCTGGGAGCACAGTGACAGGTCACTAAAAAAAACAACCGGTTTTGTTGTTTGTTGGTCTCAAACAGGGTCCTGCAATGGTCTGCTCCTTGTCTCCACCGCCCACTGTCCACCATCCCCTCCACTTCCTGCTGATAAAGTTGACTCATATACTACTAATTATCTTAAAAAATGCTAATATGATTTGTATGCAATGTGCAAATGTAATATATCTGTGGTACATTTTCGTCTAGCAACTTTTCAGGCAGCGCTCTCCACAACTGTAATTAAAATAGGGAATATCTTTTGGATAAATGCTGTTTATCCAAAGGTAGAGACACTTGTAGAGTCTATGTTGAGGACAATTAAAGCTGCACTGTAAAATATTTGACTGTACTTTTACAGTAAATTACTGACGACTAGTTGCATCACTTTCGCAGTAAATTGCTGTCATTTTACAGTAAATTGTTGTGAACTGACAGCTGTATACTGTGATCTCACTGTTATGCCTGCACATTACTGTGACTTATCAGTGTGCTCCTGTAAAATTACTAAATTTAACTGTAACCTCACAGTTTAAGTCCATAACATTTCTGTGATATAACAGTATAAAGTCTAAATTACTGAATTTAACTGTAACTTCGCAGTTACTGATTACTGTGATTTAGCAGTATGCTCCTGTGAAATTATTATGTTTACCTGCATGATTTTCACTATGAAATTCTGACTTTGGTTAAATATCACAGTAAAGGCCTGTGAGGTGATAATACTGTAATTTATTGTGTAATATTACAGTTTCATATTGTAACTTCCTAGAAATAACTGGCAGTGTGTTCTGCAGGCTCGTCAACACCATGATTTGAAGAAGAACTGTAAAATTTCTAATAACTCCATGTAGCAACTGTTTCACTTCCTTCTGTTTTTACACACGTCAGTAAATCAGCAGCTATTTAACAACTGCCCCAAGTGAATACTTTAACCTTTCACCATCTAATTAGTATCATAATATATTTAGCTTTCCAGGACCGTTCCTAAGAAATAAGAGTTACGTATTAATTAATTTCCAGGAAAGTGTCAGGTGAGTAAGAGAACATTGCATTACCATGTATATGGGTCGATGGTGATTTGTATTTGCTGGCCAACAACAGTCAGTGTATCAACAACAGAGAAACAGTATGACTTTATGTGACTTGTTCCGGTGTGTCATGGTGGTGTGCCAAAGCAGACAAGTGATGCAGACTCCAAATAACTTTAAGTGTGTGTTTCTCCGCAGGTCTAACCGGACCCACGCTGAGGGCCGAGGAAGGCGAGACGATTGTCGTCACTTTCAGAAACATGGCCACCGGACCGCACAGTATCCACCCACACGGGGTCGCTTACGGGAAACAGTCAGAGGGTGGGTGCCTGTAAACGCAGCTGTGGATGAATCTAACAGATGTGGCAAACCCAAAGACACCAGGAACGTTCTCTTATACAGTCTGTGTGTCAGGGTCACTGTGGGGGCTCACGATGTTACACAAGATTGGCCAACACAACAAACAACATTGTTTGTCTTTTTCTAAAATATTAACCAGGACAGGCCGAGTCAAAGTAGACGGTACTGAAGTCCAACAGGAAGCACTGCTAAGCCTTAGGAAATCACTGTCTGAGTCCAGGAGAGAGAAATAACAGGACATCAGCACCAGTGTGGATGGAGGAAATGGAGGAATTAATTTGGTCTTAATTTAAAAGTCAGAGTGCAGAGGAATTCAAAATTAATGAACAGCTTACAGGAAACTCTTCATTAATTTTCTGGGGGGGATTTGAGTGGAATTCATCTCACAGATTTTGTTAGGAAAGTCAATAACCTCCTCAGACCCCTGCTCGGCAATAGGATTTAATTAATGTGACCATTCCAATATGATTAGATTTCTCTCTTTATCCTTAATGAAAAGCTTTTATTCAGACTGAATGCTATATTTGTTTTTCCAGGAGCTTACTACTTTGACAACACATCCCAGAAAGAGAAACAGGATGACGTCGTGCAGCCAAACTGCCAACACGTTTACTACTGGGAGGTGACGTCAGATGTTTCTCCGCAGCCGAATGACCCCACCTGTCTCACCTACACCTACATCTCTCACAGAAATGTTGTGGAGGACTACAACTCAGGCCTCATTGGTACTTTACTCATCTGCAAGCCTGGTAAGCAGTAAAACGTGACTGTTTCAAATCACAAATTATCAGTCGCCCTGCATCTACATGGATCGGTCATTCCTTTGTTTCTATCTCTCCTCTTTCTGCAGGCAGTCTAGATGAGACGGGGCAGCAGGTCGGCATCCACCAGGAGTTCGTGTTCCTCTTTGGGGTTTTTGATGAAACAGAGAGCAAGTACAAACCCAACAGCCACGCCAACCACATCAAATACACCATCAATGGATACACAATGGGATCAATGCCTGGTGAGTCTGTCCAGTCATTCTGTTATTCATTGAGTCAGAGAGTCAGTCAGTCGTTCAGGTATCCTTGGATATATTTTAAAACATGATATGCAGATGACACATCAGGACACCTCAGACTGAAGTCTAGTTAATAGACAAGCGTCTGCTCTGAGTCAGTGCAGAGTTCATTAACCTGAAAGTAGCCATGACAACGGTGTTGATGCTTCACGCTGCCATTGGTTACGCTTACTGCAAAGACACTGATGACTTATAGCCGGGTCAGTCTTCTTGTTACATAAGCGTGGGGCTGCAGCACGTAACTATTCAAGCAATGGTGAAACTACCCTTTGCAATTCCCCTTCACCCAAATTCAGATATCTTGTTTTCTCTTGCCAACAGTCCAAAACCCAAAGATACTCAATTCACTTTTACTGAACACAAAGAAAGGCACCAGATTTTTACACTCAATAAGCTACAAACATCAAACTTGAAGGGGACCTATTATTCTTATTTTAGGTTCAGAGTTGTATTTTGGGTTTTTTAGAACATGTTTAACTGTCTTAATGTTAAAAAAATGTTTATTTCCCTCATACTCTCTGTGCTGGAACACTTCTTTCACCCTCCATTTAAATCGCCCTATGTTAGCGCCTGTCTCTTTAAGACTCTCTCCTGAGAAAGCCCGGTCAGCTCTGAATGGTCAGTGTCTCTGAGTCTCCTGTAACTCAGCGTCTCTTCATGAAAGTGCAGCAGGAATGACATTCATTGGTGGGCCAACCTGGAAGTTAACAACTCTCTGGATCCCTTCACCAAATGCCAATAAAATTTTCACACTGGAAAAAAATAATCCAAGTTATGAATATTGTTTTCACAGGATAAAGTGATGTTGTGTCTGTATGCTGTAATCCTTGAGTCCTCTCTAATGCACTGTCTGTGGAGCGACACCACATGAAAGATTCATAACTGATATATTATCTGAAGCCTAACTTTTAAACAAGTAATATCAAACTAGTTTAAATAAACAATTAGATTATATTCCCTGATCTTTGCTGAACAACAGATTTGTGTGAAAGGAATTAAAGGCCTGTCCCAAATATAGGCCCGGTAATTTCTGTACGGTATACATGCCGTGAAATGTTTATAACATTTCAAACAAAAGTGAAACTTCGCATTACAGTTTCCTTGTGTCCAAGATAACATCTTTAGATGTCTTGACATCAGCTACAAGCTTTAAATCTTCACACTAAAGACACAGGAAGTAGAGAATATACAGTAGGTCATTTATGCTAATTAAGTGAGTTCTTGCTAATAGCTTTTCTGTTGTTGAACCAATTCAATTGAACTGATAAGTATCCACTGTATAAATAGGACCAGTACTGATGAAACTTTGCTGTTAATACTTGCATTTTATTGGAGCACAGGTGCTTTACTGACAATGTATTATTTCACTGTTATAAATACTGTTACTGAAATGAATGATCTGAACACCTCTATCACAACTGCTTATACAGAAGGTTCAGATTTATGGTGGAAGAGTGGTACACATTACAGCATGTGGTGTACAGTCAGTGAAAAGACATTCACCAGATGTCCTTTATAAACAACACGATTCAAAGATAAAATACACAAAGTAAACAACAGTCTCCTCCTTCCTGTCCAGATGTCAGCATGTGTGCCTACGCCTCTGTGAGCCTGCACCTGGTGGGTATGAGCTCAGAGCCGGAGGTGTTCACAGTGCACATGAACGGCCAGGTTCTTCAACAGAATGGCCACAAAGTGTCATCAGTGGGCCTGATCAGCGGCTCCACCGCCACTGCCAGCATGGTGGCCCTCTACACGGGCCGCTGGCTGCTCTCCTCACACACCGACAAGCACCTGGATGGTATGTGTTTCTCTACTCATGAAATAAACTGATCCAGCATCCACCATGAGCAGATACTTTTTACCAGTGTTACGACATTTACAACAAAAATATGTTTCTGCCATTACAGCTGGTATGCACGGTTTCGTGGATGTGAAAAAGTGTGACAGCTTCACAGCCCCCCGCCGAAGGATGACCATTGAACAGAAACGATACAGCAGGGAGTGGACGTACTACATAGCTGCTGAGGAAGTTGTCTGGGACTATGTACCTAAGATGCCAGAACATGTTGACCAGTAAGCATTTACAGATACGTGTTAGAGCGTGTCATTCTCTCACTTCCATCTTTTCAGACTCTACTTGATCTCAAAGAACAGTCTTACATTGATTAAAAACACCACTGTTTTAAATAGTCTTATTATTTCATGGAAGTTGTATCAATGTCTCAAAATTAAATAAAATGTCATCTCTTTGTGCAGGGACTTCAAGTTGCAGTACCTGACACAGTCATCAACACGCATAGGTACGAGGTACAAGAAGGCCGTGTACACATTGTACAAAAATGAGTCATTCACTGAAAAATTAGAGTCCAAGCAAAGGAAGAATGAGCTCGGGATCTTGGGCCCAGTGATCAGAGCGCAGATCAGAGATGTCATCAAGGTAAGATCATATTCCATCAAAATAAATAAATTAAATGAATCACTTTACATAACACATTTCACTACAGAGCACAAGAGCAGAGAAATCAGAGCACACAGTGTTCAAAATTTAAGTTCATGTTTATGCTAATTTTAATAACCGTGTCCTAGGACTGGGGAACTATGTATTAAAATGGCTACATTACAGAAGTAATCCCTTACAACATAATGACAGTGGACAGTGGCTTTCACTCTCAAACTTAACAGTCAGTCAGTGCCTGTGAGCACACAGAGCAAACACACAAATCATGTGTCACTCTCATACTTCATTCTAGACTTCAGGTCATCAGAGATAGTATTCATCATCGTCTACCAGAGGTGTGGAATCGAGTCACATGACTTGGACTTCAGTCAGATTTGAGTCACAAATTTGATAATTCAAGATTCAACTTGCCAAAATGAAGAAACACTTGCAACTTGACTCGGCCTTAAAAACCAACGACTCGTAACTTCACTTGGACCTGAGCTTTTTGACTTGAACGTATTTGATATTATTTTCCCTCAAACCCAAAGATTAAAAAATACAATATTTAAAAAGTGTGAGACAAAACAATTACTTTCTGTTTATTTTGCAGTGTTGCACTGACGCAGTGCTTTTATTTTGAAAGAGACCTTATACAAACTGTACATTTCCTGTGAAAATGTAAGCGTATTCTAAAAAACAGACAAAGCATGTAACAGGCTGAAGTTGACATGGCGTCCCAGAACGTCAACAACCAACACACCCAGGGTACCTTGCACATCATGTGCTGATGTGGAAAGTCGATGACCAAACATTGATACGTGATGAGGTCAGTGTGAGAATGTGTCGTTAAATAGCATTACATTTGGTGAAGAGCACATTATGACTTCTTTAGGACTAGAAACTCAAAGTATAGGACTTGGGCCTTGACCTAAGACTTGTCAGCCTTGATTTGGGACTTGCATCTGGACTTGGGTGCGAAGACTCACGACGTTCTTGTGACTTGCAAAACAATGACTTGATCCCACCTCTGCTGTCTACTGTCCTCACACCTCTTCCTGTCCTGTTACAGATTGTTTTTAAGAACAAGGCCTCCAGGCCCTACAGCATCTATCCACATGGACTGACCATACAGAAGTCAGATGAGGGAGTCAACTACCCAGCAGGAGGTATGAGATCTCTCCTCACAGTCAAACAGATGGATTGATATGGTGGTATGATGGTCTCTCCTCTCTGCTTTCACCATATACAAGGTTTACAGTTAAATTGATGAGGTACATTTCAATGTGTTTGCCAGGCAACCAGTCTCATGGTGTTCAGCCAGGTGAGACACACACCTACATATGGAGTGTGGCTGATGAGGATGAGCCTTTTGATGCAGACTCTCGATGTCTGACACGAGTGTACCACAGCGCAGTGGACACACCACGTGACATCGCCTCAGGACTGATAGGACCAATCCTCATCTGCAAGAGTCGCTCCCTAAATATCAGGGGTGTGCAGGTAAAAAAAACTATATATATATTTTTTTAAGGCATGCTAGCATATGTCTAACAAATGTCCACATTCCTACTATATTAGCTGAAAGAGAAAACTGTTAAAATAAAAGTCAGAAATGCAACAACCCAAAATATACTTCTGGTTTCTCTCTATAGCTGAAAGCAGACAAGGAGCAGCATGCCATGTTGGCTGTATTTGATGAAAACAAGAGCTGGTACCTTGATGACAACATTCGCCAATATTGCGATCGACCCAGAGTCAACAAGGCAGACCCCGACTTTTATAAATCCAATGTCATGCACAGTAAGTTTTTGTTCTACTCAGACTGAAACTAATGACAGCTCATACTTCAAAAGTTATGATATATTCACTAATATGCATTAATATTCATGTAAATATCCTCACAGCAATTAACGGTTATGTGTTTGAGAGTGGACCGCCCTTGGGCTTCTGCAATGGTGAGGTTGCAACATGGCACGTGTCCAGCATTGGAGCACCAGACTACATCCAGACAGCTACTTTCTACGGCCATCCGTTTGACGTGAATGGGCGGAAGGAGGACATTCTCAGCCTCTACCCTATGACTGGAGAGACAATCACTATGGACATGGACAACATCGGTCAGTCAGAGCTTACAATGCCTTTTTTATTTCAAATTTTATTATATACTGTGTAGCCATCTGAAATGTTTGCACATGAAAAGCTGCTGCTTAGTATTTTAATGGACGATTTTTTTGTATCTCTCTTGAACCAGGCATCTGGCTCATGGCTACTCTGAATTCCCATGAGACGACCAAGGGAATGCGTGTAAAGTTTCAGGATGTTGAGTGCTTTCGCGACCGCCAGTATGAGTACAACGACTATGACGACAATTCCGCAGAATTTACTGTGTGGAACCCTGCAAGCTTTGATGAAATCAAGAAGGAAGGGGAGAAGCAAAAACCTGAGAAACAAAAGCCAGTGGAGTCAGACTTTTACACGGACATGTTTGCAGATGAATTAGGTCTCAGGTCTCTGAAGAACCAATCTACTACATCAGATGTGGAGCTGCTTGACCTCTCCTTCCTTGAATATGATACTGTTAATGTGCCCAACGCAGATAGGAATGTAATTGTTGATTTCACTGAGACAAAGAATGAAAACAAAACATCTTCTCCAAAACCAAATAATCTAAATGAGACATTATTATCAAATGGGAAAGAAGTGGATGGACTAGACCTTACATTACTAAAGCAAAATACGAGTGCGCCATCAACTACTGACAATTCTTCTGTGCATAAAACAGAGAAGATACTGAAGAATCATCTTGATAATGTTACAATGTCTGACACAGAGAACACAATAGCTCACAATGCTACGGTATTATCAGTGGCCGGAAACACATCTACAGAAGGTACTAATCTTACATTACAAGACACTACCAATCTAACTGTAACTCCACGAGAAAATTCAAGTTCCATCTTGGAGACTGGAATAACAAATGCAACCCTGACTGATGCCGACCAGACTTCTGTGGGTGGGACCTTGGTGGAGGACTCCGAGGAGAAAATCACCAGAGGGGACGTGTTTTCTTACTCTGCGCCTTTATCCAATTCCAGCACCAACAATCTCCACAGTGCACCAGAGGGCAACGCCAAAAAACAGGAAGATAAGAAAAACACTGCAGCTAACCAAGCTGACATGTCAGCAGATGGAACGAACAATTCTTTGCCTGTTCTAGCATCTGATATTAAAGAGGATGACATCATCAGCCTAATTAGAAGCATCTTGAACATCTCACAGCTGAGGTTGGAGACCACAGATGACAAAATCGGTGGCAAGGATTATATGATCATCTCAACAGAGCCAAAGAATGACCTTCAACTGAACTCCTCTGACATTATCCCCACCAATTCCAGCCTTGAAAATGTAACACATGAATCACTCCAAAATTGATCCTTACAGAATGTCACGGTGGATATAGCCAAATCAAATTCATCAGAGAAGATTAGCTTCGAAAGTAAGAAGAACGCCTCAGATCTTCTTAGTGAGTTGAGCCATGCACCAACTGCAACAAGTTTCTCCAACAACACTGACCTTTTTCTCTTCAGCGATGCGGTGAGAAAGACCAATTCTAAAGACAGCAAAACCAGTGGCAATGACTCCCTCATTACCACTGCAGAGAAGGAGAAGGAGAATGACCTTCGAATTAATTCCTCTGAAATTGTAGCTATTCCTGTCAATTCCAGCCTTGAAAATGTAGCACACAATTTGCACAAAACTGGGCCCTTACAGAATATATCCACATTAAATTCATCAGCAGAGATTATTTCAGAGAGACAGGAGAATGCCTCTAATTCTCTTGGTGAGTTCAATCATACATCTTCTACAAAAAGCTCCTCCAAAGACACTTCGGTGGAGCTAAGGGCCTCAGACAGCATTGAAGACGAAGTGCATATCTACCTCACAAAAAACAGTACACAGGTGATTAAAACCACCTCCATCAAAACGCAGGGCCACAACTGGACTTATGATGGAACTCACCAGCTGGAATCCGTGGAAATTCCTGACTACATGATGAAATATCTCGGAAAAGAAACCCCCAAAACGACGCCAACTCCTAAAAAGAAGGTCAGGAGGGTGAACCTCCGACAGTGGCCGCAGAGGGGCCAAGGCATGAAAACAAAGAAGAGGAAGGAGTACAAGCCTCAGGCCAGGAGTGGCTTACCGTTCTCTCCTCGTGGGTTCAATCCAGGCATGTCCCCACGTGGGTCACGACCCCAGGTACCGCAGCCTGTCTCTGATGAGGCAGAGCTCATTAACATGCCCGTGGTCATTGGTGTGCCCCGGCCTGATTTCAGTGACTATGAGCTGTACATTCCTGGGGACGAACCACATCATTTAGAGTCAGTTACGGAAGATCTGGCTGCAGATGAATATGAATACGTGACCTATGTAGACCCCTACAGCAGTCATGAAGACCTAAAGAATATCAACCTAGATGACACCACCAAATACTACTTAAAATACTCAGGCCCAAATGTTAGGACTTATTTCATCGCTGCAGAGGAGGTTGAGTGGGACTATGGTGGCTACGGACAGAGGTAAGCTCAGAGATAAGAAGAGCTCACATGACATTTGAAAAGACATGACTGTTCAGATTATTTGGAGAATTGTATAGCAGGTACACATTGATACACAAAACTGACATAAGGTCATGTTATTACCACAGGAGGCAAGACAAGTCGCAGCACAACAGTCGAGAAACTAGATTCACTAAGGTCATTTTCCGAGGATACTTGGACAGCAGCTTCAGCACACCTGACATCCGTGGAGAGATAGACGAGCATTTAGGCATCCTGGGACCTGTCATCAAGGCGGAGGTCGGACAAAGCATCATGGTAAGACTGTCAGCCTCTGTGTCTTCTGGGATCTCACATTTTCAAATTTTATTTCCTGCGTGGAGCTTCCCTTTCATCACTTCCTTTGGCAAGGAGGTTAGGTTTTCGGTTAGGTCAAGGTTACTATGACCTTGTCTGTCTAATTCTTGCAAATGTGATAACTCAAAAATGTTTTGAGGGAATTTCTTCACATTTGGCACAAACGTCTTCTTGGACTCAACAATGAATTGTTTCGATTTTGGTGGTCAAAGGTCAAGGTCATGGTGACCACAAGTTTGTCTCAATCTCCTGACTGTGCTATCTCAAGAAGGCCTTAAGAGAATTTATACAAATTTGTCACAAACGTCCACTTGGACTCAACAATGAACGGATTAGATTTTGGTGGACAAAGGTCAAGGTCACTGTGACTTCATGTTTGTCTAATTCTGGTTAATGCAATACTTCGAGAAAGCCTTGTAGGAATTCCTTCAAATTTTTTTAGAGTAAGGGTGCTCTCCAGATAATTCGGCTCCCAGTAAAAATCTTCTGAACAATGAACACTTAAGTTGTTAATTATGTGTCACATATTTTCATAAAATTTCTGTCTGAAATGTGAAGAAAATTAGCTGAATATTCAAAATACATCAGCCAAAAAAATGGGAGCCCCATGAGGGACGAGCTGTTTCCCCATATTTACAGTCTGTGTGCTAAACCAAAGTAACTGTCTTTAGTTTTCATCAAACTTTCTGCAAGAAAATGAATAAGTGTATTTTCCAAAATATTTAACCATTCCTTTACAGCTACAAGTACCCAACCACAGAATGTGTCTCTTTGTCTTCCAGGTGGTGTTCAGGAACAACGCCAAGCGCCCGTACTCTTTGCATCCAAACGGAGTTTCCTACACGAAGCAGACAGAGGGTCTGTCCTATGAGGATGGCTCCAAGTACTGGTATAAATATGACAATGAGGTTCAGCCCAACACCACCTTCACATACATGTGGAAGGTCAGTTCTATGGTTGGGCCATCGCCACATGAGTCACACTGTCGGACCTGGGCCTACTATTCTGGCGTTAATCCTGTGAGTAACTTTTACTTTGTGGGCAATTATCGAAGAAATGCTCTTTAAAAATTTACAGTGATCCAAACACAAGTGGACAGCAGAGACACATGGTCGTTCACATCTGTGTCTATCGAGTGTCTCCAGCTGACCACGTGTTCGGATTTCATTACTGCTCGTACAAAGTTATTACGTTAAAATTTGATGAAAAAACGTCATTTTTTTTCCCCTATTTTTTAAATGACACAATTTCAATCTGTTTTTCAATTATTATCATTTATTGACTTACATAAACTTTTAGCTTAGGTTGTACAGATTTTAGGGATATGAAGCATTTGAAGATATTCCAGGAAATGACATCACAATAAACAAAAATACCAATGTGCGCAGACCATTTACAGTGCAGAGTCGAAGGGTTAAAGCCACTGTGGCGCCCCCTGGTGGCAGCATAAAAACATTGAATGGGCTGAAAGTAACAGTGCAACAATTTTTACCAGGACTGTGACATTTTTCCACAAAAACAAACTCAAATGCAGATGTGTTTGGTTTGAGCATGGTGGAATGTATTAAACCTGAGGTTTGCTCTGTCTCTCAGGAGAAGGATATCCACACAGGCTTGATTGGGCCTTTGCTGGTGTGTCGAGAAGGAACCCTGACCAAGGACTTACCAGACATGAGGGAGTTCACGTTGCTTTTCATGACCTTCGATGAGTCGCAGAGCTGGTACTACGAGGACAACCGTGAGAGGATACAGAGGAGGAGCCGAAGGAGATTTATGGACCGTGACTTCAAGGAGAACCTCAAGTTCCACTGTAATGCATTATATACCTTTAACTAGCCTGGTTTAACTGATCCTCTTCCCAAAATCTTTCAATCATAAGAACCAAAAATTATAAAACATGCTAATTTAAACACATTTAGTATGTGCATCCACTGTCACTAATTTATTATTGTGTCAAAAAGTCTACAGTACCTGTAGGTAGAATTCACTGAGGTTCACTACCTTGTTTTCCATGCAGGATTTATCACTTACACGACAGAAAAACAAAATCACCTGATCAAACATCATAAAAATGTCTTTCCTGTTTTTTGCTTAAGCCATCAATGGCATCATATACAACCTGAAGGGCCTGAGGATGTACACCAACCAGCTGGTGTGCTGGCACCTGATCAACATGGGCTCTCCCAAAGACTTTCAGAGCGTCCACTTCCACGGACAGACGTTCCTCCACAAGAAGACCACCACCTACAGACAGGCCGTCTACCCACTGCTCCCAGGTGAGCAACATAATGTGTCATAATGTCTGTTTCTTAAAGGAACAGTTCACCCCCAAATACAAGAAACATATTTTTCCTCTTACCTGAAGTCCTATTTATCAACCTAAGTTGTTTTGGTGTGAGTTGCTGAGTGCTGGAGATATCAGCTGTAGGCACGTCTGCCTTCTCTCTTCTCTAATGGAACTAGATGAACAACAGCCCAAAAAAATACGTATGAAAACTCAACAGCAATGTCTCTCTCCAGAAATCATGACCCAGTTATTCAAGATAATCCACAGACCTTGTTGTGGGCAGTTTCATGTAGGAACAACTTTCTTTCTACTGAACTCCAACCGTCTCACTGTATCACTATGCAGAGGGTAGCATCTACTTAAAGACGAGAGGTTCATGCTTGTGACCACATAAGATGTAAACATTAATGATGTCCTCCTCAGCTGAGCTGTAACATTAGCTAACTCAGTGGTGCTAGGTGAGCTAGCAGTAGATGCAAGCTTCCTTCGGCGCAGTGATACGGTTGGCGGGTGTAGTTCAGTAAAAATAAAATAGTTCCAATGTGAAACTGCTCACAACAAGGTCTGTGGATTATCTTGAGTAACCAGGTCATGATTTCTGGAAAGAGACATTACAGTTTACAGTTTTTCAAATATATTTTTTGGCACTTTGAGCACCAAAAGTGCCATCTAGTTCCATTATGCTGGAGAGAAGGCAGACATCTCTACAGCTGATATCTCCAACACTCTGCAACTCACACCCAAACAGTCTAGACTAATAAATAGCTCTACAGGTAACAGGAAAAATATGTGTTTTTGATTTTGGGGTGAACTGTTCCTTTAAGTGAATTCAGATTAACACCTTCTTCTGTACTTATAGTTTTGACTAAAGTCACAATTTTCTATTTGGATTTACAGTACCTTAAAGCTGTTAGCTACCGGTTGTATTCAGTGTCGACAATGTAGCAGAGACAATATGTTTCAACTAAATCACTGAACCAAACTGTGTTTGCAGGAAGCTTTGCTACTCTGGAGATGAATGCATCCAAACCTGGCCTGTGGCAGCTGGAGACAGAAATTGGTTTGAACCAACAGAAGGGCATGCAGACCCTTTTCCTGGTTCTAGATAATGGTACAAACAACTAAACAGCCCTGCAGCATCTAGACAAACTGTCATGTTGTTTTGATATTGAGATTTTGCTTATGTCTCCCTCAAGACTGCTACCGTCCGCTGGGTTTAGAATCAAGCAGCGTTACAGACCTCCAGATCACAGCAATCAACACGAGAGGTAGCCACGCCTCCTTCTGACTGTGCCTATGTGTTTTACCAAATGCACCGTTCATCGCAGTGAAGGTCTATGTCACTGGAGGAATGACAATATTTTTATCTTCGTAGGATACTGGGAGCCCTACCTGGCCCGACTGAACAATCATGGTAAATACAACGCATGGAGCACAGAGCAGAACCACAGCTGGATTCAGGTATAGTGTGATAAGGGTGAATGTGTGTTTGTGTTTAACTCTATTTGCATGTATGAACTTGCTTTCCACATGACCACAATCTGCTACCTGTGGACTTTCCTCCTGTACAGGTGGACTTCCAGCGGCCAGTTGTGATCAGCCAGGTGGCCACGCAGGGAGCCAAGCAGATGTTCTACTCCCATTACATGACGAAGTACATGATCTCTTACAGCACTGACCGCAGGAAGTGGATCTTCTATAAGGGCGACAGCAAGGGCCTCAGGAAGGTGGGGGAGGTTTGATCACTTTGGATCGTTGCAGCTACAAACTAAGTGAGAAGTGTGCGATTGCTTATTTTTCTGCTCTCTGTCTCGTTCACCAGGTGTTCACTGGGAACCAGGACTCCTATGATACAAAAACAAACACCTTCTTTCCTCCTGTGGTTGGACGGTTCATTAGGCTCCACCCCATTGAATGGTACAACTCGGCAACAGTCCGCATGGAGTTCTACGGCTGTGAGCTTGACGGTAAGATGTTACTGTGTTAGTTTTTCATTTCATTACGTTCAGTTACGCAGTTTGGGTTTAGGAAAAGAAAGTTATGTTGGGTAGGTTTAGAAAGATAAATTTATGCAGGTTAGCTTAAGGAAAGTAAAGTTATGTAGGTTGGGTTTAGGAAAATAAGGTTATGTTTAGTAAAAAAGGGTTATGAAGTTAAGGTGAGGTAGACAAGGTTTAGCAGGGTAAAGTTAGGTTAGTAGGTTAAGTTATGTAGGTTAGGTTCAGGAAAATAAGGTGAAGTAGGTTAGGTTAAGGAAAGTAAAGTTATGTAGAATAGTTTTAGGAAGGTAAAGTTGCGTAGGTTAGGTTTTCTGACAATCTGACATTTCTAACCTGCTGCCTCAGGCTGCTCGGTGCCTCTGGGGATGGAGAGCAGACTGATAGAAGACCATCGCATCACAGCGAGCTCTCAAGCCTCCAGCTGGTACTCTGGACCCTGGAGAGCCTCTCTTGCACGCCTCAACACGCAGGGCACCATCAACGCATGGCAGGCTAAGGTACAAATCCTATTAGTGACATTACATGTCTAAATTAAAGGGATGAATCAGATTTTTTTAAATGGGGCTGTTTGAGGTACTTATCTGTAGTCAGCGTATTACAAACAGTAGATGTCAGTCGGCATGCTGCCAATTTGGAGAAGCAGGCAGGAGTGCCAATACAAAACTCTAACTGCATGTACTGCTGGGGACGGTGGCAGCAGCAAAACATATTTTAGCCACTTTTAAAAGTCTTACCTTAAAAAATCAATATCACTTTAAGTGCACACTATATTGGGAGTATTTTTTATCACTTTATCTTAATGTCAGACAGCCTCTTCCATCAGAGAACCCATTAATGGCTTCAGTTTCCTGTCTATGCTTTCGTCAAAGCCACCAGACTCCATTGAGAAAAACAGCAGTTTTAGCTCACACAACACAGGAGCTGCTGGTCTACTGCTGCTTTGATCACTTATTTTTATATGTGGTATTGTGTGACTTTGGTAAATCAGAACTAACTCTTTTAAACACCAAAATCACATAATAGCACAAACAAAATAACTATTTTAGGCAGTGGTAGACCAGCAGCTCCTGTGTTCAGCAATGTTAGTTTTTTCTCAATGGAGTCTGGCATTGAAGAGAGCAATGTGACGGCTTCACTTCCCAGTCAGAAATCAGTGTCTGACATTAAGGTAATACAGTGAAAATACTCTCTATACAGCATACACTTGAACTGATACAATACTTCAGGTGGGACTGTTTTTAGGTGGCTAAAATACTTTTTGCGGCTGCCCTCGTCCACAGCAGTACATTACTTAGCTTCTGTGTTGTACTCCAGCCTTCTTCTTTAAACTGTGAGCGTGCCAACTGACATCTACTGACAGTAATACCCTGACTTTAGATAAGTGCCTCATACAACCCCACTTCAAAAAATCCAGACTATCCCTTTAAGGCATTTAAATTCATAGTAAGCATCCAGTAGAATGTCTCAGGGTCTGAGTGACCTGCAGTATACACACACCCGCAGCCCCAAAAATCCTTGAAAATGATTTGGGCATGCTAATCTTCAAGTCAAATCTACCTACCTCTTCCTCAGTATAGTGACATGCATCAGTGGCTTCAGGTGGAACTGCCCCAAATAAAGAAGATCACAGGTATCATTACACAAGGAGCCAAGTCTCTGCGGAAAGAGATGTATGTCACATCCTACTCTCTGCAGTACAGCGACAATGGGATACACTGGACCCACTACACAGATGATGAGCACATCTCTTTCAAGGTGAGCTGTGGCAAAAAAATTATTTCAATAAAACACTTTGTAATTATCCAGCTCACAGGCAGCTGGAGGTTCTCTTTGGCGGTCACATAGACATGATTCAAAATAATGTCCTTCTCTTTCTCATCAAACGCAGACTTTTTCGGGAAATAAAGACAACAACGACCATGTGAAGAACTACATCTACCCTCCTATCTTCTCCCGCTTCATAAGAATAATCCCCAGAAGATGGGAGAAATCAATCACCATGAGAATAGAACTACTGGGCTGTGATTTTGAGTGATGATAAACAAAGACACCAATTCATAGCAAATGGACCATGCACATGCGGACTGAAACACTCAAAGTGTACCCCCAGTCTAATGCACTTCAACTTCCACACATACGGTCATACATGAAGGATACCACATATATAAAGTAACTAAATCACGGTCTTTGTGTGCAGGCAACACATGAATATACCTACTGCTTAGGCCGTCTGTTAAACTCATCCTATTAAGCGTTTTATTCTAGAAATATATGGCCAGTTAGAATGAGTTAAAGGAGCAGTGTGTGAGATTTATGGAGATTTAGTGGCATCTAGTGGTGAGGTTTGCAGATTGTAACCAGCTAAAACTTCTCCTGGTTAGAATTCCTTCAGTGTTCATTGTTCAGGAGGTTTTTTATCGGGAGCTGAATTATCCACCAACGTCTCCTCCTCTCCAAAACAAACGGACCAGCTGATTTAAACCGGTGAAAATACTGAATAAAGTAGTGTCATGTTTAAATATCTGCGTTTTTCATAGACTTTCATCATGGAGGGGCTGCTGACTACAGTGACCCACACAATAATCCATAAAAAAAACAAAATGCAAATGGCCCTATCTAGAGCCAGTGATTGGTTTGTCTGTGCTGAGCTACTGCAGGAAGATAGCGGTGCATGGCGAGCTCCGTAGAGAAGGATCCGCTTCCCTAGTGCCTGCTTTGAGTGTTCATCTTACGTCAGGTCCAGACGTTTAGGAGGTTTTTACCGGGAGCCGAAATATCAACAGAGGTCCCCCACTCTCCAAAACAAGTGGACCCTGTCATTTACACTAATAAAAACACCAAATAAAGAAGTCTCATGTTAAAAAATCTGTTTTTCTGACAGTGTTTGGCATGTCAGAAACAGGCAGCTAGCCTAGCACCTGCTGATGTATGCTCACCTTTTCCCTTAGTATCCAGGGGCCGTAATCACAAACATTCTGAGAACATTCTCAGAGCTCCTAACTTAGACTTAAAGTTTTAGCAAAGAGTCCTGGCTTAGGAGTGATTTAGGAAAGTTCTCAGGGCGACTCTGAGCAAGGAAGGGACAGAAAGTTCTTCCTTACGGAGGAGGTGTGGTCGACCCTGTTGCTAGGTATGATGCATTCTTTTAACAGATGTGATTGGTTGTCACAGACACCTAAGGTGTGAGGACACCCAGTGGAAATGAAATGAACTGCTGACTGTGAAAGTGTTGTCAGTGTTAGTGTGATCACTCTGCTGATGGAAGGTTGAGACAGACTCAAGTCATCACTGCTGCATCTTGCCAGTTTTCCAAATATCTCAGTGTTGTTGTCATTTCGTTTCTAGCATTATGGCGTTATTTCAATTGGTGGGAAGTGCGTGCATTTCCCCAATGAGATCAACCACAAACATTATTCCTGCACAATCTAATTTGTGGCATTTCATTTACTCGGTGTTGTGAAATGATTACACAGGAAGCTCATGCAACTTTAGCCGCAGCTATATTTTTACAGTACACTTGCAATAACATGTGAGATGTCCTAGTTGCTTAGACTTCACTGCAACGTGCGTTACCGTACAACACCTAGTAGTGCGCAGGCACATTACTCATCTTTATATGACCAGTGTCATCCAGCGTTTGGAGAATATTTCTCTGACCTCTTTGTCTTTTTGCCATTTTCTCCTCTGATTAAGAAACTCTTAAGCCTCTGAAAAGCCCTCGTCCCTGCTCCTAACCGTTTTTTTCAGGTCTGAGATGCTCTGTGAATGACTTTTATCTTATTAAGGACCTAGTCTTAACTTAAAAGGGAAATTCTAAGAAAATATCTCAATTTTAAGAAGAAGAATTTTCTTAGAATTTCCTCACGTGGAGCAAGTTTTTGTACGAGGAAGCCTTGTGAATCATCCCCACATGTTCAGGAGGTTTTTACCGGGAGCCATATCATCCACAGAGGTCTCTTTGTCTCCAAAATAAACTGACCTGCTGATTAAAACCTGTGAGAACACTGAATGGAGCAGTGTCATGTTAACATTTCTGTGTTTTTCCAATGCTTCCATAGTGGAAAGGTTTCTTAATACAGTGGCTGATGTGAAAATGTAAAAATGTGAATGTCCCTATCCAGAGCTCGTGTTTGGTTTTACTGTTCTGGGCTACTGTAGAAACATGGCGGTGCAACATGGTGATCTCTGTGGATGAGGACCTGCTCCCTGTGTAGATATAAATGTCACATGCTAAGCGAACAAAGACACAAAGAATCTTATTTTTAGTTGATTATACACCAAAGAAAACATAATTATAATATTATATTCCATTTCTGCCAATATATCCCCCTAAATCTGACACACTGGACCTTTAAAAGAACTCTTTAATATGTGCATCATGTGTGAGTAATCTTAAATGCCTTGTCAATAGTTTATTGTATTTTTGAAATGCTTCTTTCAGCTGATATACGACACCTTGTCCTCCAGAAATGATTATAAATGAATGTAAATATGTAAGTAGAGATCATGTAATTTATTTTTCAATAAATATGATCATCATTCTTTTTGTCTGGTGTCCAGCTCAGTGATGTATGGGCGCTTTAAGTATGTGAACTCTGATATCTTCTCATGGTGTCCTATGTAAGGGTGTCACTTTTAGCACCTCTGCTGAGGCCAGGCCGCTCGTTAAGCAGCACCTCTGAGCCTCCAGAGTCAACAGACACGTGCAGCTGCAAACACATGGCATGTTTATCCATTTGCTGATCATGTTAGAGTGGGCACTGGAGGTGTGAAAGTCTCAGCATGGCTGTCCTGTGTGCTACTAATCTCACAGATAGCTTTATTGGACAAGTCAACTGGCTGTCAGAGGCTCTGGGAACGCTGTCACTCTGCCTCTGAGAAACAAGTGACACTAAGACCATATAATTTAACAAAAGACAAATAATAGCGCACAACTGAACCCAGGGAAAAGCTGGTGAGGTAAATCCCCAGTTACATTGGTAGCAGTGTTAATCCACTTCTTCAGGATAAAGACACTTCATGTGGGCGAGCACCTGATGAGACAGGAAAGGACATGCTGTAAATGTATGCTCCATTTACCACATTCATTACTCAGAAAAATTACAGTTTTTAATTAATTAAACTGAGATCCACTTGATCTTTATTATCACCTCTTTGGTGCAAAAGTCTTCTCTTGCAAATGTGTTTTCACAGATCTCGTAGAAAGACCCCAAACTCTTTTGAATTAACTGTGTAAACAATAGAAAACATCTATTCACAGCTGAAAGAGGTAATCGTGAATCTCTGATACACCTGTGTGAAACTCTTCAAACTGAAGTCAGTCCTTATTTATCTATAAAAGTGGCCACCTTATGTTGATATTTGCCAGCATGGGTCAGAGAGGCCAAAGCACATAAGGAGAGGAAGAGGCCTTGAAACAGGGGAAGTGAGTATTCAGCGTTTCTGAGTTTGAAAAGTACGGAAACAAGACCAGATCAAAATCTGTTATATGGCTGTTGCAGTCTATCCAAAAAGATTGACAGGGAAAATTCTGATGTAGAATAAAGACATTGCCTTGAGTATTTCTGAGTTTGGATGATATTCTTTATTGGTTCTTTGGTCAGGAGAGAAGACAGCAGGAAAAAACTGTATCATCATGAATAACTGAATTAAATCTAGTCTAGGTGCTTACTGTAGATCTTATGTCAGCATCAGTTGATGGGCACAGAGGGTGTGCACACAAGAATAAAATGGAGAAAATGTCTCCTTTATTCCAATATTTCAACAGATCATCTTAAAGAAGGTGTAAAAAGAGTCGTGCAGGGGGCAGCAAGGGTTGTTATCTCTTGTAAAATCATCTCTGGAGAAAAGAAAAGAATTCATGCTGTGATATGCTCATTGTCTTTTTTTGGCACCTATTATAAATATGTCAAGCATCAATAAATGGCAAAGTAATATAATACAAATAAGGCTGAACCGGTTCATACTGAGAGCTGTATTTTTGTCCATTGTGTAATGACTGATTAGAAGACTATATTCATTTGACCACAAGTTTTTTTGTGTGATGGAAATATTTGCTTTTGTTGCATGTTTTTAATGTTTTGTAGGTGTTAAAGCATTTTGCAAACAAAATGTGGCATTTTGGCCATCAACTCTCAGATTATTCCTGTGTGTGACCTGCTCTGAAAATGTAAAATCTGAAAGGACAAATGTGTTCAAGCCAATGAGAGAAACTATAAAGCAAAGTTGGACTAATTTTAAGTTTCAAAACATCAGCTGCAGTTGACACAATTCACCACCAGGTGGCGCTCCAACTTCATCTTTGCTGAAAATCAGGCCAGGACTGAATATTTCTCTATCAGTGTGATAAAGTTTTGTCTGATCGACCACCTGATAACATTACTGAAGATCATGATGTAGATGACTTCAGACTTAAAGAGCCTGTCTGACAGAGCACAGAGCAGTTCTTCAATTCTGAGCTTCAAAAATGTGAAAAAACAACAACTAAATATACAAATTCATATTTTGCTTTTTAAATATATGAACTCATAACTGTACATTCACAGGGTCATGAATATTTAGGTAATAATAGCATGTGAATTCTCATCTATTTACTACTGTACATATATGTTAATAAAAAATGATAATAATAATTCTTCATTTTGGTGGGAGCCAGAGGTTCTCTGTGTACGCAAGGTTTTACACTGTATGAATTAAAGTCTTTACTTCCTAACAAAGGCTGGAGCCCATGTGAACCATTCTGATCAGATATTTAAAAACTTCACTTCATGTAAAAATACTCCATCACAGGCAAAACCCTACAATCATAATGTTCCTTAAGTAAAAGAAGAGAAACAATCAAAGGTAGAAGTGCTCCTTATTACTGTATCCACTCATGGATGGATTACTGATTACAACAGAGCCTGTGCTGTCTTACACAGGCTCAGGTCCCACTGGCCTTCACCTGTAAAATGTCAAATTACAAATTAACACGTACCTACCAGGAAGAGACTCAAAATGACCACAAAGAGATGCAAAGAAACCATGAAGGGACATAAAATACCAACAAAAAATAGCAAAACTAATACAAAGCAACACAAAAAGGCCAAAAGAATCACCTCAAAGAGACACTAAACCACCAAAAAACATTTAAAAAATTACTTAAAAAAGACGCAACGTGACCAAAAAAAGACACAACATGACCTTAAAGAGACAAAAAGTGACAAAAAAAGACACAAAACTACCTCAAAGACACACAAAACAACCAAAAAGAGACATGAAACCACAAAGAGATGCAGAGGAACTGCAAAATCAAACTACACTAACTACAAAAAATGGCAAAACAACCACAAAGAGACACAAAACGACCAAATGAGACACAAAATGATGTCAAATAGACATGAAACAACCACATATAGACAACAGGTTTCATATTGACGACTAAGAGATGCAAAATCACCACAAAGTCTGTGTGTACTTGCCTCTGTGTGGGAGAGGATGGGGGGCCCTTTGCATATCTGTGCCCAGAGGCCCCGTCACTCATGATCCATGTATCCACTTTTTACTGAGGCATTAACATATGAGCTGTGAAATGTTTTATCTGGCCAAGATGGAGCTTATTTTATATTTCCTACATACTGTTATGAAGCTAAACATCTGACAAAGTGTCATGTTTATTAGCTGATCACATGCTCTGTGTTGAGAAATGATCTGTAACATCATTGTTAGGTAAATGTAGTCGATGTAAAAGGTGCAATATCTGCCTGTGATGCGTCAGTCTGTCCGTCACAGTGAGGCCTGGCTCTGTCCTGATCTGCCCGGTGACACAGTATGAAAAGCTCTGGGTCATGATTATTAATATCTGTGCATTACACCTCTGCCTGGCAGGGGACACACGAGTTGTTTACAAACACGCTTTTATGAGGGAGACGTCATACACACACACACACACACACACACACACACACACACACACACCCCTCCCTGCTCTGCTCGTCCCGCCCCCACAGAGCAGGGCTCATTAAAAGGCAGCAGCTCCTCAGCCTGGAGGGTTAGTTCAAGACCTGCAGGAGGTTTCTCACAGGAGGACACAGTGGGACTTTACTCTGAGGGACATACACACACATCTGTAGATATATAACTCACATTTTGGATAAACTCAAACCTGATTACTGGAATAATGAAGTCTCCAAAGCTGAAACCTCAAGGTAAATACAAGTTTGTTTTTATATCCTGGAGCTTGATATTTTTATTTTCAATAACTGTTTGGTTCACTGTTCATGCTGCCATCACCACCTCAGGGTCACACTTCACAAACAGTCCTGCAAGAAGTATTTAAATATAATATTTTAAAAGGAAATATTGTGTTATGAGCCTGCATTTAATAGTCATTCATACTGACAAACCCTTCCACATAATGTGTAGCCATATATTCACACTACTATAATATTAGGCCACAGTATTTGTTTACTGGTTTATTTCCAGTCCCTGAAGTGATTAATACTGGCGTCTTCTTGCAGCGAAGTTCGTGAACGAGGAGGATCTGAGCGACGTGCTGTGCGAGTTCGACGCGGTGATGGAAGACTTCACGTCGCCGGTGGAGAAGCGACACTTCAGGTACTACGACGAACACCTGAAGACCATGAAGAGGAGGAGCAGCGCGAGCGTCAGCGACAGCGGCATCAGCGACTCAGAGAGTGAGTTGGTGATGAATTATTAACTGTGTATTCAGCAGACTTGGGGACAGCTGTCAGTGCAGTTTGGAGTTTGTTTCCTAAATATGACAACAAATAACTCTTTGGATCATGCAGTGACAAACGTGACGTATGATCTGTGCCATGGGACAATGCAAGAGGACAGAGAGGGCATACATTTGGGTGTCTTAAAGCAGGGAAGGTTCCAGAGAGGATCTTAAACTTGGGTAATAGAAAGTGCAAACTGATACCTGAGGCTCCAGAATGGAGATCAGGTCTGCAGTTATGATCTGTTTTCTGCATCTGTCCCTAATGGGCGACTGTTTGAAGGAGTCCTGCCCACTTTGCCTCAAGATAAAGTCTCAAGAAGTTTGTCATGTCACCTCTTTGTTTCAAACTTTGCTGCCTCTCTACTACAGTCAGTGTAACTCCTCCTCCTCCTCTGCGCTGTAATATTTTGGGTGCAGTTTCTTATCATGTGCCATCAGGAGGGCGGCTTTGGAGACTGGCAAACTGTTGCACATGCATGCATCCGTGCATGAATGCTCACATACACACGGAGAGAAAGAGAGATTTGATGGTAGTCCAGAGATCTGGGCGTCAGATTGAGCCACCGCTGCATATTTTGGCACACTGGCCCCACTATTGTGGCTGCTTCTCTAACATTTTACTGTCATATATTACTCTAACATACAGTGTTTTAAAAGTCTGCTCCCCCAGCTGGAGGCTGGAGAGCTGGCCCCGGGCAGCGTCTTACCCAAAATGTGATCGCCTCTGACATACGGAGAAAAATATGCTCCAGGTCCCCAGGAGCAAAGATAGTTTCCCAGACACGTGTGAGTGGGCTGGGGCTTATGAGGGAAATGTGGAAAATCTTTATAGTCTTCATTTTTCTGGAGAGAGTGTGGAGACATTAAGAGTGAAGAGAGGACGTTCAGTTAACTGCAGACACATGTATGATGGACTGCAGAGAGATTCACGCTGTAGTGCAAGACATCATTCTGGTAATTGCAGAAGAAGTGGGGTTCCAGTGGTTTTGTGAGTGTATCATCAATGCCCACAGTGTTTACTAACCCAGCTAGAGTTTAGGTTATCACCACTGAGGGTCTCACATTAAGCAACATCAGAGCAAGAGGGAGGGTGTTCGAACCTGTGTCTCTGGTGCTAATGAGGGTGTTGATTTGCTCAAGAGATCAGATTCCTGCATGAGCTCTGTCCTCTCCATGGCAGTCTAATGAAGAGGGACCTGTCCCACGCAGGAACAAGCTATTGTGTTGCAGCCTGATGGATGGATGGAGCGATGAACGTGCAGATAAATGACACAAACTGTGCAGGGTCTTCTAGAGCCGCCCTAGAGCGCGCATGTTTGAGTGAGGAGAACACAAAATCAAATATAGAAAACTGAGAAAGCAGAGGGATTCATATCCAAATTGAACACAGATATTAAGGCCACAGCTCTGTGTGTGTGTGTGTGTGTGTGCCTGGCTGCTCCCCGTTGTGTGTGGCGTCTCCTATCTCATGCTGTGTGCTCACTGCTGAGTGGTGGGAGTGGTGCAGGTCAGAGAGGGGGTGAGTAAGTAAGTGGTCGACATCTTAGACACTGTTAAGGTCCGCTGGAGATCTGCACAGAGGAGTCAGATAGACAAGCACAGCTCTAAGTGCTGCTTAATCTTCTTATTGTCACACACACTTACTTTATACTCACACAGCCAGGAAGGTTGAGACGTTTACCCAGAGTGCACTTCTACAACCAGATGGGAATGACAAAAAAGTTGCTTTTAATGAAAGAAGTCGGACAAGCCGTCCGAATCCAGCTGCAGAGAGTCTCTACTTTCTTCCTCCTTTTCTTGCCAGACAGTGAGAACGTGTTATGTTATGTGGTGGCTTGAAATATGGATCTGGCAGAAACAAAGTGCTCATTATATCATTTATGTAACCATCCGTTTAGAGTTTGGGTGGTACAGGGGACGAGAACGTGCCCTGCTCTAAACGTGTCGGAGATAAATCTTACATAAGAGCAGGGGAAGAGTTGCATGACTTTCGAGATGTCTCTTCCCAAGACAACCTGTTATATTGCTGTCACTGACCGCCACAATGGAGAGTCAGTCGCCGAGTTCAGGTTACATGTAGTATTTTTTGCTTTGGGGTCGTCCAGCGGAGCAGAGCACAAACTTCTGCTTATGGGAATGTTTCTTCTCAGGGGTCAGCGTTGGCACTGCAGCAGCAGAGGCTTGTACGCTTTGTGTGTACCCGCAGCTCTGAGTGTGCAAATACAAGCACATGCATGTGTTTGACAGGCTGTAGAAGAAAGGCTGTCATTAGAGGAGAATGCAGTGATTACACCCTGAAGCTGCTCCACTGACACAGATCAGATTTGAATGCGTAACGTGGGGAACACTGGAGCAAATCTAATTCGTCTGCATTTTGTCTTCTGTCTCTTTCTGACAGGTGCAGAGTCGCTCAACAGAAACAGCTTCAGCTTCAGTGATGAGAGGCTCAACTCCCCCACCGTGCAATCCCCTACCACCAGCTCACCTCCTCTTATGTCACCAAAACGTGAGTTACACTCCTCCTTCCTAAACACACTCACACTACTGTGAACTTTCTTACCTGTTTTTACCATTTCAAATCACCGGGTCCACATTTTTTGGAGAATAAGAGGCCTCTGTGAATAATTCAGCTCCTGAACATTGTGATCTTAAGTTATCAGATAAAAACAGTGAGCGCAGATTAGCAGGTGCTAGGCTAGCATCCCATTTATGTGCCAAACAGAATTGGAGAAACACGGATTTGTAACATGAAACTGCTTTATTCACCTGGTCTGCTTGTTTTGGAGAGAAAGAGACCTCTGTGGATAAATCAGCTCCCATTGAAAACCTCCTGAACAATGACCACTGAAGGAATTTTAACTGGGAGAAGTTTCAGCTGGTTGCTATCTGCAATCCTCACCACTAGACGCCACTAAATCTCCCTAAATCTTACACACTTGACCTTTAAGTATAACTCATATAATGAAGACATATGCAGAACCATCAGCCTCAGTCTTATCTGTTGTCTTATAATGTGTTTTTGAAGATGGTTATAAAAGAACTCTTCGCTCTTCATAGTTTAATATCTGAATGTCTTTCTTTTCCTCGCAGCCAAACTGGGCGACACTAAAGAACTGGAGGACTTCATCGCCGACCTTGACAGGACATTAGAGAGTAAGTGCTAATGCAACCTTGCTGTCTGATGAATTAGCCCGTGCGCTGGCGCCGCCCGCTACTCGGGATTAACTGGTGCATTTGTTCCCTGTGTCAGCTATGCTAACGACCACTCATAAAGTGACACAGGAGTCACTCCCCTTAGAATTCTCAGAAACGAGGATGTGTCAGGACTATGGAGGAGTTTGGGCATGTTATGTGGACCATGAGGCCTCTGGGGTTTCACTGGGGAGAAAGGCAGCGTATCCCTTTTCAGAAAGTGCTGCTACCAACACCATGCAGAAGTCCAGACTCTTAAATGCCATCATTTTCTCCCAGAGCTCTGTACATGCATGAAAGTGTAACCTGAGAGGCCAATAGGGCGTCTTTCAGTAGCTCGCAGAACGTCATAGGTAACAGACATACATGGTTAATTTGCTTTGGACCGTTTCTTTACTACGAGGATTGTGAGTGTTTGAACTTGCATCAGAGTATCAGGAATGTGTGCTGCTGCAAACCTGGGCTGAAACTCCAACTGTAAATGTCAGGAATGGAATGACACAGAAGTGGGAGTTGAAACACTTTCCTTATTTCCATGTTTTTTCCTTCCACCACCACCTCCCCGCTCTGTTCTGTGTTTTGGCCACTGAATGTCCGTCTTTCACAGCGCGCAGGCGTGCAGTCACTCTGCAACGCTGGACACGCAGTCAGGCAGTCAGCCAGCCCCCAGTTAGCCCCGCAGAATGGCGAATTTATGAGGGCCACCAGTGTTTACGATGACCAGCCTGTAAAACAGGACGTCCGCCGCTCTGAGAATAGAGCTGGCAGCCAAGGAGCCAGCGAGTCCTGCTCTAATCTGTCTGTCTCTGTCTCTTCTTAGGCATGTGACACGGAGGCTCACAGTCATCTTGGAGTGTAGCCATGAGGGAAGGAGGGAGTGGATGTCTGGACCCCCCCTGAGCAGCTAACATGCGCCCCGGCCCCCACACCGAAAAACCACCCAACAGGATACAGCTGGATGGCACAGCAAGTGGCTCCACCACGGCATCAACACACTCCTAAAGTTAACCCAGCAGTGCCCCACTGACTCCAGGCCACCTGGCTACTGGGCTGTAAGGACTGCAAGATGGGTCAAAATTAGCATTGTAGCAACCTGAGGACGAGAATACTTCAGCCGCCATGATGTAAAGGACTCCATGAGACGCTGTGAGGAATGAAGACGCAGGATATACGCTGCAAAGAGTCACTGGAACATTTATTGTCACAAATCACAGACCAGGTTTCACTCCCTCATCCAAAACTTGAGCTGGAAGAGTATTTAAAAAATGGCTTTTTATAATAGAAATATATTTGTAATTTTATAGAGCTTCTTATTGTAAATTTATCAGTCTTTTTTTGGGGAAATATATTTTTGTATCATATGTAAATAGTAATTGTTCCAAATTCTATTTGCCTTGGTATTAACAGGACAGTCAGATTAAGATTTGACGCTCGTTGACTGGAATAAAGTTGGTTACATGCTTGAATGTGAACTGAAAACTTAATCCCTTCTGAGAAAAAACTGGAAAGCAATATATGTATTTAATACAGCTAATGCCTGCCAGAGATGATATTAAAGTATGAAATATTGTTCTTTTATTAACACGTGCCTCCACTCTTTATTTTGGACTGCTGCTTCTCTGGGCTCCTGTCAGGTTGTTTCAGTAATCTGAATTTCATATGCAGTTATTTTCAGTTTTAAAGATTCTGTAGGCGACATTTAGAGCAATATTATGTCCCATCAGTATTTACAACACTTACATTTGAGCGCCCCACATAAAAACATGAAAATAGCAGAGGACTTCTATTTTTGACAAACTGCATTATTTCATAGATGCAACACATAGAGTAGGTGGTGGCATGATGCAAGGTAAAAAGCCATGGTTGTAATCAGAAACAGAGGGAAGC
>JAPZEB010000005.1:3347601-3363853 GCA_029783705.1 Chaetodon striatus
GCTGGTTAGTTTGTGAAAATGTTTTTTTTTTTTGGCCAACTTAAAAAAAAAAAAGACGTACAATAGCGATTTTTGAGAAATATCAGTATTTTAAGCTAATGTTTTTTCTGATGGAAGCGTTTGTTGCACATGATGTGTGAAAAATCCAATGATCATTTCTGTTTTTACAGTTTCTGGCCATAATAAATGGTGTAATTTGGTTTGGAAGGCATAATTTCTTTAAAAATGGGCGGTAAAATAAATCCAAAATGCAACCATTTAAATTTGTACACCCCTCCCCCTTAAGCCAAAATAAAAAACATCGGTCCCTCCCCAGTACTTAAAACATTATTTGACATGTCTCCCCCTTTTTGCACCACCCCCTCCTCTCTCATAAATAACAAGCAGTCCCTTGTTTCTCTCAAATTTTGGTCTCAAATTCGTTAAAAATCCATGTTAGTGAGCACTTTTCTCCAACACATCTCCTTTTCCAAGATAATCCATCTACCTGACAGGTGTGGCATATCAAGATGTTGATTAAACAGCCTCATTACTACCCAGTGTGGCTTAGGATGGTCACAATAAAAGGCTCGTCCCCTGCTTTCCCTCTGCTCTCAAAGTGGCCTCCTGGTGACGGAGGCTGTTATGTAATACCAAGGGTTGAGGGGAAGTGAATGAGGGCAAGTGGAACCACTAATGGAACACAGCAACTGTAAGAGGAGGTCCTGAACTGGTGTGGTTACATGTGGTCTGCACTCTGAGGGCGGTTGGACGCACTGCCGAATTCACGGAAATGACATCAGAGATGGCTCGCTGTTGTGAAATGAAATGGGCCACAGCTCAGGTGTACAATCCTGCAGTCAGGATGCCAATGACACGATCTCTAAAAACTTGTGACATGTGTGTTGTTGTGTTGTGTGAAGCCATTGTGTTGCACTTGCACTTGCACTTGCACATTTTTTCAAGATCAAACTGCACATTTTAGAGTGACTTGTGACCATCTGAACACACAGCTGTGAAGTAATGATGCTGTTTAATCAGCATCTTTATCATGCCAACTTTCCAGTTGGCTGGGTTTTCTTGGAGAAGGAGAAGTGCTCACTAACACACATTTTAACAAATCTGTGACTTAAATTTGAGAGAAATATACTGTATCTATGAAGTGCATGTAAAGTCTTAGATCTTTTATTTCAACTCATAAAACCGGGAGCAAAAACAACAATGTTGCATTAAAATTTTGGTTCAGTGTATATTCAGTATAGTGTGTATTGGGTGAGCTGTGCAAAGGGCTATCGTTTGTGATGCACCCGGCTTCATCTTCAATTGAGTTTTATGAGAAGGAGCCACAGGGGAGCTGGCCCCGGCCCCTGCTGCCCTGCGTCACACTAATGGCTTCCTTCTGGCCTCCCATTCCTGACATACACACGACTGTGACGAGGACCAATCGAGCTATTCAGAGACAGCAAACCCCATTTCCTGATTCTAAACATACACAGCCTTTGGAGGGAGTGTGGACATGTGTGAGCACACGTGTGTGTCCAGCATGTGGATGTGTCTTCTGACAGGCCGGGGTGTTTCACTCAGGTTGTTTATGTGTTTGCTGCACATGTATTAGTGTTGTTGAGTTTTTTGCATGACGTTGAACATGGCATTTTTATGTTTGTGCATGCATTCATGTGTAAATGCCGAGGAGAACGTGCATATGTGTGTGTGTGTGTGTGCATGCAAGTGTGTGTGAATGTGAGAGTGTGTGTGTGTGTGTGATATCCCTGGAAGGCCAGCGACCTGTGAATGAACTTTCTGTTGTCTGGACCTCTTCATTTTTAGACAGACGTAACACGATCCATCACAACGGTATTTTTAGAAGTCCTCCTCTTGCCTAATATGCACCAGCTGTAAAAGTGTTCTGGTCAGAGAAACAGCTAACACGCATTGTTCTTGTCTTACGCTCTGCTGTCGTAGGACAGGGTCTTATGGGGTAAGAGAGGTTCAACAGCAAACAACCACTAACCACCAACCATTTTAAGAAACTCAAACCGACTTGCGAGCAGCTATTTTAAATCTGTGAGGAATCTGTGGTTGTCCTCAGAAAAAAAGTTTAAATACCAGTGCTGCGTAAGTGTCATGTTACGTTTTATACTAGTCAGTAAACAAGGACATCAGGCAGAAGAGACTGGACTATGATTGCTTTAGTGTGTGAGTGTGTGTTGTTGTTGTTTCAGTAAATAATACAAGTCTCACGGTGTTCCACATAACTCACAATAAAAAGTTGGTGAACCTGAATCTGCCAGAGAGCTGGAGGGAGACGGTGTGATTTTACGCCAGACTATCTTACTTGTTGGGTGGGGTGTATGCTAATTGCTGACAAGTGGGAGCAGGCTGTCAATTTACGATTGATTAGCATTCATAAACATACACACGTGCTTACAATCAAATCCGAGTTTTCCACAGCGTTCATGAATCCAGTGTAGGTTTTTTAGTACCAAGGTTTTTTATTGTGCAAATCTCCTCACAGATTTACTGACATGTCATGAAGGAGACCCACTGTGGTTTGGTGAAAAACGTGATGTTAAAAAATGTATTGAGTTACAATGAAAACTCCACAGGGTACTTTAAATATGATCAACATCCTGTTCACTGACTCTACTGTGACAGCATGTTTTCCCCATGAGGATTAAAACAAAACGTCTTGTTTGGTCTAATCATTGTGATCGTGCTTGTCTTTGTGTGAGTGTGTGCCAACCTGCTCCTCGTGCAGCACCACCTGCCCATCCAGAGGACTCCCAAGGGGAGCGACAGTGACAAACGGCTGCCAGACGCCACTGACGGTCCTGGGGAAGATGTCGTAAAGCTCCATACACTGAATTGTGTCCCCGCGCTCCTTCATGGAGTACAGGGACACTGGGTTACACGTGGCCACGTACAGCACATCTGCAAGACAAGAAGAGAAGGAATGTCGGATTGTAATTAACTCTGCAATGTGTGTCTGTCTGTATCCAGACAAATTTAATTTCTTTAAATGTCTGGATCCTCTAAATAAACCCCTAAATGAACACTGAGGCCAGAGAATGTATTGCGTGACAGTGTTGATAGTGTTTATGTGTGTGTTTGTGTGTGTGTATACCATCTTTGGTGGTGACATCGCAGATGATATTCACTTCATTCATGGGAATCTGCCAGTGGGCTTTCTCTTCGCTGAAACTCAAAGCCCTGCTTTCCTGTCTGTTGCAGGGGTAACCCTGAACACGCAGAAACACGGGGCCCTAGAAACACAAGACACACTCTTACAGCGGTGCACACACACTCACAGAGTATGAAAACAACCCTGGTCTTTAATGTTTATGCTTGAAATTCTGAGTAACTGTGTTACAGTAACTGGATTCGGATCACAAGGCTGCTTGTTTATTTTTATAACTTGTTCTCCAACTAGTGACGGCGCAGACGAGGCCGCCGTGCCAAGCTGACACCCATTAAACTCCTTAAAAGGTTAAAAGATGAATCTCATAAAAGGAGCTTGACTGATTCCCTTCTGAGCTCGAGAGTCTGATGATTGAACACCAGCTGTGGTCAGTTTAAACTCATGTCACTCACAGTGGATCCTAAAGTTCTCATGACAAAGTATTAAACGGCTCCTGCAGCATGATCCACCTCTCGGTGGTGGAGCTACAGTAGATGGCCGGTATATTCCAAACAGTCATAGTTTTGCAACAATACAGCAAATACACAGCTTCAGAGTTTCAGAGATTAAAGGGACAGTTCATTGCAAAATCAAAAATGCAAAAATTTTCCTCTTACCTGTAGAGCTATTTATCAGTCTTCACTGTTTTGGTGTGAGTTGCTGAGTGTTGGAGATATCAGCCGTAGAGATGTCTGCCTTCTCTCCAAACTAATGGAACTAGATGTCACTCAGCTTGTGGTGCTCAAAGTGCCAAAGAAACACATTTAAAAAACTCAACATCAATGTCTCTCTCCAGAAATTATGACCGGGTTACTCAAGATAATCCACAGACCTTGTTGTGAGCAGTTTCAAGTTAGAACTACTTTCTTTCTGTGAGGGAAGCATGTATCTACTCATGGACGTGAGGCTCGTGTTGTGACGGCATGAGATGTAAACATTGAGTAACCAGGTCATGATTTCTGGAAAGAGACATTGATGTTGAGTTTTTAAAATGTATTTTTTGGCACTTTGAGCACCACAAGCTGAGTGACATCTAGTTCCATTATATTGAAGAGAAGGCAGACATCTCTACAGCTGATATCTCCAACACTCAGTAACTCACACCAAACAATCTAGACTGAGTAAAGAACAGCACCTACAGGTAAGAGGAAAAATATGTGATTTTGATTTTGGGCTGGACTGTCCCTTTAAAAGAGCTTGACCAACTAACAAAGAAGCAGTGCATTTAAGCAAAACAATTTTTTTTTTCCAGACATGTTTTACATTTTTATTCATCTGCTGTGAAAACTCACCAACAGAAGCCATTATCAGTGACTTAAATTCAACCTGACTACAGCCACTCTTTAACTTCCTTATTAAGAGTGATTCTGGATGGACTGTCACCATTTAAAGGTCCAGTGTGTAGAATTCAGGGGGATATATAAGCAGACATAAAATGTAATATAATATAATATAATAAGTATGTATTCTTTAGTGTGTGATCAGCTGAAAATAAGAATCACTGTGTTTTCGTTACTTTAGAATGAGCCGTTTATATCTACATTGGAAGCAGGTCCTCATCTACAGAGATCGCCATGTTGCACTGTCATGTTTCTACAATAGCCCAAAACGAAAAACACTAGCTCTAGATAAGTTTTTGTGTGGGCCACTGTAGTAAGCAGTACCTCTGCAACAAGAAGAAATATATTTTTTTCAACGTGACACTGCTTTCTTCAGTGTTTTTACCAGTTTAAGTCACCGGCTCTGTTTGTTTAGGAGAGGAAGTGTCCTCTGCTGATAATTTGACTCCTGGTAAAAACCTGCTGAATGTCTGGATCTCAAGTTATCAGAGAGAAAAGGTGAGTACACATTAACAGGTGTTGGGCTAATGGCCTGTCTCCGACATGCCAAACAGCATCACTTATCTGTACCGTGTTTTTACTAGTTTAAATTGCCTGGTTTGTTCGTTTTGGAGAGGAAGAGACCTCTGTGGATATTTCAGCTCCTGGTAAAAACCTCTTGAAGAATGGACACTAAAGGAGTTCTAACCAGGAGAAGTTTCAGGTCATTGTAATCTGCAACTGCCACTAAATCCCCTTAAATCTTACACACTGTTCCTTTAAGTACTGATCCTAATCCTATTTGATTGCCTATGGCAGATGTGTGGGAATACCTGCTGCTGGTGAACTTTCCAGATAGTCTTTCTGTTTACCTTGATGTCTATGGGACGTGTCTCAGTGGGACAGAGCAGTTTGCGGCGAGCGTTGCCACCCTGGTTTATTGTCCAGTATCCTGTCATCTTGACCTCTGGGAGGGGCAACCTAAAGATTGAAGGTCACATGGTGACAACTGCCTGGTAACAACTGGAAAATTGTGAATTCCTGAGACGTAAATAAATTCAAATAGTGAGTAACAATGCAAATTAACAGCATGTGTTTTTCATGGCACACATTTTGCGGTTTTCGGAAATTTATGGGTTTCACTGTCACCGTTTTGCATCCCCAGTTCAAATAAAATTAACTCATCTTATGAGGGCATCAACATGGCCACCACAAAATGACTTCAGATGGAAGTCGTATTCTGTTCTGAGTGGCGTTTCATCAAAACAAAAGCTTTAATTAGATCCCACGGTCTCCAGAGAGGGTAAAGCCAACAGAACGTGGGACAAGTGTCTATGTGTGTGTTTGTGAGTCCATGCTCGGTTTGTTGTGTCTGGCCACATGTTTACTGATCTTCCCATGAATCATTGCTGGATTGTGGCCACAGTCTTATTGGCTGCAGGTGGGGTGAAAGATGCTACACAACCACAAGACACAGAAATTCCAGGCGGATAAAACGGGTTGGACGACGGACGGTCCTCTAACCATAAATATTTCTGTGAATTGAAAAGCACTGAGATACATAAGAGAAACTATTTCTTGTTTTCTGTGTCCAAAATTGGAAATCAAGAGAAAAAATATTTGCTTTTATGTACACAAGAAGTTGTGGGATATAAACGGTTCAAGATGGGCTTTTAAAAACACAGATCCCAAAGATACAAAGGACTCGCTGAGCTCGGACGATGCAGACATAAAGGAACAGATAATCTGCACAATCAGTGACGTAATTGTTGAAGGAAAATACTTGTTTCTGCTCTGCTCTGCTCTCAAGACGTTACTTGAGAGATTCATGAAAGTGAATTTATGAATGTGATACGTCAAATAAAACCACAGGAGACAGAAGAAACAAATATTTTCCTTTATTTAAAAGACAAAGCTGTGCATAATGAGACAATGTAGTGGATATTAGAATCTGATCTTTCCCTCGTAGGAAAGGTGAGGTAATGTGTATGATCTCTATGATCTAGACAACTGTTAATTTAACACTACAGGAAGCAGTGAGGAGACTTCATGGAAGCCTCACAGTTTGATTCAGTCTGAAACCAGTCAGAGGGCCAAAAGACAACACGAGCTGATTTCAAGCATTTCAGGATTTCATGTCTAAAAGTTATAAATACTTTATAATCGCAAAATGATGTCCAACAGGTACACTCTCAGCAATAAGGGGTTCTAAAGAGTTCTACCTAGAACTGCTGGCCTCTGAGGAAACACAACAAGCTTCTGGGAAGACCATTCACTATAATAAAGCCACTTCAGGGGAAATATTTTGGAATCTCTGTCGGATGAAAATGTGAAATATGTGCGTTTTGTTAGGTTTAATCTCTAATATTACATCTTGTATAGAGATTTTTTGTTAATTTCATCTTAAAAGGGAAACAGACAACTCAAACTGATAAGTTAAAGATCCAGTGTTTTGGATGTATGATGAAATATTGGCAGAAATTGATTAAAATATTAAGTACTATTAGCGTATAATTGCCTGACACAAAGAGTCATTGTTTATATTTACATACAGAGCAGGTTGACTTCCATGGAGTCTGACATGTTGTACAGTAGCCCAGAGGGGACAAACTGGCTCTAGATAGGGCCATTCACAGTTAAGTGTTAGCCATAATAGTCCTCCTGCACCACTCGGCACACAGGGGAAGTTTCCAACCTTACAGCTTGGTGCCACTGATTCGTAGACACTGGACCTTTAAAGCCAAAAAAGTTTCTATTTTCACTTTAAATAGCGTTCTATATTAGAGTAACAGATATAACAAAATAGTTGATATGACTGACTACCAACTGTATCAACGTCAGGTGAGAGAGAGACACCATTCACCCTGCAGTCTCACTGTCAGGTGAGGGGTAGTGTGACTTTAAAACAGTTCTGGCTTTCCAGCTCCTCCTGGAGGACCCCAAGGCATTCCCAGACCAGACGAGATATGTAATCCCTCCCAGCGTGTTCTGGGTCTGCCCTGGAGCCACCTACAATTGTTGTGACAGCAGTTGTGACACTATATATTTTGTAAAGTTGAAATGCTCCTACAGTTGCTCAATACAATAATCATAATATATAAAAAGTGTCCTCACTATGAATGATATTAAAATCCTCCTACTCTGTGCTGCATGAAAAGGCTCCTTAAGGGTTGGCTTAACTTCAAAGTTTGCTTTACGGTGCTCCTCAGACCGACATTGCAATGGCTCCACTTGGTCATTAAACCCCTTGATAAACACTGGGTTACGTTAGCCGTGTTATGCTGACAGTTATCCCTGTCGCAGTGTGCAATTCTGTCCCAGGCTAGCAGTAGTGTCATGATAAACAGAGAGAGAGGGCGGGGCAAGGAGGGAGTGAGAAAAGCTCTATGACGTAATGAGATTTCAACCATTTTAAATAGCCAGATTTGCAGCAAAGTTGCAATTATTGGACAAAACCGCAAGGTCACACAGAACTCACAGGGACTGGCTGAATTTGCGTTAATAGCTGCGATCGCAACATTGCAAAATCCTGGAGGGACTAAACATAATAACATGGGATAAATCAAGACCAAATAAAACTAGATAAACCGTTATTCTGTTTTTGTGATGTCAGATTAAGTGTTTGCCATTTAGTGTCTCACTGTCTGTTAAGATAATGTGAAAATCACAAGCTTCTTTAGCCTCTGATTCATTTAAAATACCTGACCACTGCTATAGTCACCAGGTCATTTAACTTGAAGGTTAATATTTTAACACAATGTACTAAACCTCTCTAATAGATTTCCAGTTGGTGGTTCCAACTAGGAAGAACGACGGTTGGGGACCGCAGAGGGACTCCTTTTTCTGAAAGCATACGGCTATCAGCCACCGTCAGTACCTGTCCTCTCTGTGGGTACAGTGAGAAGACCTCGGCCTAAAAGCTCTGACTGTATTATGGTCCATCCAGTTATTACCAAAAGTGAAAACAGACTGGGCGAACTTTAGTTTAGCTGCGGTGTGTCTCAATGTTGAGGCTTTACAATGTGCTAATTTTAATAAGATTCATAACAGAGCCAGGCAGGCTGTCAAGTAATGCCCATGTCATCTATAATCCATCACCCTGCTCTGACCCCTCTCTGACTGGTCTCTGTAACTGTGTGACAGTGCGACAATCACTGTGTCTGTGATGTTATGTGAATGGATGTGTTTGTGTATGTCATCCTAGCGTCTTGTGCTCCTGATGTCTTACTCCTTAGCCAGTTTGACAGAGCTGGGCTTGGCTCCAATGGGAATCCCGTGCTTGTGCAGCGCTTCAATCAGGACCTCTCGCATGTCTTTGTTGTAGGAGTCAAAGTCGAAGACATTTCGCACCACGTTGGCCAAACCCTCGTCAGGGAATTTCTGTGGAGTAGAGAGAAGAGAGAGGAAGGGGGGACGGGAGGAGGAACAGGATGGAGGGAGTTTTGAGAGAGCCAGGAAGGAGGGTGGTAGGAATGAAAGGGAGATAAAGAAGGATAAAAAAGGCAGGGAGGGTGGCAAGCAGGAAGAGTAATAGGGGAAAAACACAGAGAAGATGGAGCGAAGAGGGTCAGAGAAGGATACAAAGTTAATATGATTTACAAGTCTTCAACAAAGGTCAATGCAGGGACACGGTCTGGAATAAGACATGCTATCTCGAAGGTAACTCATCTCCACGTTCTGACCATAACGCCGACAGATAGGTGCAAAGAAAAGTCTTCTTTTCTCTTGCAGAAGCAGCCTTAGATATTGTGTTTGTGATATAATCAGAGAGATACAAGTTATATTGCCTCAATAAATTTCTGTAGTGTACAGTAACTATGGTGATACGTTGGTAAATAGGCAATAAAGGCAGAAAGACAGACAAAGAAAGATGCTGTAAGCTAAAGCAGAGACAGATACTTCACTTTGCACAGACAAGAAAACTTTATCAAGTTACTTAAATCTTGGAAAACATCATCCAGGTACTGCTTTGGGCCTTGGTGAATTCAAACAGACACTTCTCTCATTATTTTTGACTATTTTGTAAACTAAGCACTTGTCCCAATAAAGGCTGGGTCTTGTTTGTGTGCACAGAGCAGTAAATTACTGGATAACTTTCCAGGCACTACTTGTGGTTGTCACTATTCACACAGGCATTACACTCAGAAACATTGCAGTCTTGCGCCTTTTCACACATGATACGGCAATGCTGCTATCGATGGGGCAAGGATCAGTCCAGCAGATGGCGGTGATGCAACACTCAGTCAGTACATTTACATGACATTAGAGAAAATCTATTTACTGTATCAGTCCGACTAAAACCGGACTTTTAAAAGACATGTAAACATGTTAGTCTGACTGAAATCGTACGAAATCGAATCTCTCAAAGTCAGACTAACACACCTAAATAATGTGTTGGAGAGGCGAATTCCTCCTCCATATATACTGTCGATTGGACCCAAACTGGCCGAGGCGCTCTGAGCATGTTCACCAGTTTCTGACCCGTAAGTCAAATAGCATTAAATGTGTAACAGAGAAGAAGCTGGTAACAAGATCACAAAATCTACATCCAGAGCTGTGTGTTTCTGGACGGACAAGGAGACACAATTCATGCTGTGTCAGCTGAAAGAGTTAAATAATTTAAAACACAGTGATAGGAGGAAAACATGAAATGGTGACCTCTTCCAAAAAGTGACAGAACAGCTGGACGACACTCGATTGATTATTCTGTGCTATTGTAGCGGAGTTTGACATTCTTAGGTCAATAAATCGATTCCCCTTAAGTGCTTGTATACTGAGACAAGGATAGTAGTTCCATTAAATGACCTAGTCAAGCTATGACCATACCTCAACTTAACTGTGTATGTAAACGTACTGATGGATGCCAACAGCCAAAAAACTCAACAGAAGAAGAAAATGATTGGGCAGGGTGGATGCACGTGTACGTAGCAAAGGACGTCTTTTGTTATTTTCAGGATAATGTCGGGGGAGGAGCTGTTTTTGTCAATTGCCAATTGACAAAGTCTGTAGTCTGTATTAACATAAAGTTAATGGCATTTGGCACTGCCCCAGTTTAGAGAAGCAGACTGGGGTGCCGCCACAGAAGCTAATCAATGTGCTGCTGTGGATGGAGGTGGCAGTAAAACTTATTTTAACCACCTGAAAATAAAATCAATATCAGTTCAAGTGTACACTATATTGAGAATATTTTCACCACTTTACCTTGCCACAAACAGCTCTTCTTAATACAGAAGCCATTAATGACTTCAGTTCCCATCTGTGCTCTAGTTAAAGCCACCAGACTCCAGTGAGAAAAACACTATTTTAAGCTCGCTGAGAACAGGAGCATCTGGTCTACCGCTGCCTCCATCAGTTAGCTTGTTTTTGTTATTGCGTGACTTTGGTGAATCTGAACTAACTCTTTAAATGGCCAAAGTCACACAATAACACAAACATGCAGCTCCTGTGTTTAGCAATGTTAAATTACTGTTTTTTTAAAGTGGAGTCTGGCAATGGAGAGCGATGTAACAGCCTCAGTTTTCTGTCGGAAAACCCTCTCTGACATTAAGGTAAAGCAGTGAGAATATTGTAACTATAGCGTAAACTTAAGATGATACTGATGTTTTTAGGTGGCGAAAGTATGTTTTGCTGTAACCCCCGCTCACAGCAGCACGTTGCTTCGCTTCTGTGTCAGACTCCAACCTGCTTCTCCAAACTGGGGGCGTGCTGACTGCCATCTGCTGTACTTAATACACTGTCTATGGATAAGTACCTCATACAACCCCACTTTTTCAGATCCGAAATATCCCTTTGAGATATCTGATAATTATTAGTGCTGATTCAAAGCAACGTTTGACAGCTTTAAAAATGTTTTAATTACAAAACTACGTCACGTTCTAAAAGGTTAAATGCCTAAACACAATGAGTTGTACAGGAACTTTGCTGGGAAGAAGCAAACAGGATTATGAATCTGAGAGGATACTATCTCGAAAGGCATGATCAATAATCTACAAAGATTCGACATTCAGCCCTCGTGCCGATCCATTGAAACAATAGCTGATAAACTGAAGGTGAACATAACAGTTGCAGCCATAAACATGACCCACTTACAGGTAGAAGCTGTAATTGAATATGTGTATACATTTTTAGAAAGGCACAATGATTGTAATGGCTTAACAGCCCTGGATCCTGTGCATTATTAGAAACATCACTGTACTTTTAGACCTTCGTATTACAACATATTTACACTGTTAGGCCTATAAATGGCGGCACGGTCAATGACAGCCTCATCCCAACTGGTTACATTTAAAACATAGATTGGATGTAAAGAGCACTGGGCTGTATTGATCTGACTTCCTTGTTACCACAAAGGCACAATGACCAAATATAAAATGCTAATTAGGGCCTACACTCCCTCTGCTCTGAAAGAAGCAATTTAGACTTTGACTAAATTACCCTGTATCTGTCCCACTCCTGCACATGTCAATAGTGGACGTGATTGATGACAGAGCGGGGCGGCCAGTGGGGAAATCAAACATAAAGGCTTGTTCCTGTGCATTGAATTATTGATCTGCAGTAGGGCAAGCTCCAATCTTAATTTTCCTCTCCCTCTGGTTATTTTTTCTTCCTCTCCGGGCTTAATACTGTACACATTCCCAAAGACCTGAGACCACGTGGAGATGTGACAACGTTGTTCATTAAATGCAAACTAAATAAGAACCTGTGTGCATACCTGTCTGCAGCCCTTTGCTCAAACAAGCTGAAATACACCCTGTTTTTGTCATTCCCATGTGAAGCTACTGGCAGCATGGATGACGATGAAGGTAGGAAGAATGACGAGGAGGAAAATGTTAAAATATCTCCACACTGTTTGTCTGGAAATGGATTCATGTGTGAAGAAGCTGCTTATTGCTCAAACAATACACCAAAGCAATAAATCAGTATAAAAAAAGATTTGTGTGTATGTGTGTGTTTTTTTTTGAAGCTTCACATTGCTACTTAACTCTTGAATAGATTTTAAAACCTAAACTGTTTTCACTGAAACCTATTTGGTAAAGTAATACAGACTCAGTCCTCAGCAACAGAGTACAAGGGTCCCATTCAGTATGAAATATGTCAGCTGATGATGTCAGATTTCCAAATCACACAGAGGTGAAACATGGCTATAATTACTCACAGCTATCAGCTCTCTAAGTTTGATGGATGTTTTGAGGTGCAAATTTGAAGGCTCTAAATATTGAGTAAAGTTGAGGGACAGATGGTGAAATGGGTGGGTGGAGGGAGAGAAAAAAAAGTGAAGAAAAGTTATAAATTTTATGAGACAGATAATACTGATGTGCTTTTATTTCTGTCATCCCCACGCTCAATGTCTCTGTCTCTGTCTCTGTCTGCATCTCCAAGCCTCTCCCTTAACGCCAATGCCACCCTTTATTAAGACTACCAGAAAAGACTAGAAAAGACCAAGATGAGAGAACTTTTCTATCAGTTTCTCTTTTCTTAATTCGTTACGCAAATATGTCTGTCACTTTTTGTGTGTAAAACTAAGCGCAACACTGTGAATGCCTTCCAGGAGAGATTATTGTTGCGCCTTGCCATTCTCTACAATGGTTGACTTTACTCCTCTCCTGCCAGTGTGGCCCTTTAGTACAGTAACTGTGTGGAAGCTAAGTTGCGACCTCTGCAACTGCAAACCTTTGCCTTCTGTCAGAGTTTATATTTTCTTGCATAACTACGGCAAGTGTGAAAACTCCCTCCAACAACTGCCAACGTTGCGGCCATTGTTGTGTAACAGTGTATGTTGAGATATGTGTGTCTGTGTGTGTGTTTTCTTGTCAGCTTGGACTGACGCAGGGACAGGGTCCCCCTCTGTGTCACAGCTGTGTTGTGAGGACACTCTTTAATTATTAAAGCATCTCGCAGTGCAGGATTAAGGTCACATAATCTTTATGAATTATTGATACAATATAGTCTGAGACCAAACCTGAGAAATAAAGAAGTAAGAGGAGTATTGCTCTATTGAAGGATATGTGTTGTATGTGCATATTTAAGTTCTCACCTGAAGGTGTTTGACTATGTTGACCACCTCTCGGGTGGAGTAGGGGTATGTGATGGTGCCCTGGTCTGCCATGGACCTCAGCTCTCCAAAGGCAGCCACAAGCTTCTCCAGAGTAGCATCAGGAACGTCAGGCCCGTACTGTTTGAGCATTGCTAGCTCCGCGTGCGGCTTTGGATTGTCCACAGCATGGCAGCTAAAAATATCACCTGTTCAGAGGAAAACAACAAGTCATTTTTTTCTGTAGTGATAGTTGCTCCAACATTTACTTAACTCTTTGTATGGTCATACTGTTCTGTGGACAAATGTTCAACATAAACCTAAATCTTAGCACTTCGCTGGGCTCTGCAACAAGGCCAAACAGTGATGATGCATAACACCTGAAACCAAATCATGGTTTGAGACTGCCTGGGGATTTTTGTTGGATGTCATTTCCCGTCTTTACCTCGTTTTTTACCATCTCTACTATCTCCTGTTCTCTACTGCTTCCTGAGACAGGCCCTTGGTCTTCTACGGATATCTAACATTTGAATTTTGTTGTTTGTGAAGCCATGAAAACAGCAGATGATCTTTTTTTACCTTTGATAAAAAGGGGCAGAGAATAATTAGATCAGCTCATCTGACAGGAGCCATATCAGTCCCAATTTCCTTTCCTAGTGTATCTGAGCTCTTTGTTTAGAGTTTGTTATTACATAAAAGAGAAGATAACTGATCTTTGGCTGCAGTTTGTGGGTGCTGAGCGTGGATGTGTACCTAGAGCTCCAAAAAAGTCATTGCCCAGGAAGGGAAAACCAGGCCGGTTAGCCAGGACCAGCATCCTGAAGTCTGGGTGCATGACGATGGTGTTGGGCCTCCCCTCAGCTTCACGTGGATCTTTGGAGGAGACACAGTCAGAGTTAGCATGACATAACAAACACACCAAAACAAGTCCTTGTACTTCCTGTCTCTGCATCTGTTTCTGCCTCGACCCTCTTTTTAAATCTTAGGTTTTGATATGATTTGTGTGATGGAGTCTCACAGACGGCTCTAACAGTCCTGATAGCATCGGGAGCTGTAAGTTTGTGTTTATGAAGTCTCAAGGTTGTGTTTACATTCCTCCGGGAGGAAGAGTGTCTCAGGAATGGAGAAGCTGTCAGCAACTACTGCGATTACGTGGGACTACTTGGAAAATATACACATTTACGGTCCAGCAGGATCCAGAATCTACTGGTACCTGTCCATAAAGGCTTTTATCCTAAGCCCCCTTTAGTGGCCTGCATGTGATGTTTTACTCCTGTTTGTCTTCTAGGACATCCAATCCTCAGCTCGTCCTTTTAATGGTCCTGCTTCTGTCTGCTCGCTGTATCTGGGACATGTCTAACTGTCAAGGTGTTAAACCCCAGATGGGTGTGTGAATGTGCATATTGTGTTTGTGCATGTACCTGAGATGATTCTACGTCCGTCGGCCAGGATCATCTCTCCGCTTTCCACCAGGGTTTTGAGGATGCAGGTGACGTTAGTGGGAGCTTTGTCGGCCTCGTCAATCACTAATATGTAACCGTGTTTCACTGCCTTCACCTGCGCACACACACACACAAAACCATCAGTGTAAAAATGTACAACAAAAGGTGTTGCTGAACCTCTTGTTATTAGTTTTAAAAAGATGAAAGATATGCAAATTTCAAAGACTGTTACAGTTGTGGTGACGAACGTGATTCTTTGGTGATCTGTCTCATTATCTGACCATCAGACATCTTTATAATCAAGCCATCTTCATTATGACCCCAGCAATTGACTTGGTGAGTAAGTTATTTAAACCAATGCAAAGGATGGCCAAAACTATGTAAATAAATTCAGGTTCTATCAAACTGATATTTGGGGTTCAATAATGCTTCAAAGTCAGGCTCAATTTTGGCAAATGAAAAACTGACATGGTCATTTTCACAGGGTCCCTTGACCTCTCACCTCAAAATATGTGAAAGAAAAAGGGCCTTAATGGTTACCCATGAGTCTGCCCTTTACAGACATGCCCACGTCACGGTGGTCCCATACAGTTTTTGGCAAAACCTTTGCAGCTCTCATTCATAGCATTCGTTTCAATGTCTCACACGCAAAGGGAAACTTATCACTCACGCTACTCTGAGAACCAGGGTTACGCAACTTCAGTATAAACGTGTTATTTTTGCCTATTATATTTGAATACTTCTGCTCACTGGGGCCCCTAAACAGACTTGGAATTGGATAAATTATGACTGGAAAGCTGAGACTCTAGTAGATTCAATGGGTCTATATTTATTCATGTGTGATGATGTTCGCCCCCATAGTAACCATTTCATTGTAGTGGAACCATTTTTGAAACTTGACATCACTGTATAACATGACCTATGGTGACCTTTAGGATAATCACAGCCTCATGAAAGTTTACAGCCATAAACTAGAGACCTCGAGCATTCAGAAGATGAATGGCTTTCATAGGTATACTGACAATGAGGGGACTTCTCAGCAGTTTCCAGAAAATAGGTCCTCCCATCTAAACACCAAAAAATTGTGCAAAGCTTTAGTTCAGGCAGGACGCGATGTCAAGCTCAGCTCACACCCCAGCTACATCAGCTGATGGAGCAGCTGATTGATGGAAGGGAGTCAGCTAATAGATCACATGATTCCTTTCTATGCAACCAATTGGTGAAACCCCTATTTAAACTGCTCTGGCCTGCCTACTGTTGCTGCTTCCTCTGCAAGCCGCTTTGCAACCTGCCTCCACCCCAG
>JAPZEB010000005.1:3370798-3382272 GCA_029783705.1 Chaetodon striatus
TCTATGACTAAATTCCCCAGAATCACACACACACACACACACACAAACACACACATGTACTGTAGCAGCCCCCCTCGGCTCTCTATCTCCCAGTTAGTGTCAGATTCTGTTCTGACGGGTAGCTGGAGGTAATAGAAGCCAGATGTGGGTCTTTTAGCCAAACTACTGTCCAAATCCTACATAAACTTACCCCATCCCATTCTACTGTCCCTTCACTGGCTTAAATTTGTAAGATCTAACTCACTTTTAATAAACTGGCAGCAATTAACCATCTAATTAACTGATTATGTAACAAGTGGGCAAAAGAACTATGTGAATAAAGCTGTTACTTCTGCAGTATATGCTTGTAGTTAAAAAGCAACAAGCATGACACAAGTGAAGAAAATCCTGGTAAATCAGAAGAGAATTAGGTGGTGGGCCGTGCACTTTATTTTTTTAAATCTCAAAAACATCTGGGTGGTGCCCTGGGCAGCCACCGATGACACCTACAAGATGATCTGCCACTAGTGAAGGCATTTCTGAGGTATCATATTCACGAGAATGAGACGGAGGGCAGACAGACGGACAGCCACAAAAAATGATGCCTCCAGCGATGGCTGCCATTGGCGCAAAGGTATATAAATCAAACTTTTGAATCTTCTCAAAGACCAGTTTTTATTTACCTGATAGAGCATGACAGGCTCTATGCTGTAGCCCAGCATCTCAGCGAACTCTCTTGCAATCACTGACTTGCCACAACCCTAGAAAACACAAAAATATTGTTATTAAGACCAGAGGTCACATCCACCATGTGTACTGCATGTGTGTATACTTAACATTATGTGTTAGCTACCTTGGCTCCTATCAGACATATGTCCTTAACCATGTGTGACTGCATCATCTCAGCCATCAGCTGAGAGTGGCTTGGCGTACTGATGAAGGTCTGGCTGCTGTTGGGTGGCCGCGGCTCCTTGATGCCTGCTGGGACCTGAAGTTTAAGAGAAACAAGAAATAGTCATGAAGAAGCAACCAACAGCTCGAAGCTGTGGGAAAATATTCCTTTTATGATTCATAGACTTATCAGCATTACTGACGCAAGGCTGGGAAAAAATACTGTATCTTCCAACAACACTTTATTATCAATCAATCAATCCATGAGATACACAGCACTGCATATTAGAAACTATGCTGCGCATAAAGAAAACTTCCAAGAGTTAATAAGAGTGACATCATTTGTTTGGCTGGAAGATCAGCACCACTATTCTTAGAAGTCTGGAATATCTCTGTTCTCCCAAACCCCACACAGTGACTCATTCACAAACACTGTTTTTCATCCAAGAAGAAGAATTAAAGACTGATAAAGACGTTCCCTTCAGAGACTCTTCAGAGCATCAGTCACAGATAAGATGGTCAAGCTTTCAAGCTTCTTACACAGTGTGTGTGTGTGTGTGTGTGTGTGTGTGTGTGTGTGTGTGTGTGTGTGTGTGGCCTGTCATGGGACAAAGGGCTCTCTGTGCAGTGTGTGACTCACTTTTGTCAGAGACATGTTTTTAGGTCATAATTTAATGAAGGCCTAGTGGTCTCTCTCACAGGGACAGTCAGATTATTTGATCTGATATAAATGAAAAATAAATAACAATAAAATAATAATTTTATGTCTCTGTTATTTATTTATTTTATTTATCTGATTAACAAAACAAAAAAGTCCCCATTTAAAATTTGAAAGGTACCCAACATAGTTTTCAACTGAGCAGTTTTTGCTTGGGATTTGCTTGTGTTTTGGAGCCAGCCTCAAGTGGCCATTAGTGGAACTGCAGTTTTTGGCATATCCATATTGGCTTCTATTTCCGGCCTTGGAAGTTGCCACTTGCAAGAAACGCAGCAATGCAAGAAACTTCTATGTTTGGTTCATTTTTCAGAGCTGGAGGTTACCGATTGGAAACAACAAACAAGATTTCAGGATGTAACATGGAATTAAACAATACACAATTGAAAGTGCTGACACGAAAACTCCATCAGGCACCTTTGACAGTGGCAGCAGAAACAGTGCTTTATGTCCTTAATCCACAATCAGAATAAATGATCCCAACCCATCCCTCCATACAGTTGTTGTAGTTCAGTCTACATGGACTACATACAACATCGGAGCTTTAGCTCTACACTGTACACAGCTGGTCTGCTGGTACCTGAAAGGTGACGTCCTTGTTTGCGACCTTTAATGTGACATCTGCATGGCCCTCAAGATCCTTTGTCCTGGACACACCCAAAATGGCGCTGGGCGCTGGCTGACGACGACCATCCATAAGCTCAAATCTCTATGAAAGAGTGCCACAAGATGCAAATAGGCCAAAATTAAAACCTTTGGATAATGTGATTTTATTATATTCAGGTCATAAGAATAATACAAATTACAGTTAGGAACATTTTAATTATCGCATGTTGACTTACACTGAGCACGCCCTCCACAGCGGTGCGCCCATCCTTGCCCAGGATGCTGTTATATGGGTAAAGTCTCTGGACAAGCTGCTGGGAGGACAGCATGGGGAAAGCATTCTGCAACAACACAGAAAAGACAGGCATTGGACACCAGCATTCATGGACCAACAGAGGTCTTTTTTATTTTTAATCCTGTGCTTTCATTTTTCTTTCTCCCTGTCTGAGAGTTAGTGAGAGGAAGATTGATGGTGCATGGACTCTCACCAGCACAGTGAGGGCAGGAAGCAAGTTGTCCACAGGGAAGTCAGGAAGGCCAAGGTTGGATGATTCCTGGGAGCACAGCGTGGTGGCTAGTGACAGCAGCTGGGACACCCTGACACACAGGATACAGCAGAATATGGCACATGAAGAACTACTGAGTCTTCAAGGACTGCAAAAGAATACTCATGAGTCATAGGAGCCATTTAAAATGGTATAAATTTACTCTTAATCTACCTTTCTGCAGCGATGTTTGGTCCTACTGTGTACAACAGCTCCAACTGGTCCTAAAAAGACAACAATATCACGAAAGTTACAAAATAAAAAGTCATTTAACCAAATTGCAAACACAAATTTGAACAGTAAAGTGATTCTATTTCTACATTTCCATATAATGTGTTAATTCCTGGACTGACCTTGAATGGGAGGTAATAGATGTCTCTGGCCTGGAAGCGAGAGCGGAGAGGAGGATCCAACGGGTTGCCCTTGTACTTGGGGACAGGAAGGCCTAGTGCGATGACCCGGAAGTCCTCACTTACACGGACAATCTTCCAGCTGTCCAGCTCCTCTTTGGTGTGCTCCTGCAACATGTTAAGGTACAAAACATTCCAATCTACAATGTACTGTCTGTAACCTAGCAAATTACTGTCATTATACACATTTCATCTTAAAGGAACAGTGTGTAAGATTTAGTGGGAATTAGTGGCATCTAGTGGTGATCCAACGCTCTTGTTGCAGAGGGCAGCGAAAATGTGAAGGCCCTATCTAAAGCCAGTGTTTGGTTTGTCCATTCTGGGCCACTGTAGATGAGGACCTGCTCCCCATGTAGACATTAACAGCTCATTCTAAGGTAACAAAAACACAACTATTCTTGTTTTCAGGTGATCATACAATAAAGACGACATACTTACCATATAATATTCCATTTCATTCCATATCCAACTAAATCCTACACACTGAACCTTTAAATGTAATTTTTATGCAAATGGCTGCAGCTACACAGCTTCATGTAACAAGTACAGACTCTGAATGTCACACAGTATTTATGGCGATGGCATTTTTGTCCTCTAAACACAAGAGGAGCACTGTAGGAGTAGCGTGAAAATTCACTGCCCAAGTGTGAAGATTCAGATAAATGCAGCTCCTTAAACGGCAGTGATGAGGGGAAAGAACTATTTCCTTAAATGTACACCATGTTTCACTGACGAACTCACAGGTACAGAGGAGTTTTTAACATGATTATCATTAAGTTTAATATCCAACAGCTTAAAGACCTTCAAACCCTCAAGGGTATTTGACGTAAAGGTGAGTGTGCTGCTCTGACCTGCAGCAGCTTGTCGTAACGCTCCGATGACATAAGGAAGCGTCCGTCCTCCAGCTGCATCTCCCTGTTCTCCAGCAGGTTGTTGAGGACAGGCAGGACATTTCTCTCTGCCTTCTCCAGCCCCTCCAGGACCAGGACTCGACCTTGTGTTGCTGCCCTTACAGCACACTGCAGACAAACAGAAGAAGTTTAGACTTGTCGGTAAACTCAATCAAAACTCCAGAGACCATTTGAGATGCGGGGGAAGATGTTGGCATCAGGAAATGGCTCATTTTAAGGCTAAACCACAACCACTGCAACCAGGTTAACCTCAGGTCAAATCTGCTGCTTCATTGTCCAGCATGACCTCTGACCCTGTGTAAATGTTTACAGTGCTAAAAGCATTTATACAAAGAGCAATCTGACTGTGCATCAGTGCCCTAATGACAAAATGAGCGTGCCATAAAGCCTTTCCTGAGGATGTCCTCAGCTTATTGTGTTCAGAACATCCTCCAAACTTACTCCAAACCAAACTTCAGAAACAGTCTCAGCTGTTTTTAGGAAGACCTATTTTCTGCCACCAACTGTGGGATAAAAAACGCACTTGGTCTACTTGGTTTAGTTTCAACAGCGCGTGTGTGTGTGTGCATACGTGTACATGTTTGTGTAGACGCGCATTTCTGCAGAAATCAAAAAGCACGTCTGACGTCAAGAGGCAGGAAACTTTAGCTGTCTGGGTTCACCGCAGAGCAAGTGGCCATATAATTAGGTTAACATGTAAATACGTGGCAGGTTGTGTGGGAAGCAGAGCTATAAAACTATAGTGAGGACCAGATGCTCTAAATTTAACTCTTGATCCATTTTCGGCACCAACGCTATAATCAGATAATTGTTAAAAATGTAAGTGACGCAGGATGGCGAGGGAGATGAGGAGTCACAGACAGGCCTTGTTCTCTGCCTCACACTAACTGTGCAAAAACATCCCACCACATACTGAGACACTTTGAGCAAACACTCAGCAATGACTGTTATAGACAGCTGAATAAATAGAATATTTAAAGGGTGAATATGAAGAGTAAGAAGTCTACAGTTACATACAAAGACCACTTTCCATAACATCCTCTGCACTTCACTTCATGCCGTATGAAGCATTTAATGTTCAGTCCATAATGTATGACCTGTGTGTATCCCTCAAAATGTTTTGGCACCCAGCGCACCATATTTATGAATGATATATTCTGAACTTGTATGCATACTGAAGCTGCAATGAAGCAATACTTTCATGACTGATAAATTTGGCCATTATTTTCTTGATTCATTGTTATATTAATAAAATGCTTTCTGTAATTTCCCAAAGCTCAACATGACATCTTAAAGGTCCCGTATTGTATGAAGTCAGATGTCCATGTCTTTTTTAATTATAGAGCAGGTATAGGTGCTATATAAATACCGTAAAAGTATCAAAACACTCCATCTACAGGAAAAAAGCACACAGTCTATTTAAAAACTGGATCTTTAAATAAGCCATTCGTACCTCCATGAAGTTGTGATGTCACAACTAAACTTTCTAGACTGTTTCAAACTTCACTTATAAACATTCTGAGTGGGTCCCTTAGTATTTCCTTTTGGACTATTGTGCAGTGTATGTGAATGGCATCAGCTGACAGGTGGACTCAAGCTGTTGCCTTGTAATGCAATAGCAGTGAAACAGTCTATAAAGACAGAAAGTGCTGCTGCAGTGTTGTGAGAGTCATTCCCCCGGCTGAAATGACGGCGCAATGTGCAGATGTGGAACACCAAGGAAACTATTAAAGTGGAAACGGTCATTACGTCAGTGACAGCATTTCATTTTGTATTGGAGCCAGAGTTTGGTGTCAGTGTTAGTGAAGTTAATGGGCAGGCATGGCAAATCACACGACATCTTTACTGTTTCACTTTTGACTGAAAATTCCTTCCACCAAATTCAAAAGCACATTACATGATGTTGACTTTTATATAAATGTGTGCGCTTTTTTTCCTTTGTTATTGGTCTACAAACAGATTACAGATCTGTTTAAAGACCCTGTTTGGTCCAAGATAGCTAACGTTACATCATGACACAAAAACAAGCGGGGCAGATCCGACCTGTTATCACTGACCAGACTGCAGTTAGAACCATATCAGTCCTTACTGGCTCTGAATTAACATTAAAAATCATTAACTGTTTGAAGGTTAGTTAGTTATTGAAAGTCAAATACATACTTGTGTATACTAGTGTTACAATCCTAACCTTGACCTTAACCCTTGCTTGCAGCTGGTAGCGTTAGCAGGGTTTTGAGATGCAGCTGCTGGTCAGAGCCATGAGCTGTTTGGCAACCAATAACAAGAAAAACAACTTTGCAAATTTAGATGAAAAACATCAGTAAGCATCATGTAATGTGTGGTTTTTTTTATATTATTTTGTGGATGCATTTGTCAGTTGAAGGTGAAACAAAACAGCTGTGATGGGTTTTACTGGGACTTGCTGTGCCTGCTCCATTAACTTCAAAAGAAGTAGCACCAAAGTCTGGCTCATACGCAAAATTCGAATGCTGTCACTGATATAATGACTCTTCCTTTTTTTATTGGTTCCTTGTGGAAGACCTGGAAACACTAACCAATCACAGCAGAGTTTTTTAAAGAGACAGGCGCTAAATGAATCATTTCAGACAGAGGGTGAATGTATCTGTTTATTCAGACAGACAGTATGAGAAAAATACGGTTTTTTTTTAATTAAGCACATAAACATGTTCTGGTAGAAACCTAACCTGAAATTGAGCATAAAACGGTATGTTTTATATGGCAGTTTACAAATCCATAGCTATTTAGTTTATTATAATCAAAGTCTCACATATAAGAAGCATGAAAGCAGCAAATATTTAGCTCTTCAACCCAAAAAAAGAATAAAATGATCATAACATAATTAAAATAGTTGCCAATTTATTTTCTATAGATCGACTACTCAATTAATCAACTAATCGTTGCAGCTGTAGTGCATACAGAAATCAACAACTCTAGTGAGACTGGGAGACACTCTGAGCTTTGACACGTCTCTTCTCGGTGCCTGATATGTACAGTAGGATGTTCTCTGGTCCTATCAGGTCTCTGTGCAGGGACACGTCAGACTACATGAAAGCACACGGTCGCCGTTATTTCTGGGTGTGCTGCGGTCACACATCTCTGATGTTTAAGAATTGTTCTGTTCCATTTGCATGGCCCAAATACCTGGTTACTGCTGCTATTTCTTACAACAAACTGCTCCTGTTTTTGCTCCACACGTGTGGTTTTGTGTTAATTCAGCATTAACTGTGCCAGTGACACTCTTTCTCTCTCTAGACCTGCTCTGCTCCAGTTCTCGCACTTGAAGTAATAACTATTATCAAAGAACTTGGTTTTGGTTTAGCTGCATTTATTGTTAATCTATTGGTTTCCTTTTACATTTTTGCTTGGCTTTGCCTGGTTTTGATGCTGCAGGTTTGCACACAGCACTGAGAGCTTTTGCCTTTAAACAGGATTTCTTTTTGGGCGTGCACTTGTTACATGTGACCGACATATTACCTAGAAAGTGCAACCAATTCATTTATTTTAAAAAGAACTGGCTGCGGAGGCTAACCACTGGTTGGCTTCACACTGGTTACCCTTATTACTGTAATAGACTCTTATTTGCAGTGTGGGTTTGAGGTAAGCTGCCTTGCATAAGAGCCTGCTAACTGGAGAGAGGTGACTGGAGATGTCAAAAATACAACAAGCATGTGATTACACCCATGTGACTCCATCCTTCATACAAACGTGGGGGGGTGGAGTGATGCTGGACTGAATGAGGAGAGGAAAAAAAAGACAGTGAGAAGTAAAGAGACGGAGAGTGAAGTGAAGGGAGGGGAAGGGAGGGGAGGAGTAAGCACAGGGACTGACACGTTAAATCTGAATTTAGGGCTTCAAATCAGCGCAGGGCCCTGAGGAATACTTGGATGTTCTAGTTAACGCACAAGCACACACCTCCTACGATACCAAACTATTCTCAAAGAGAAAAAGCTCGCCGATTTACACCCACACGTCTTCAGTCCCTCAAGCAATACTGTAATGTGTACATATACTCACGTACGAATACACACAAAAATCAACTTCATCTTCAACAAGTTCTAATCCAACACATCGACTCATAAACCAGCACATGCAAACTCACCCTGCCCACATTTCATTGGACAACACAAGATTTTATGAGATTTGAGGAAGACCAGAAAAAGCCTTTACACCTGTTAGTGCCACCAAAATATGCTGTATCTATTTATGAGCTGTTTCCATGGGAACACCTGCTTTCATCTTGATGAGAAGGTGGGAGGCGGATGATCCTGAGGGAGGTGCAGGGGTTGGCTAGCTTTACTTATTGTAGGAAACAGAGAGTGTGTGAACAAGCCTCGGTTGATACGTTACTGTGTCATCACTGAATGTCAGCGACTGATCCACACTGCGCATGTGCAACCCTCAACAGAGATGAGAGGGAGGTGAGACGGCTCATTCGTTAGCTACATGGATGTACAAAGAGAACTGCATACAGTGTTGGACGCAGGGCCTCATTAATTCTTTTGCAAGTTGCTCCAAAAAATTAACTCCCTAACCCTTGAATTGAACTGACGTCAGCAACTTCCTCGGGCACGTTAGTTGCTCATGCGCAGTATTAATCGCACAGCGGAATAAATCATTCAGAGCATTTGTATCAAAGGCTGAGTGATGGTGCACATGTCCACTCTTGGGTCCTGTTTTCCTATTGTGCAACATCAGAAGGTCATGCAACTTCATAACACAACCACACCTGGGTGTCATGGGAGTGGTGCAGCAGTGGCACGCATGCAAAGCAGCTGCAAACGGGCTGGATTTGTGGTTAAAAAACAAACAAAGAATTATTCCGTACTGGCTGATCAAATCAGGCCACCAGTGCTGGAAGAAGAAATAAGCATCATTGCTCAGGATGTACAAAGAAACATGGAACAAACTCTGTACTGTAGACGGCCACTCGTGATTAATGTGTCTTATCATTGCTCTTTAGTTCAGTATATAGCGAATTAACTGTTAGATTGGTGTCAATTTGAAATGAACATTTCAACAGTGTTGAGTACCAGCTTTCGAGACAGCACTTGATTATGAGGTCACATCAATAACACAGCTCTCTGGAGTAATGTAAGCTTGTGTTATGAATCATAAATAATGAAGTGCACAAACTGTAAAGCATATGCTGCTTTGACAATAGCGACATTTGCTCTACAAAGGTGCCACTGCATGGAAAACCTGCCTGCAGCTAATAGTATTAAGACTCTCTATCTCCGTCACTCTCTCTATAAATTCCCTGTCACCTCTCAACTGTAACTGTCCAACAAAGGCACATCTAATTAACGCAGAGTAAGGCTGTTAAGCACGCATTGACAAGAGTAAATATTATTGCAAATGTTTGTTTAGAGGCACACCTGATCAAACTTTCCCCCTGTTATTACACGGAGCGGTGCGTGACACCTGAGCATCGTCTGGTATACGTGCAGAAAAGCACAACTATTGTTTTGCTGCTTCTGGTTGTTGAGCAAAGAAGGTCACGCCTTTTTAGAGTGGGAATTCTGCCACTGTCAGTTAAATAAAATGTTTTTTCAAAGGTTTAATACTTAAACACTGGATGTTTTTCAAGATGGTCTTGCACAAGTTTTAATGTTGTCCAGTTGAGAGTATCACAAAAATCCAGCATGCTTTAAAATGTGCACTGATTTTTTTTTTAGCACAGTTATCTTTTTACATTTCAAGTGTAAAGACACTCTCCTCTCACAACATGCTCAGAAATGGTCTGTAGTTTGGAACTGAGACACAATGATTCACACAACAATCACACGTGCAGATGATGCCAACAATGCAAGATGTAATCAAGGTACATATATGTAGGCAGTGTTTCTGTTTCATTTATTGCCAGCTGATAAACAGTCCTAAATACAACTTCATTTTTAAATTTGAGACTTTTTTATGAAGGACACACAGTTGAGTTAAGAATCAGTTTTCTTACAATAAAAATCAAATCAAATCAAATAATCTTTAAGGATTATTTAATAAATATTTCTGCGGTTTTGAAAAATTTCTAAAATTCTGCCTCTAATACAGTTGGTATGAAAAATATTCAGGCTGCTGTGTGACTGGCCTTTTTCTCTGAAGATATTTTGTCACAGAAAGTCAAGCACAGGCGTAAATATTAAGATGAATGAGGGCTGAATGTCATTTAGCTGCTTCACTTTCAGGTTTCTGGCATTATGCATGTCGGCTCACTGACACACTGATGGCTTACTGGGGACACTTTAATTCAGGGGTCGAGAACATTTGCTGACTAAAGAGCTTTGATTGACCAAAAATTATTTTTAAAAAATCTGCCTGGAGCCACAAAACATATTTGAGCCTCATAATTAAGGTAACACGACCCATTAAGACTAAATTAGGCTATCAACGTTACTAATGGGCCAAATGTTCTACCACAAGGTAGCTACTCTGCAGTGGGCAGATTTTGGTAACTACAACTTTGCAGAATTGGTAGTGAAAGCAAATGAACCTGTCCACAGACTTAAATTCTCTATTTTCCTCCGATAGGTTTCCTTTTTTGGATTTGAAATCCACAGATACCCTAACTAGGGAGATTTGAGACTTGCCACTGCTACTGAGGTTGGGCAAAATCTAGAGGAAAAGATGTGTGATGCACTTTTAATTGACATAATGTTAAAACTTTTTTTATTTGTTGTATAGCCTGCACATTTTACAACTGGTGAACCCAAGAATTTCTCTTCTATGTCGTTGTTTTTGTCAGAGCCACAGCGAGCGACTGGAGAGGGGATAAAGAGCTGCAGGTTGCCTCCCCTTGCTTTAAATGAACAGAGCCACCCTGGTGCTTTTCCAGGTCAAAACGTCTGCTGTGGGAAAGGCTTGCAGAGAAAGTGTTTATTTGTCAAGTTGCAACGGTTTCTTAACCAAACAAACATGGCAGGTTAATTAACATCATACGTGTGCGTATCAGGGGCTGTGGCTCAGGAGGTAAAGCGGCTCCTCCAGTCCACATGTCGTGCCAGTTGTGAGTGTGTTTAAATGGTAGCAAGTGGCACCTTGTATGGTAGCCTCAGTCACCAGTGTGTGAATGGCTGAATGTAACATAAAGTGTAAAAGCCCTTTGAGAGGTTGGAAGAGTAGACAGGAGCTATTTACACCAGGTCCATTTACACCATTTATTTTGAGGGCTATAATTTTTTAACACCATCAATCACCAATCATGCAAGATGTAATCAAGGTACATTGGTAGGCAGTGAGTCTAATTGTGCATTCATTCCTTCATTTTCCATAACCACTTATCCTGTTAGGGGTCACGGGGGGCTGGAGCCTATCCCAGCTGACACTGGACGAGAGGCAGGGTTCACCCTGGACAGGTCACCAGACTATCACAGGGCTGACACATAGAGACAGACAACCATTC
>JAPZEB010000005.1:3388943-3403332 GCA_029783705.1 Chaetodon striatus
GAAGGCTGTTCCTCAGGAACTGTATTTCAGAGGGATGAGAAAATGTCCAAAATCTTAAATTGAAGATATATTAAGCTCAGTTACGTCCTGGAGAAATGGGCTGGACTAAGAAGAGATCTTATTTCGAATTTTCCTTTCCTCTGAGTTGTCACACTATCCTGGCTATACTGGGTGCACTTTAACCTAATAGAGCCATCGTCAATGTTAAACTTAACACCAACATGTCTGCTGTGAAAAAGGCCTGCAGAGAAACTGTCTGTTTGCAGAGATGCAACGGTTTCTTAACCAAACAAAGATGGCAGCCTATGTAGCTCTTTTGGTACGACCCAAGATGATACTGTGTGTCACTGTTGTGCATGAAAGGTGTGTAGTAATATTGATTTAAATGAATGAACATTAAGGGCCATGACAATTGAAAAAGTTTCTGTGATACATCTGATGTCTCTTCTGGCTGCTATCTTGCTGTCATGTGTAAAATATCTTCCTGTGTTATTACACGACCTACACATTATTTTCAAAGTTTTGCTTGTCTATTTGAAGAAAAAACAAATGCATAATATATGTGACTAAAATTTAACGTTAGCTAATAATCGGTGAATACGTTTCAAACACAAAGACGTTGATTACCGTTAACTAACTGTTAAAACTGGAGCCAGCTGCTAACGTTACATGACACAGCTAATTACCTGGCTTTAACCTTTAACCTACTGACGTTAGCTAGCGTTGGATAAATGTCCATATTTCTAACAGCCATGTTCACGTTACATGCTAACACTTATCTAGTAATGAGGAAAACAAGATTTTGTTAGCAGCTGTCCACAGTAGATTAGCTAACATTTGGTAACAGCTAATTATTTAATTATCTTGGCAGCTAGCAGCGTTGCTACAGACAGCATGTTCTCATTGTGACAGCAGGCTAGCTATCTCCTAATGAAAACCATGTTGAACACAGTGTTGGTCCACGTTGATAGCTTACCTGAGGATGTGCTGAGCAGTCTGACCTCATGTGTTCTCCACATCCAGCCGTCTCTTCCCAGAACAGCACCCAGAATATTCCGCATTCTCCTGGCAGCCACGACCGCTGCCGTGCCGCTACATAATATCTGAGAGTGCATATTTAAAACTATAATGTTGTCATCTAAAATATATTACAAAATAAAGTCCACGAGCCTCCCGTCAAACTATGTCCTGACCGGCCTCCTTCACATTTCATAACATCTGTCAGCTCATTTTACAGGAGCCGGAAGATAATAACAGACGGACCGATGGGTCCGGGGGTTAAATGTTCCGCAGTGGTTTCACGTCTTTTGTTCCGTTCCGGCACAATATTTACAACGTTAATAACATCGAAATGCGACTTTAACAATTGTTGTGTTGCGTTTCCATGGTGACAAAAATAGCCGAATAAATATTTTGTATACTTAAGATATAACCCAGCCTCTCTGTCCGTCTAAGTGGCTTCCAATACTCCCACTAATTGTAGAAGTAACATTGGCACAGTATTGTCACATTGTGTCAGTGCTTTTGTAACATGTAGCCCATATGTATAATTTTTATTAAAAGCGTGATCTAAAAGAATCAATAAATAAATAAAAATGAAAAATATCCGTACATTTTCGGGTATTTTCACACACTAAAAGGTTATGCTATGCTCAGAGTAATTCTCTCTCCAAGACGTTGTTGATCATAATATTTACATTTTATGTGACTTAAGTTGTTTTATTTAGTGCGATATGGACATTTCTCTGTGTCTTCAATAAAGTAATCATCTATCTATTTTTTTTTTTTTATTTTATTAACACCGGGGAGGGGGTGTGGGTGAGGGAGTGCATGGGTGATACCCAGAACTCGCAGCATTAATTAAATTTCATACATACTTATATACAAGCCCTCTCAACTGGGAGCAACATCATGTGTAATGGAGAAAACAAACAATAGAAGTCTTTATATAAAAAGGGTAATTTTATTTTATTACTGTAGCCCACCTTTCTGTTTCTCTCAGCTGCAAATCCCTCTGTCAGTAGCCAACATCCGTTTAATATAAAACCAAAGCACGAATGTAACTCCTAATAATGTTCTATCAGGTCTTTATAACTCACAGCACGCCATGAAACTAAAAAAATAAAAAATAAAATAGAATTTATTGTCCTGTTGGCATTCATTGTGTTTCACACTTTTGTTACTGTTGTTTTGTGTTTTATGTGACAGTTTTCTAAAAGTAAATGTCCATAAAAATGATTTTAATTAGCCTATGTATGGAGCAAATTTAAAAACAAGTGTTTACCAAAACAAAATAAATACAGTCCCATATGAAAATTATAATGAATAGCCTCTTTGTTAGTCTTTGAGTTCAAAGAGAGGAAAGAGGGGAGGAGGGATGATGATGAATGGAGCAAATTTAGAAAATTAGGAAAATCAATGATCTCATAAATTGGATTAGGAAATACCGAATACCTCAGTGGGTGACGTCACACACACACACACACACACACACACACACACTCAGATAGTTTACACACACACTCTCACAGGCTGGAGTTGCGCGCGTGTGCGGTCCCCGCCGGGCTCTGACAAACCGTGCCGAGCGCCGCGCGCGTTTAAGCGGGTTTGACATTTATCACGTGGAGCGCCGATAAGCTCGGCCCCTCTCCGGAGCCGAGCGCAGGGAGCAGAGCAGGCAGGAGGAGAGAGCGGCGGTGGAGGTGGTGGTGGTGTGGTGTGGTGGAGTGTGGTGGTAGTGGAGGGACGACACGGCGAATTAAATTCCATCTATTCAGTGCGCATATGAGTGGCGTAAAGGCAGCGAGGCAGCTTGTGAATCCCTCCACCTTTCCCTGATTCGTTTCTTTTCTCCCCGGAGCGGACACAGAGGTCTGGGACTATGGAGGATGTCTACCATTACACCCGCAGCCCAGCCTGGGAGGAACTGGTTAGTAACATTCAACACTGGAGACTTTTTTTTCTTAATCGCTCCATTTTACTACGAGGAGTCTGCTCAGTTTCTGCACAGAAAAAACAACTAGACCTGTGATTATAATACACCCCTGTGTTTAAACATCTTTATTCTGACTTTGTCTCACACTTTGGAGGTGTTTCATCCTCTTTTAGAGCTGCGTGTTCGTGAAGATTTCCTTTCTGTCGTGATTCGTACACTGGGCTACCATCCTAAATAACACTTTCAATTTTATTTCAGAAGGTTTTAATTTCTTTTAGAGTTTTGTTTCTGGTAAAAACAAAGTGAAAGTATTAAAATGTGTGGATGCTTGTACAGAAATGACGCGTATTTGGATTCCTTGGATTTCATGGACAATACTTTGCGTTAATTCCCAGATGAAAGAGCGCGGAGACTTGGCTCCACTTCTCCAAATCGAGGGGAGATTTTTATGTTTCAGATATTCCTCCTTGAGGAATCCAATCATGCACACTGCGTGAAATTTAATTTAATTTTGTCATGGCAAATTAATGCAGTCATTCAGCTGCATCTGAAGCAGGAGACACAGTCAGCACTGAAACTAAAATCATGAGAAAATTTGATTTTTACATTTCTGCTGAAACAAAGCAAACGAGTTCAGGCTCAGGAGGCTACAGTATAAATTACTACACATGTATTTAATGAATATATATTAACAGAAAATAATACAAAGGAAATTGATTATTTATTATATTTAATAATGATGATTTATTGTGATATGTATTAATTTTTTAATGCAGTTATTGAGCATTTAAGTTGATTTAAGTAAAAAAAAATCAGAGTAGTTTGCGCTTCTTTGCGGTTGCAGTGTTTGTGTAAAACAGCCGCTAGGGTCTGCCATGCCACGGACATGTCCACCGGTTAACGGAGGGATGAGGCGGTCTCTAGCCTCAGTCTGGACTGGCCGTGCTGGCTGGAGCCATAACCATCAGCCGAGCAGGGACCGGGGAGAGGTGGGGAGGGTGGGGGTTATATAGACATGCTTTGGAGCCCATCCCCACTGTGCCGCGACATGCTACATCCCCTATGCGTTCACCAGCCCACACACACTCCAGAAAACACAGCCGTCTTTATTATCATAGAGACAGAGAGAGATGACAGCGAGGAGAGACGCTTCCCAGCCGCTGAGCAGCTCTCGCCTCCAGGAGAGGAAGGGAGCGGCGGAGCGGGCGAAGGCTAACCCCGACTGGGTTTATCTCTCCCCTCGACAGGAGCCGGAGAAAGGGCCGGTGTCCGCGGCGGGGATCCATGCCCATGTGGTGGGGGCTGTCGCCGGCTCCGGCGCTGCGGAAGAGTCCTCTGACAGCGAAGCAGAGCAGGAAGGCCCGCAGAAACTCATCCGGAAAGTGTCCACCTCGGGACAGATCAGGAGCAAGGTAAGACACCTCGGTCGCTTTGTGCGTCTCTGGCTGACTGAACATGGAGGGTTGAGTTTGGGGCTGTGTGTTTATCTGACTTGCAACCTGCTGGCTGGGCCGTTCAATGGAGATGTGTGTGTTGCCTGTTGGTCCTAACGCTGTCTGAGGAAGCAGTGAAGCGCAGTGGCCACTCAGGGTTGGTAGTATTTCTGCTTTTCCATGCAGATTTGTGCATGCAGGACAAGACTGCATACCTCTCACAGACTGATACACAGCCCGTGGCTTTGTCTTTTTTTAGATGTTGTTTGGAATTACATTAAAAGACTTTTTCTGCAGGAGTGCAAACAGACTAATAATCTCAACTTCACAAAACTTGCTAAAACCTGTTGCCATTGATCTCAGTTAGAAAGTGTGAAGCTACAAAGTAGCTCAACTCCAGTAAAGGTACAATTCATCTGATTTATTTTAAGTAAACACATTAGCACACACTGTTTCCTCCCCTCTACGTGTTTGACATGACAGCAGTCAAGTATATACGAGAGCACAGATATAAATCAGCTTAATATCTGCTATAATAATGTGTACGATTCTCAAATAAAACACAGTTTAAGGATTGGCTGCATCCCTGACTCAGTAAGAGGATGCTGTCTGTGACACCCAAGCTTTCTTGGCCCACTTATCTTTGACGCTGCAAATGAGTGCCGTCCTCCCACACCAATGGATCCACTTAATTATTGACTGCCCCACTCCGCCCCATCTACATTATTCAGCATGGGGTATATTTAGAGACATGGGGCACGAGAATGTCTGGCCATACCTTTCATATGTAAACACCCCCCCACCAGTGAGTGCAGTGCTACCTAGAGGAAATGCTGCACGGCTGCAACTAACGTTATACTGACTTTATGATGAATCATCACTTTTTTAGTGTATTTATGAACAGTTTTGTCCAGAAATTGTGAAAAAAATGACAAATGTCTGTCAGAAGTGAGGGAGCCTGGTGTGAAAATAATATGAATACTTTGTCCGACCAAAATTAAAATATATTCAGTTTAGAGAGGTGGAACAGAAAAGCAAATAAATCCTCACATTCAAGAAGCTAAAACCAGCAAATGTTTGGTCCTTTAACCAAAGCTGGGATAGATTCTGTGTGATTTTCCTTCAGTTGACAGTCACAGCATTGATATGTTGTGCTCAGCGTCTAAAGCAGTAACACTCAATTATAGGGTGCCTGATGGCCCCCCGACCATTTTATAATTCACAATCAAAATAAGTCAGTTCACACTGGGAGTTGTTTTTGTACTTTTAACATACATTAAGCTGCTTTCATACCACCACAACAACTGCCTACCCACAAGTGCCTTCCCCAGAAAAGCAAAGCGTTTTTAAAAGCGGCTGCTGTCACTGTGGTCCAGGGCTGTGATGATGGGGAGGCGCTTTGGTGAGCGTTGGAAATGCAAACTAGATGGTGCTTATTTGGACAATTCACCAGTCATCTGAAATTTGGTGGAAATGTTATCGCTGGCCTTTTAAGTTGCTAGCACTAAGTTGTTCAACTCCGGGTAACCAGACACCAACATCATCAGCTCCATCTTGTCTTCTTTCTGCTTCCATGATGTCCACCCCCTTCTGTTTGTTCGGCCAAAGCCAGACGGCTACCGCTACAAGTTCAACACAGTGAAGTGAATGAAGAGCATCTTTGCGCCTTCAAGTGGGGGGGCAACCGCTGTATACCCCTACCACCATGTTCTAAACCGCTTCCCCTCCGCTGCCTTCCCCTCAGTGAAATAAAAGCAGGTGGCAAGTTGCTGCATGGCAGTTTGAAAGCAGCCTAAGGTGCTTAAGCCCCAAGTGTCCTGAAATCCTAGAAATGCCCCTGCGTACATGTGTGTGCTGCTGACTGACATCTGACCTGCTGTCATTTTGTAAAAGTGGCCCCTGGGCCAGAGCCAGAGCAAGTTGATTATCCCTGGTCTAAAGGTTTATATAATATACAGTGTAAGTGTAAACACAGATCCAGCTGATGACCGTCCCTCATCAGCTGATGTTTGTTGACTGATTGCAAGTTGATTTTTCCATGCACGCCTTTTTTTTTTTTTTTTACTCACCTCTCGCCTCAGAAGTTACAGCAGGAGTTTTAAAAGTGGATAAAAGTCATGTTGATTAGAGTCACGATAAGTACACTCTGACTGCAGTAACAAACGATATACTAAAGGGATGTGAATTGCGTGGCTGGCAGAGAGCCCAGAGGGACTTAATCTGTCCTGCCAAACTATATACAGCAGGCTACATGTCACACTAGTTAATGCTGCTATCACACTAGTGTAACGCACTCCTGCTGTAATTGTATCAGTGTGTTTAGCACGTTGACATCGTGCTAACAAAGGTCTCCGAGTTGTTGTCGCGTGGGTCAGTGGGTTTTTTCTGCGAGTGTGTGTGTGCTGAGAGTTACTAATGGATCATGCAGGCACTGACTCACTGAGTGTTGTTCCACTGGGTTGTTTGCTCAGCTCTGGACTGTGTGTGCATGTGTGTGTGCACATGCATGTATGTGTACGCTCGGCCATCACATTGTCTGTGTCCATCCCTCTCCGTCCACTATCTCTGTGGTTCTTTGGTTGCTACAGACAACCACAGCTTTCGTCCCTTATTGGCCGACTCTGTGACAGTGCTGCCTGTAAGACAGCTGGTTTGGTTGAAGGGGCACGTTTTACCCTAGTAGGTCTCATCGACTGTCTTCTCAACTGTACCCTCGCTGTGTTTCCATTTAGTTTTGGGAAAATTTCAAGAGAAATGTCAGTAATTAAAAGCAGGCAAGGAGTGAGAAGGAAAAGTCTGCAAGTTTGCAGAGATATCTAATTTAACAGCTAATTTATAGCAGCTTTGAAAGCATGTCTTCACAGGAGGAATTAAACAAAAATAGCTATTGTGGTCTGGTGGTTTACTTGAAATTGTGCAGGACTGGAGAAGGCATGCTATTTTGTGAATATCAAAATAAGGTGGATATTGATCGCAGTGAAAGTCTTGACTCCTGACAGAAGTCTGTAACTTTGGCACTGTCCTCTGTCTCTTCCCCCGGCAGCTACTGTCCAGGATGCAGCTGAAATCATCACGGCTATTTGTAGCTAACTTTCCATAGCTGATAGCCACTTATAAACCCATCATGGCAAATCAATATATTGGCAGCAGTAAATAGTTGTTGTTGTTGAACTGTTGGCTGAAGCAGAAATGAGATATCGGGTATCATTTATCCCTGCCTGATGTTCTCCTCTTGTCGGACAGATAGTAATGGGGTTTGACCGCACAGAGCGGGAATTTGATACTCCATCATATGAGCATCAAATACTGTCATTTCTCTCTTTCTCTCAGATGTATTGTTGTGAATGCATTTCAGCCATAAAACTAGTAAAAAACACCCGAAAACAACTGTTAGAATCCGACTACGTAATGCTCAAATATGTGAGGTTGAATAACAGTCTTTTCATAGCCTCTTCTCTGCTGTCATCTCCACTCTCAGCCCCCTCTCTGTCTTTTCAGGGTGTGCTGTTGCAGCTGAGGAGAGCTTATAAACTTGTGACTAATACTGTAGCGGTGTGATTGAAAGCAGAGCTAATGGTACACTGGAGCCCACTGCTGCTGCTGCTGTTGTTGTACAGGGGAGTAAACCAGATCAGGTATAAGCAGAGTTAGGTGGGGTTTAGATGAGGAGTTGAAAATATTCATGTTGGTCCCATGCGTTAGAAGAAGTGACACACTGTGACTTATGTTTATGGGAAGCAAGGATAACTTTTGGGATAAAATACTCCTGGGATCAGATTTGGATTGAGTCAATCGGTGGCTATTTTTTTGTTTATTCAATCCTTATTTAGCCAGGAAGTCTTATGAGATATACTGTGTCTTTTGCAAGAGCGACCTGGCCACAGTGGCAGCACTGGGTAGATTACACAATTTCAACATACTGATTTTTGCCCGTTTAATTAACCTTTCTAATATTTCCACATGGAAGACACTCAAATAGGTGAACATGAGAGGGAGAAACAAGTTCCCAAAGTTTTCCTCAGAGTATTGTGGTTTCTGCCCACTCAGATGACTTGTACTTCCTTTTGAAACAGCGTAGACAAACACAAGTTTCTACTCTCTGAAAGATTGTACCAAGACTATGCTGTAAAGGGATCGTTCAGAGTGTTTGAAGCAGAGATGTATGAGGTACTTATCCATAGTCAGTGTCTTACATACAGTAGATGTACGTCGACACACTCCCACTTTGGAGAAGCAGGCAGGAGTACCACCACAGAAGCTAAGCACAACAGGGAGCTGAAACCGTTGCATTACTCTCTTGAAAGCCAGACTCCATTGAGAAAAACAGCGATTTAATATCCCTGAACGCAGGAGCGGCTGGTCTACCACCACCTCCATCAGTTACTTAATGTGTGTTATTGTATGACTTTGGCATTTAAAGGGGTTAGTTTAGAGTCACCAAAATCACACATTAACACTAACTAACCAACTGATCGAAGCAGCAGTAGACCAGCAGCTCTTGTTTTCAGCAAACCAAAATTAGCGTTTTTGTCAACAGAGTCTGGTGGCTTTGACGAGAGCAGAGACGTGGAACTGGCAGTCTGACAGAAAGATAAAGCAGTGAAAATACTCTCAGGTTGGACTTTTTTGGGTGGCTAAAATATGTTTTATTGCAGTCCCAGTCCACAGCAGTACATTGCTTAGCTTCTGTGATTGACGTCTACCCGCTTCTCCAAACTGGGGGCGTGCCAACCGCCATCTACTCTACCCACTTCAAAAATCTGAATGATGCCTTTAACAAGAAATTGCCACTTGATGATAGGTCATAAGGAACACAATGCTGTAGATAAGGGAATAACGGAAGTAACTGTACATACCAAACTGCAGTGTGGCACTGAAACAATGTTAAGTTGTGTCCTTTTCTGTCCAAAGCTGTTGCTGAATCTAACGGAGGTAATTGTGTGTAAATTGCTGGCCTCAACAACATCACTTAACATCCTCTGTACCCACTTGACACATGTATAAATACCCATGTATGTGGTCCACTATAACAAAGGAGATCACAGACAGTGGAATAACCCCTTCCCAACAACTGGATTGTAATTTTCCCATCACTGTGGTGAAGTTTTAGCATGTGGTGGGAGTTGGAGGAGGAAGGGTACAGAGTTACAATTACACCCAACACAGAGGACAATACACTAACACAGCAACAGCAGAGGGGGAACCGAGGAGGAAATTTAAAGATTCAGCACTGGTCTCTAAAAGAGTCGATTGTTCTGGATGCACAGGCTCCTTCAGTCTCACTCAGGAATGACAAATGAGTGGGTAATGGAGGTATAACAAGGCATAACTGCACGGACAGTGGGCTTCTCTCAGCAGCCCGTCAGCATCCACTAAGACTAAGAACAGATAAGTAAGCAGTCTTCGATATGGGCTGACCAATTACAGTCACAGCAGTTTAGTCTTATCAGTCATGAGTTGAAATTGCCAGACAGAGATTGGTTTTCTTCTGGCGAGCTGAGATATCTCACTTGTGTGCACATGTAGTGGATGCACGTGCATATATTCGTATGCATGTGAAGGGTCCTGCGAGACCCCGCTACTGTATGAAGAGGAAGTTGCAATATTGGCAGAGCAGAACGAGATGAGAGATATGGTCTTTTTCGAAGTCCTAAGAGGGAAGTCACACTGACATGCATTCCTTCAGCTGCAGCATTAGCGGAGGCTTTATATTTGGGATACAGAGCTTTTGGTTTTCATTCCATAGCGCTGAGTCGTTAACTTCCCCCTGTTTGTTAAAGACATAGTTCCACATTTTGGCAAATGTTCTTATTAACTTTGCTCTCATATCTGCCTGTTTCATATATGGGTACATCCTGAAGCCTGTTAGCCAAGCTCCAAGACTGGAGAGACGGTTAAAGGGACAGTTCACCCCAAAATCGAAAATACATATTTCTCCTCTCACCTGTAGTGCTGTTTATCAGTCAAGATAGTTTTGGTGTGAGTTGCAGAGTGTTGGACATATCAGCCGTAGAGATGTCTGCCTTCTCTCCAGTATAAGGTCATGATTTCTGGAGAGAAATCATGACCTGGTTACTAAAGATAATCCACAGACCTTGTTGTGAGCACTTTATTGTAAGAACTATTTTCTTTCTACCATCTACACCCGCCAACTGTGTCACCACTCAGAAAGGAGCATCTACTCATGGACAAGAGGCTCGTGCTCTTGACAGCATAAGATGTAAACATAAATGACATCCTCCTCAGCTGAGTTGTAATGTTAGCTGTGTCAGTGGTGCTAGATGAGCTAGCAGTAGATGCACGCTTCCTTCTGCAAGGTGATACAGTTGGTGGGTGTAGTTTGTTAGAAAGACAATAGGTCCTACATGAACATGCTCACAACAAGGTCTGTGGATTATCTTGAGTAACCAGGTGATGATTATTATATCATACTGGAAAGAAGGCAGACATCTCTACGGCTGATATCTCCAACACTCGGCACCTCATACAAAAACAATCTTGACTGATAAATAGCACTGCAGGTACGAGGAAAAATATGTATTTCTGATTTTAGGGCCAACTGTCCCTTTAAATCCACACACTGACTTGTTGGAGGCTCCGCTGGTTGCCTGTGGCAACCTCTCAGTGACCACAAGACTCCAGCAAGTCACTGCATCTGGCCGAGAAATAGGAACATAACTCCTCGTAAAAACCACACACTTCAGTTTTTGTTCGGATTAAACTGAGTAATCCATAAACATCCGTAAACAGAGGACAGATTTAGTACCTAGCAAGCATTTGTCAGACAGTCATGCAGAAGATGAAGAAGTTCCCATTTAAGCTTACACAAGAATAAATAAAATAAAGAGCAACTCTGCAATAAAGAAGCCTTTAAATAATACGCATGTCTAGAGCCATAACTTAGTCTATGAATAGAATTTTTTTTGCAACTATTTTAATAACTAATGAATCATTTTGAATTCAGACAAAAGAAGACATTTGGAGATAGCAATGGTCTACACTGTGATTGACAGTTTTTCTATTTTCTGACATTTAATACGAAATCATAAATGTAATTATTTGAGAGGGTAATCAACAATGTCATCAATAAGTAAAATGACCATTAGTTGCATCCAGGGTCTGAGATTAACACCAAGTGTCAAATGTATGTACATTTAGTGTTTGGCAGTAAATCTTAGAATGCCATTGGTCACTGTGGCAGCTAGATGTTTGTACCAAGACTGTGCTGAGAGTCTCCACCATGTTTGGGTGTCATTTACAGTCCCACTGCTTCTGTCCTCTGCTTTCTGTCTGTGTTGGAGATGAGTTTGAAGCTGACAGCGACAGGGTCTTCAAGATTTCAAACTCTGAAATCTCTGTTGCTGTGTACAGCAAAGTGCGTGGGTGCCGACCATGGTGCATTCAAGTGCACCTTGTAAACTTGTTTTCCTTTTACGAAATACATCTGACATTACTTTGTTGTTCTTTCATTAACTAGATGTAAAATCATGACAATATCTCATTCATTTCTACATAGGCAGGTTTTAAAAATGTTGTTATCAGCAGATCCCATAATATTCCTGTTCAACAGGTCCTGAAGTAGCTCTGAGATCATTTTCAAGTTGTTTTACTGCAGCGTTTTGAAATAATTAAATACTGAAGTACATTTTGACCAGTAAAAAAATGCACATTCAAAATAAACTAAACTAAACTATCAGTGGCCACCAGTCTGCTTCTCGCTACCATTATTTTGGCCGGTAGAAAATATGCTTGGCTGTTGAATTTTTTTTTATATTAATTTATTTTTTCAACATGATTTTATAATTGGCAGAAAGCAACGCTCACAGTATTACAAAACAAATCTGTCATGTGAAGACACAAGAGTTATAAACAGTCAAACCTCTCCACGTATTATAACAGGAAAAAAGGACTTTCGATGTAAAATAACATACAGAGGTAAAATATGGCTGTAAAATAATTATTATAATTATATGATAATAAAATACATAAAAAATATAAATAAATAAATAAATAAATGAAATAATAGAAGATAAAAAAAAAGGAGAGAGACAAAGGAGGGAAAAAAGACAACAGTACTGAAATTGAAGGTATCCCAATAGTGTGAAGTACATTGTCCTCTGACTCTCATTGACAGTGTGTGGCTGAAATAAGTATTAGGAAGTCTCAGATGGCACTAGACAAAGCTTGCTTCCACTCAGAAGGGTATCAACCTTTTTTGGGTACAGATGGTAAAAACAATTTAGGAAAGGGCTCCAGATTTTAGGAAATGAGTCTTCATCATCCCTAAAGACAGCTTTGATTCTCTCATGAGGTAATACACTGAAAATGTCCCTGTAGCAGACTGTTACTGTGGGTGGAGTGTTTTTAATCCACTTCAACAGGATGCATTTACAAACAAGGAGCAAAAGTTTGTCCAGCACTTTATGATGACTATGGGAGAGTCCTACGTCTGTAGAGGGCAAACCCAGTAAGAATAGCCCTGCATCCTTTCTTATGTAATCATAAAGATCCCCAGTATGTAGCAATCAGACTGCACTCCCAAAAGAAGTGGAAATGATTCCCAAGGTCTGTTTTACACTTTTGGCAAATGGGAGAAACAGTTGGAGATGTCCTGTGGAGGGTGGCAGGAGCTATATGGAGCCTAGGGGCCGATGGATGTTTTCATTCACCAGTGCCCTTGGTGGGTGAGTCAGAAAGTGAATTTCAGACACTTGTTGCAGCCCTATTCATGTTCCCATTTCACAATATGATTTGGACGTTTTAATCATGATTTCATTAGATCCCAAGAATAGTCTTATGTGATGTGGATTAGTAAAACACATAATCCCAGTTTTTAGGACTAAATTAGGAGCCCTCTGTGGTTTGTCATTTTAAGAATCTTTAACCTTTCTTTAAAACACTCATGAAACAATTAAGCAAACCAGACAAGGAGGTGGAAAGTCAAGCATTTTTATCAGATTAATTAGATAGAACCCTCACTGAGGCCCAGAAGGGGCTGCTAATTGGTTTAGGACTCAGTGCTGTGGAGCTACAAAGTCAGACAGAAAGAGAGGCTATAACATTAGTATGTGAGAGTCAGTTCATAGATGTTGAGGTCCTGCATGTAGTGGCCATGTGAGTGAGCAGTTTGACTGACTGTTTGTCTGTGTATCGTCAAAGACAGGACGTCGGCCTGCTCTGCTCTCTTCATTTAACCTTCCAGGGAACTCCTGCTCTGCTCTTATCCACCAACCACAGCTGCTGGACTCATTTGAACTGCCTGGGCCTTTGTCCATTGTATAAGCCTGTGTGTGCGTGCTGTTTAAGTCTGTGTGTGTGTGTCACCCTGTCAGTGGCCGGGCAGAGTGTGGGTGTAAGGTACATGGTGCTCAGGTTACTCATGTCTCTCTGGCACAGGACTCACTCCATGTCTCACAATTTAGCAGAGGAGAGGAGCAGCGCACAGAGGCAGGCAGAGGGAACTATTTATAGATCACTTCTGGCCTACTTGGCAACAGGAAGGAGATGAAGACAAGGAAAGGAACTATGGAGGCCAAGGAGGGACAAAAGAGAAAATAGAACATCCAACTAGAGCAAAGTCACTTCTGCTGCTCCAGCTGGGCGGAGAAAATTAAAGTTCCACTTTGTGACTTTTGTGGCTCAGAGTCTGAAAGTTTCTCCTGAGACGTTAAGACTAAATCTCCAGCTATTAAAAGCTCGACCTCCTCGAGATGCAGTCGTTGTCATTCCAAACAAGGTTGTGAGGAATGTCTGTCAGTTTACTGAAGATGACGTGAAACACAAAGCAGCCACTGTGCCCTGTGTGTGTGGTAACAGTATGATTTCCCAAGGATAAAAATATACATTGGGAGTGTCAACACTAGTACAGCTCAGACTCTGCTGTGTAATGACGCAACTCCCCAGCTTAGAGTAGCAGCAGTCTGTGTGTGTTTGTCTCAATCAGTCATGAGGTGTTCATTAAATTCCCAGTCAGCACTGTGCTCCTGCTCTTCTGGTTGGATTAGCTGTCTGAATAAATGAT
>JAPZEB010000005.1:3476449-3495033 GCA_029783705.1 Chaetodon striatus
GATCTACGGGTGTAGTTCCCCTTTAACGTTCGCAACCAGGGTTCAACCCGGACGAATCGTTCACGGTCCGCCCATCAAGCACAGCGGCTACCGTCAGCGCTGCTGGAGACCGACACCGACACCGAGCCGTGAGGTAAAATGACTGAACACCGACAAACAGCTATGTTTGGACTACACAGCCAGTGACCACCGATTGTTGTCCGTTAACTGTTTTAATATACATTTAACGCTGTCGCTAGCTTGGTGGCTAACAGTGTTAGCTAACGACAATAAGGTGACATCACAGACCGAGCCGACCGCGGCCTGGTTCCGCCGTTAGCCCGGTGATTGACAGCCTGTCAGCCAGCTCGGTGGTTAATATGGCAGCGGATCAGCGTCGCTACGTGTTTTCTAACGGCCTGTTGTGAGCTGATGTGTCTGTGTCATGTGCTGCGGCTGGACGGAGAGCTAACCGTGTGTCTGTTTTGGTAGCTCACAGCCTGAGTGGTCGTGAATCAACATCAGCAGCATCCACAGTGTGTGTGGCTCCTGTGTGGCCTGCTGCTGCGGCGGGTACCAGCCACACAGGCTGGGGACATTAGCTAGCTGCTCCCCCAGACACCCAGCACCAGGGCCGGCTGCCAGTCAAGCCTCCGGTAACGTAAACAGTCGTTTAACATGTTACATTCAGTCATTCAACAAGTCGTGTGATGTCATGTTGCAGTGTCGATGATGCAAATGACATGTTAATGATGATTTTGTTGCACACAGTGTTTAGTGACAACATAATTTCTTGCATATAATGTGGCTCTGGGTTGTTTAGCCCTGTGTGTCAGTGAGTGGGGGAAGGTTGTGTTCAGCAGGGATCACAGAGACCACCACTGAGGTGACATTTAAAGGGAAAGACCAGCCTAAAGTAGAGTTTGCATGGCGCTGGACAGTCAGGTCAGTATCTGAACCAAATGTAGAGTCAAAACTGTGCAGCTATGCTGCTGCTGGCTCACAGAGCATCTGATGATGGGGTGCACATCCAAACAAACTACATCCAGCACTTCAGCATTTTATTGCTGACACAGGGTAGTTGAACGGATCGAGGGTGGCTGTCACGTGGTTATTTCCATAAAAAGGAATATTAAAAGGAAGTGTTACTGCTCTGCATAATGTTTAAGAATAATATTGAAAATAATATTGATGAATTCAGAATCATTTAACTTACTTCATAAATGCATCCTTTCTTCTTTTAACCACAGTTTAAACTTAGGAATCTTAGAACAGTAACTCAAAACAATCTGTTAACTCTAACAAAGTAAAACATTGTAAAAGTGAAAAGTCCATATGCACTGACGTCAGTCCTCTCTTTATCCTGTCCGTCATGTTTGGAGGGAAAAGAGGGCCACAGGCTTGGAGGATGGAGTTTTATAATCTTGGGGGAGTGGTCTAGTCAGGAGTGCAGGTGATGCAGCTGGGGTGGAGACTTGCGATTTAACAGTATGACATCATTAGTTGACGTTTTTAAGATGTGTGTCCTTTGACAATGAGAACATTTAATGCATCAAAAGATTTTGTTTGGAGACTATACATGCACATTGTATCTTGGACAGCAGGGCTGCAGTCATTCTTCGATTATCAATCAATCAGGTGGCACGGTGGTGCAGTGGTTAGCATTGTTGCCTCACAGCAAGAAGGCCTGGTTTGAACCCAGGATGGTGGCTGTGTGGAGTTTGCATGTTCTCCCTGTGTCAATGTCAGTGCTTCCTCCCACAGTCCAAAGACATGCAGGTTAATTGGTGACTAATTGTCCGTAGGTCTGAATGTGAGTGTGAATGGTTGTCTGTCTCTGTGTGTCAGCCCTGTGATAGTCTGACGACCTGTCCAGTGTGTACCCTGCCTCTCGCCTAATGTCATCAGACCCGCGACCCCTAACAGGATAAGTGGCTACAGAAAATTGTTGGATTATCAATTAATCTCCTGTTATGTTCTTGATTGTGTCGTTTAAATGTTAGAAAATATTGCAAAAAATGCCAATCACAGTGGACCTTTTCCACAGCAGATATTTTGACATGTCACAGTTGGGAAAGCACAGGTGAAACTGAATAACATTAACCATGTCTCAGTTCCTCTAAGTGTCCCAGTAGGCTTGTTCAAGATGAACTGCGCCTCGCCTGGAATGCGAACAAGATCAGATGGCTGCAGCAGGACTTGGTGACAAAATGCCGCGGTGAAGACGGACAGTTTTCTGATGGTTTTCAGCAGCCTTCAGTCTGCACAGGAAGTCACACTTACTTCCTGATAGAGCTGATGCAGATTGATCACAAATCTTATCAGACTCAAATCTCAGTTTGTTTGCTGTCTGCAATTGTTTAATTATGACAGAGTAGCCTCCTGAAATGCTTTACAGGCAATCTGTAATTTGTGCTCATGCCTTCAGTTTACATGAATTCTCATGTAAATCAGCAGTTTGCTGCTGCAGAGCAGACCTGTCCCCTCGACTACATAACTGAAAACATCAGAGGAAAGAAATACAAGACAACAGCTTTTTTTAAAGATCTGATAGAGCCAGTCTCACATCTGTACAGATGTTATTTTAAGAATCTTCACATCCTGCTGACCATAAGTCCTTGTGTTGCTAAATACTTCAATTATTAAAACAGTCTAGTAATAATATACAACAGACTCTGTAGAGTTTATGATGACTTTATTTAGTCTCTGACTACTGAACGTCTCCGTCAATCACACAACATAAATTCTGTTAACAGAATAAACCTTCAAATCAGTAAAATAAAATCAAAATCTCTGAGCAAAAATGAAAAGTTCATATAGAATAATGTTAATAGTTAATATCTTAACCAATAGGCTGTTGGATCAGTCGAGAGCCAGGTGTTTCCCATCATGCCCTGGGTCTTACAATCAGTGGAGAGCATCTGCAGCCGCCTCAATCTCTTAAGAATATCGTTGTCCACATTTGCATGACGTCAGAGCAAGTCTGACAATATATCCAACCGACGTGCATTGTGCAGCGATCGCCGGTGATTGAATCTGTGCAGGCCTGGCTCATCTTGAATGAGCCTAGTGCCAACATGGACTGTAGCAGTCGTCCAGCTATAAGTGGAATGCAGCTAATATTAATGTTATTGAATACACCTGTGGTTTTCCTACCATGACATGTCAAAACGTCTGCTGTGAAAAAGGTCTGTTTCTTGAAGCGCAAGGTTATTCTAATGAAATTGAAAGGAACAGTGTGTAAGATTTCAGGAGATTTAGTGGCATCCGGTGGTGAAGACTGCAGAGTGCAACGAGCTGAAAGGTCTCCTAGTTTGATATCTTTGTGTGTTCATTGTTCAGGAGGTTTTTAACGGGAGCTGTTTCATCCACAGAGGTCTCTTCCTCTCCAAAACAAACTGGCCAGGTGATTTAAATCAGTAAAAACACTGAATGAAACAGTTTCACATTACAAATCAGTGTTTTTCTTATCTCTCTGGCTCATTGCAGATGGGCCATTTGCTCGGCACCTGTAAATGTTTGCTCACATATTTTCTGCAATATCACGATGTGTGTTCCCCTTATTTCTGATCTTTATGTTAAGGAGGTTTTTACCAGAAGCTGAATGTTCCTCAGAGGTCATCCTTTCTCCAAAACAAACAGACCTGGTGATTTACACTGGTAAAAATATTGAATAACGCAGTTTCACGCTCCAGATGAGTGTTTCTCCGATGCTGGCTGCTAGCCTAGCACGTGCTAATCGGTGCTCACCTTATTTCCTCAGATGAATTAATTTGAGGGTTTTACCGGCAGCCAAATTATCTGCGGAAGTCTCCTCCTCTGCAAAACAAAAGGACCAGGTGATTTTAACTGGTAAAATCACTGAACAAAGCTGTTACGAATCAGTATTTCTCCAAGGCTGTTTTGCATGTCAGAGACAGGCTGCTAACTAGCACCTGCTAATGTGTGATCACCTTTTTTCTCTGATAACTTAAGATCCAAACATTTAAGAGGTTTTTAGCAGGAGCTGAATTATTCACAGAGGTCTCTTCCTGTGTGGATTTAAACCGGAAAAAACACTGAATAAAGCAGTTTCCTCTTAAAAATCTGCTATTTTCCTGACGCTGTCTGGCTTGTCTTAGAGGGGCTCTAACTCTGGTGGCCGCAGCAAAAATGTGAATGACCCTATCTTGAGCCAGTGTTGGGTTTGTCCGTTCTTGGCTACCTTAGAAACGTAGAGGTGCAACATGACAGTGTAAGTTGACAAGGACCTGCTCCCTAAACAGCTCATTTTAAGGTAACAAAAACACAATGAAGCTGGAACTAGGAAATGAGTGGTTAAAAATGACACTAATCATCATTCAAAATAGTTGCAAAATATGTATAGAGCATCTACACCTCTAGAATTTGTCTCCACATTGTTCTAGAGTGGGTTTCCCCTTTAAAGGTATATTTTCTTGTCTGTTCCACTGATATCACCTGCACCTCATGAGAGATCGATGTTTTGTCTCACAGCTCACTGTGAGTTTTTTTCATGTCCTCCCGGCTGTGCGTCGCTCTCAGTCTCTGTTTATCTATCCTTCCGGCCACCCACACTCAAAATTTGGCCCACATCAGCTCCCAATCAAACAAGATTTTAGACTACACAGTTTGTGCCCTTGGTAGGTTGTTTTGCTGTTTCTGTCCCAAGATGGTCGCAAACACCCTGTCACAATCCTTCGGCAGGTTTGGCTGAGCTTCATTACATTTTTGTCTAAATTAGTTTGATGAATCAGCCCTTGGGGATTTGTTTAAACCTTAACTTCGTTAGATTCAGTTGCAGTTTTTCCATGACATGCCTAAAACCAAATACATGTGGCATTATGTGACCGCATTAGTTGCACAAGGTGGTGATACAGGTCTGTTAAGGTGATTGTCATACACTACACCACCGAAGGCTAAACTGTGAACTAACATGAAACATCCCAGGCTAAAAAAAAAAGCAGATTTAGCCGACTATTTAATGTAGTTCATCTCTGTTCAAGACAGCCATAATAGACGTCATTGTGCCTGCCTGCCTTGTGAGTGCACTGGGATGTACTGCATAGTTGAGGTTAAGCAGCAGTGGCTGGCTGTGTTGTTTTTGTACAGCCCACCAAAGCACCCATGATAAGCTAGGAGGTCCTGGATCACCAGAGGAAGCCATTGGCATGTACTTTACCCCTCTGGTTCTCAGGATGCAGGATGGGCTGATCAATAGGACCGCCTGCCTGTGTCTAGACTCATCTAGCCGCTTTGGACCATACCTCAAAGGAGAGGCTTGGATTTCTTGGGAAACTTTTCCTTCTTGTACACTGTAAATATTTTGCCTCCTTTACCCGCTCTCTCATGCTGCTTACAGAGTGTGTTTCCCCTGCTCAGAGCACACACCCCTGTTCTCTTGCCTCGCTGTTTGATCTTTGACGCAGGCCTGACTGTTTAAAGAATATCAAAAGACGTGAGGCCTACTGTAGCTTATCCTCACCAGCAGGACAAGTCTAGGCCTACTTTTCAAAGCTGGATTCATGTTAGTTTCACACGGGTCTGAAGAAAATGTGGTCTAGAAGCTTGGCTGAACCATCTGAAAAATTCAGAGCACAATCAAGAACTGTATTGCCTCCTGTGGTGACATGTTCTGTGATCTGCTTCACAGGCTTGAGCCCATTGATTACTGTTGGTTCAGTAATTAAGCAAATGACACAGGTGGCGTGACGTGGCTCTTTGTTGCATGTAAACGAGTGACTTTGTCACATCATGCTTCCTATTTTGGCACCTAGGTGTGGACCAGTAGATAGAGACGGTGTGTGACATCTCTTTGTTTGCTAATACCACCAATCTCGTCATTGCTTTGTCATGTGATTGTTGCTGTGTTGAGCTGAGTTAGAGCAGCGGAGAGTTCATGTTGAACACTTCTGTTTTCTTTTACTAGCTGAGGATTATTGATGGAACTTAGGAGAGAGCCTCAAACACCAGGCTCAGCTGTGAGACTGAAAGTGATGATATAACTCTGAATTTCCTCATTTTGGTAGTTTGACCTGATTCTCTAAACTTGTTTTGCCATGTCACTAACTCTATCATTCTCTATTTTCCTTCTCCCCCTCCACCCTTCTACTTACAGGTGAGCGGCCAGTCAGCCACTCAGCTCCCTGTTGCGATGGATGCCTGTGCACGTATTAGAGGAGTCCCCATAAGGTCCAGGGCCTCAGTCCGGAAAGAGGTTTGTCTGCCGGGACACTGCATTTTATTGTGCAACTGTCTGTCTTTAACTATCTGCCACACACTCCAGTGATTCTTTATGGCTGCCATTACATCTGACATGGGGTTAGGCCTGTCACGATAATTACCTTATCGACCTATCAGGCAATATATGGACATGACCTTGATCATTTTGCTGCCCTTGATATTGCCAGTTTTCTCCACATGCGTTATACAGAAGAATATCACCAACATTTTAGCCAACGTGTTGTCAGAATAAATAGCAGGATTTTTCTTGATGCAGCAATTCTACCTTTTTTATGCCCTTACACTGGTGATAGCCACAGCCGGAGGCATTATGCTTTCGGGTTGTTCGTACATATGTATGTCCCAACGCGTTGAGGGAATTTCTTCAACTTTGGCACAAATGTCCACTTGGACTCAATTAACTGTTAAGAAGTTTGTGGTCAAAGGTCAAATTCGCTGTGACCTCACAAAGCACGATAAAACTATGACCAAATTTCACACAATCGACTAATAGGAGAAAATGATGATGTGATGGTATTTTATATCCAAAAGGTCAAAGGTCAGCTTCACTGGACATCATAAAATTCTGCAATAACACTTTCCTGGCCATTATTCAACATCATATCTCAGGAACAGAAGGGGAGACGTTTGGCCAGATAGTGAATTAGTGACTCTAATCTTGGGTGTCCATCTTGAAACTGTGCTGACTGTATAGATCCTCTGTGCTGTTAGGTGGAAGATGTGTGGGATGCATCCACGTTTTCACAGACATGGATGTAAACTGTAAGTGCAACTCGACTGGTTTGCGGAGGCATACATCCGCGAAGGGGTAATTCTGTTTTTCCCTCGCATACTTGGGAAAGTCTGAAGAAAAACAAAACAGCACTTAAAAGACGACACAGCGTAGCTTACCAGTAGCCTGCAGCTGCACTTTTGGATTGGAGGACGCTCAGTCCTGATACTCATTAGCTTGCCAACCCAAGCCAAAAGTCTATCCTTTGTAGTTTGCCCTTGAGCAACTCCATCCTCTACTCTGTGAACCCACCAACAAACCGCATGGCTCCCCATCTGCCCATGTCTGAGGGCCGACCACAGCACACTGGCCACATTACGAAGGGAACAGCGGTGTTCCTGGCAATTTGCTAAGCTTCTTTGTTAGTCACAACAGGCTTCACATGGTTTTGTTCTTGTCAGCTACGTTTTGTTAGTCTCCACCTGTAATTGCGGGCTACTCCCATGAAGGTACAAAATTTTATATTTACTTTCTTGTATGTATTAACAGGTGTTAATTACTTAAAAAAAAAAAAAAAGTTAAATATTGTTAATATTTGTATATTGTTAATATATGTTTGAATAATCTTAAGAATTACAAGTTTTTTCCTCTTGAGAAAGGGTGTGCTAGCATAATTATGCTATCATACTATCATATAAGTGGCATAAAATGGCCTTAAAATGACAACAGTATTGTTTATTGCAATCATTTCTGGGACAATAACAAAACTTGTTCTCGTGACAGGCGTTCTTGGGGTTTTTATCGATTTGTATTTAATATTAAAAAGTTTCTTTACAGGATAAATTGAAGTCAGACTTAGCTTGCTCACATAACACTGACTGCTGCATTTTACTTCCACTTGTAATGTTGATATTATGGTCAAATGCAGAAGATCTTGTCTGAGTTGTTTGTCCGATTTGTTTTAACTGCTTGTTTTGTGTGCTTGTGGTCAGTAGTTGCGAGATATTTAATGCAGTTTCTAATGTGGTGGGTTGTGTTTTTGCTGGAATTGGAAAGGCCAACAGGACCTCAGAAGTGTTTTCAAATGTCAATTTGAATCTAATGTGATTAGTGAGGATCTATATTAAAGTCACGTGTAAAAGCAGGCAGATACATAAAAGCAGATTTACAAAATACTGTTCTTCATTGATCTCTCATGCATGCTACAGTGACGGACGAATGCATACACATTGGTTTCTCATTATTTCTGTTGGGAAACCATATGCTCGGGCTTAAAAACACTGCCTGTGTGTTTGCAGACTGTGCGTGACAGTGGAGCGCAGTGTGTGAAGAGCCTCTTTAGGAATAAAAAGGAGCTATGCAGCGTTGGCCTGGAGCTGCCAACCAGAGACACCACAAGACTGACAGAGGTTTGTCACACAAACAGCAGCTCAGCCATATTCAAACACAAGATGCATTAATACTGACCATCAACTGTGCTCTTGCAGATTCATTTTGTGTGTCTGCCTGGTCAGTGTGAAGGGGAAGATGTCACCCAACAGGTACTCCTTCAAATTACAAACACTGACTGTCCTGCTTATAGACTTTTTAATTGTCCAATCCATTCCTAATGTGATAGTGATGGACATCGGGTCATACTTTGTGGTTAGAAGTGGAAACACAACTAATTACATCTCAGTAGGTCCTGCAATTAAGCATTTGATTTACAAGGTCTGTGTCTTCCTCTGCCCCAGGCTCTGTTATCTATGCCAGGAGGGCTGTGTGAGCTTCTTAGGTCCCTCCACGTTCACGGCCTCAAGAACGACGAAGTTCTGCTGCTCAAAGACACGCGCAGGTTGGCAGAGCACAAGGACGGCGGGCCTCAGGTAGGTGACAGATCTTTCAGACTGCAGGAATGTGCTCAGTCAGCACGCTGTGGGAAAGCGGAAGTGAGCAGAAGGCAGGGAAGTGAGGGGAGAGAATAAGGGGAAGTGGGAATGAGCTACTACGTATTACTCAACTTCTTCCGTGTCTGTGGATCTATCATAACAAGAAGTTATTTTCCTATGAAAAACCATCAGTGTCTATGTTTACATGAACACTGATATTCCAATATTATTACCAATATGACAGTACTCTAAATTTGATAAGAATTGTGTAAACTGCATATTCCTAATTCCAGATGAATTATTTTCCGAGTAAAATGTGTGATATGCCGGTATTATTCAGGTTTAGGAGCATTTTTTGGGCATGTATACAGCACATTCAGAATATGCGAATCAGTTGGGTTTTTACATCTGTTTGTGACACATAACCTCTTGCATGTTTATGCTCAGCTCTTGTGCTTGTACACAAACCAACTAGCCAACAGTTTGCAACGCTGGTGTAGAGATGCATGTCCAAAAGAAGAGCCCACATTTATGGTTGGAAGGAGAAACAAACCCACTTTTAAATGTTATGAAAGACTTTGACATCAACAGATTCCTGGATATGCACAAATATTACAACCCTGATCTTTTTAAGAAGGTTGTTGATGGAATGAAAGAAGGAGGATGTGTTCGCACAGTCCAACAAGTCCACCACCAGTGGAAAATTTTGAAATATATCTGTTTTGATGCAAAGAAGTAAAATGGCAGAAGCAGCTCCAGCTGTTCCACTTTCCCATATTTGGAAGTGATAAACATGCTAGGGCACGTTACTCAGAGACTGCGCGGCTGCATGTAAACAGGAATATTAGTGGAATTCATTTTCATTCGGCATGTAAACAGCTTAGTAGGAATATTGGGCCTCATTCACCAACTGATTTGTAACAGATATTTCTTCTTAAAACCCACTTACACAATTTTCAAGAGGATTCTGACACTTAGCAATGAGTTTTTATTTGAGATTTCTTCTTGGTAACTGTGTTTTCGTCAGTTCTACAGTTGTATAATTTCATAGGATTTATATTATAATAATATCTTTTGAATTTATTTTGATTATTTTACTAATATCATTATGGTGTTCTAACAGAAACACTACACTAACTCTTAAATTTACATCAGTCACATAAACAGGAATCATGACATCTTATATTTATAATTGATCATGTGAGACAGTATGACTGGCGTTTTTGGCAGTTGAGACAAAACGTGATATAGCAGCTGTCCAAGTAAGTATTAACAACTTTCAAAAACATTGTGTGCGTCCACCTTGGAAAGTGTTGTGGTCCTCTTTTCTGTCCTCACCCCTGACATCTGTGCGTCTGTAACGCAAACGTTTGCAGGTCTGATGGTTGATAAACCACAATTTTTTTGTATCCCATAGATCCCTTTTGTTTTATTTTATATGCACTCCTTACACTACTAAATATGACACCCCATTTGGCCTTCACTTTCAGCAGAAGCACCTCCACTTCAAAACAAAAGGGTTTTTTTTAATGTTTACAGTCTGATGCTCCTCTCTTCAAACTTTTGGTTTATTCTTCTTCAGTTTCTGTGTGTGCACATGACCCTGCCGTCCCGTTCCTTTTTATGGGAATGTGCAGGATTTTTACTCGTTTATTCCAATTAAGATAAACTTAAAAACAATGGGATTCATCATTAAAAAGAACACAGGTGTGAACAATTCTGCTGTTTAAGGACACATCATGAATCTGATGTAGACATTTATTAGAACTTTTATTAAGAACAAATGTAAGAAAAAACGTAAATAGATGTTGGTGAATGAGGCCTCCTGGCTTTTTCAGAATCGGGGCAAAAACCTGAAAATTTTGTGTAAGTAAACGTGGTCACCGGTCACAAATTCAGCTTCTTAAAATTCTTGCTTTTTTTTTTTTTTTTTGACCAAATGGTTTCCCTATATTTACGACCTTGTCTGTCCCTGCATGTAAACAGACATGTTGAGTCTTTCTCACGCTTTCGAAGAAGAGCAGGTGGGTTAGGCTGTCAGAAATGTTGTTTTTTCAGCCCACGATTGCAGCCTTGTCCTTCCTGGCCCTGTGTGCAGTGTTTGGATACACACAGACCCTGCAGCTCGCTCTGCGGTTTTGTCGTCCGTCTCAGACAGTGAGACCTCCCACCTATCTGCGTTACAAAGTGGACTTGCGCTGAGTGATTCTGCACATGTTACAGATCAACTCGCAATCAGAGTACAGACATAACAATACACTTCCGACCCTCCTCCCCCACTCCTGTAAGATCGGGATAAGTAAATTCCCATGTGAATCCTGTTTCAAATCTTTCACACTATCAGCTGGGACATGATCGCTTTCAGTGTATAGTCTGGCCTGTTGGTTTCAAATGCTGTTGTGTTACTCTGAATGAACCAATGAAATCACCAGTCTTAACATTCCATATTTCTCTTTCCCATCTCTTCCTTTCTTTTCTCTTTTCCTCTTTATCTCTTACTGTGTTCTTTTTCTCTGCCTTTAGTGTTGGTTAAAGGCCGTGTGTGTGCTGAGGCATAACCCCAGCACGAGTGTCTACCCCCAGGCCAATGTAGCATCTTTAGTGGGCTTACTGGGATGCTATATGTCAGGCGTACGCTACGCTCTGGAGCTCCAGGCTCTTCAGAGGGGCACAGCTGAGCCCAGCCAGCCAGAGGAAGATGACACCAACCAGTAGGTGTCATCAATCGAGGATGACTTTGTCACGGCCCTGGAGCATCTGGAGGAGGATGACACAGGAGACAATCCCTGTAGGTTTAACAACTAATGCTCAGTGGCTTTTAGTAGCTTCTGGTTTCTTATGTAGAACGTCTTGTAATTCCATCAACTGAATATTAAAATCCTAAATTGAGATCTGAATTTTAAAACCTTTCTGTTTTTTAAACCACAGTAATTTATCAGGCATTATGTTTTCAAAATATTCATCTGTCCATACGTTCGTCTGTACACATCTTTATCTTTTATCCTCTCTTTGAATATACAGTATATAACTGTTTTTCCTCTCTTTCCCTCGTGTCCATCTCCACAGCTGCAGCTTCCTATCGCCATTTTAAAAAGCGTGATGTGGCATCACAGACAGTCCCAGCCCACAAGAGGAGAAAGGAACTATCAGGCTCCCGTATTATCATAAGCTCATCTTCAAAGAAGAATTCAGCCAAACACAGATCTGGTCCAGATGTGTCCGTCACAGTACAGAGGTCATCAGGCGTGGAATCCCAGTGGACCTACTGTAGTCCCGGAGCTCGTCTCCCCTCGCCTTTGATTCATGTCAGTGAATCGGAAGAGTCAGACTGCTCCAGCCCCAGCCCAATCATTTTCCTGGATGAGGTCGGCTACCAGAAGAGCCTGCTGGCTAAGCTGGACATCCCCCAGGTACCAGGGGGACCCAGAGAGCGAGTTGAAGACTCCGACTCTGAAGTCAGTGAATTCTTTGACAGCTTTGACCAGTTTGATGACCTGGAAGAGCTGAGCTCAGAGAACAGCACTCTCGCACTGCCTCTGGATGCCATCAGTGCACCAAGCACACAGAATGCGTCCAGTGGGTCAACATCTAAATATGTTTCTAGGGGCTGCTCAACCAAGGGTATGAATCCTCACCGCTTTGATCAGCCCACTCTCCCAGCCGATGTGAAAAAACCCACTCCTCTGAAACCAGGCTCTCCTTACTCACTTCATTCTGAGGTGCCTGACTCCCCTCGACCAGTGCAGACCCCCTCTGAGGAGAACGGTGGCCCACTCTTTAGTCCTGTCAGCTCATCGGCCTTCAGCCCTCTGGTGGACTCCAGTGGACCACTGGAATACTTCTGGAAAACAGATGAGGATGGACAAGACAGCTCAGAGCTACGTAAACCCCAAGACCTCTGCTCTTTGTATAAGACCTACTCAGACTTTGCCAGCAGTCTATCCAAAGAAATTCTAGGATCTGTGTGTGGCTACCAATCTGCCGTTGACATCAGTGACAACAAGAATCTCAGCTGTGTGTGCCACAAGGAATTCAAGAACCCTTCAGGCTACGTCATGAAGCTCTCAGAAATACAAGAGACAGTAACAGTGGCCAAGCTTCAGAAGAAGTCTCAGTCCCTGAAGGATGGCATTCAGAGGTTTGCTACAGACCTGGTGGAAATGAGCTTGGGCAGCGCCTTGAGAGACCTCCAGAAAGGTGTCTCCTCCTGCACCACCACCTTGTGTCACCTAGCTGCCAGGCTCACCTCCTCAGTGTTTCAAATGGCCTTCCATGAGATTGGCATGCGCCACGCTTATGTGCTGAAAGAACGAGCAATCAATGGATTAGCTGGCTTCCTGGTCGGAGAGGCTGTGTCTGGGGCGCTAAAAGAGTTCCTGACAGTGAAAAAGCAGATTTTTCACAGCACGGTAACACGTTTTGCTGCCGATCTGGCTGAAGAGCTGGTGTTTGAAGGCATCATGGAAGTGTGTCAGTTCTCACACCCTTCAACCCCTCTCACCCCTAGTGATTGGTCGTTTGGCCACGGGCAAGAGGAGGAAGAGGAGGAGGTGGTGGTTTCCTCCTATGCTTCAGACTTGTCCGAGTCTGTTATCCAAGAGGCCTTCATAGAGCTCTCCCAAGCTGATGTTGCCTTTACTAGCCAAGCAGCTATCAGTGTGTCTCTGGACAACATCTGTTATGTGAGTGCTGAGAACTCAAGTGCTCAAACCTGCAGCACCTTTGCTAACCAGCAGGTTTTAAGTGCCAGCTCGGCTGCAGCGACCCCAGGGCCCTCAGGAGAGGATGCCTCTTGCACAGTGAAGAAAGCCCTGTTCACTGTGTCAGGCATGGCCAGCTGTATTCCTGTGCCCCAAGCCGGCCAAGCCCTCTCCCACCTCCAGGATTCTGAGGAGACCAGTCAGTATAAGTCGAGTTTGTCAGAAACCCCACAGGCCAGCCCTAAAAGAGTAACTGTATCCTCCTCTGACACCACTACGTCTACACAAACTCACCTTTACAGTCATGGAACTCAGACCCCGATACCTGGAGAAGACCCCTCCCAAGGAAAGTCCCCATTCCAAAACTTCTCTGGCAACATGGTGGATATGATAGTAACTGAGGCCTGTGAGTTAATTACTGCTTCTAAGATGAAGAAGAGTTTTGGTGATTGTGCAGATTTCTTTACAAAGACAATCGGAAGCAGAAGGGACTCTTCCTCTAGGCAAGAGACGGCTCATTACGAGGGTCCCGATTCCCCATCAAAGCACGGAGCTGGCTTCAGATACGACTGTAGAGATTCTGGGTATGCTAGGAAAGGTGGCCCTGGTGAGCCAGCAATAGACTTTAGTATTCCTCACATTTCGTTTCATACAGGCTCTCAGAGCCAGGGGAGAGCCAGCTGTGAGTTAGACCCGAGGGCCAGAGGTGGGGCCGAGACCCATCCTGTGATGATGGATACTCTAGGTGTGCCGGGAGCAGAGATGGGTGGACAAAGGAGGATATCTGTCCCTGGAGATGACTCGTCTCCGAGCTCTGGCCAGAAATCTGGTGGGACTCCTGGCACTCCTCCTTCTACCCCTCAGCAGCCCAGTGAGGTGTCAAAGGAGAAGCAGATAAAACAGTTCTCCAAGAAGCTGAAAAGCAAGCTGGCCAAGGAATTTTCCCCTGCTACACCCCCACCCACCCCTCACTACCAGCCTGAGCCTGAGCCAAAAGACATAACCCCCGAGGCGGACAAGGCTGAGTTCATGCTCAAACTGATGAGGTCTCTCTCTGAGGAGGCAGATGGGAATGAGGATGAAGAGGAGGAAGAATTAGCAGAAGAGGGCGGCGTTGGTGGCACTAACAGATGTTCAGAGACAGGGGTCGGCCGGCATGAACTGAACCAGATGTCCGCTCGCAGAATGTCCAACAAAGAAGCTCTCCACTATGCTGAGCGGTTGGCTTGCCACATTGTCTCCATGGCAACAGAGATGGACACCCTGGGAGTGGCAGAGGAGGAGGGCGAGTTGAGCAAGGGCAGCGAGAGGAGGAGGGACAGCGTGGCTCAGTTCTCAGAGCAGACCTTGAACACCTTGTGGGTGTATGCCGGGGAGGTGGCCGGAGAGGTCATCAATGATGTGAAGAAGATGGTGAGCTCTGCACAGCAGTGCCCATATCACAAGGCTCCCAGAAGAAGAAGCTTTGACAGATCTAGCTCAGAATGTTTGCATCACCACCACCAACACCAGCCTCAACCCAGCACAGACCAGAACAGAGACTGGAGGGTGGGGAGGCTGGCTGAGCAATGGTCTAATGACCTGATAGCGTCTGTGTTCCGGTCTCCCACCTCCACTTCAAGCACCATCTCCACCTCCAGCTCTGGCCTGTCTTCAGAGTATCCAAGCTGTGAGAGTGTGACGGATGAATATGCTGGCTACCTTATCAGGGTACTGAAGAAGGAGGGAGGCAGTAGGGAGTTGGTCCTGGACCAGTATGCGAGCCGTTTGGCCTACCGCTCCATCAAACTGGGCTTGGCTCATGCTAGTCGCAAGATCAAGCAGAGATCCTCTAGCACTCGCCTTCACTCGTCCAAGTCGCTGCCAGATGAATGGAAAGCTTCTGGTAGTGAGGCTTCATCGCCCAAGGACAAAGCCGAGTCAGTGGTTTGTCCATTAGGCGAGGACGCTCAGTGTTGCTGCAGGGACTCTGATGAGCAGAGTCAGAGGGAGTACATGGATCTGGTAAACTTTGCAGAGTCTTTAGCCTATAACATCACCTGTGATGTGACACGCAAGCTTCATCTTTCCTCCACACGACTGCCCAAGTCTCTCACTGACTCCTGCCTTTATAAGAAATCCAAGCTTGAAGACATGGCAGAGAATCTCATCAGGAACTCCTTCTCCTGCACACTGTTGTCCAAGGAGACTAAGAGCAGGCATTACCACAGCACAGGAAGCTTGTATGATGGAGGCTACAGGAGTAGGGTGATGCAGGTCATTGAGCATTACGCCAGGAAAATAGTTGACGACACTCTGAAGATGAGCCTGGCTTCAGTTGGACATTCATCCCGGGAGCACCAGAGGACCCAAGGCCACGACAGACACTCTCACACCCAGAGGTTGTCTGAGGGGCCATCACTGGGCCAAGCCCTGGGGGAGAGGACATGCCGATATTGTCAGGTCCAGGAGTGCCCGTACTGCACCAAACTTAGCAGGCACCACCACCAGCCTGTGTTACAGAGGAGGAAAAGGGGGTCAGAATGTCAGGCAAGGGCTGAGCGGCTCTCTGGCCTGGAGATTCCCAAGATCCACATTGACCTGGACCACAGGGCAGTGTTTGCAGAGGGAATGGTGTCCATGGCGATGGAGACGGCAAAACGTGAGCTGAGCAACACTAGCCTTAATGCAGACAGTGGCATCGGCCATGATGGCACCAGCTATGCTGAGAGCCTGACAGCTGAGATCATGACGTCAGCCCTGTCCAACATCTGCCAGACTGGCAACGTCAGGTACACACAAAGATTTACATCAGTAGCTGTCTGTTTGTTCTGTCGTGTCCATATGTTCCTTGTTGTTTGGGCCATGCATACATACTGTAACATTCAGGCAGCTTTGTTTAACTGACTTTTAATTGATTGATGTATCAAATTTATTTACGAAAATGTTGCTTTAGAATTGCTATTTCACAATTATGTAATGTTTTCATTTTTATTAATTGTGATGATTGTCATTATAATTTGTAAGTGTAAATATTAGTATAATTTTTAAAGCCCTCTCCTTTTGTCTCCTTCCATCTCTCTGAACATTTAGCTTTCCAGGTCGGGAAGCCACTGAGTCCTCTGTGTCCCAGCAGCTGAGTGTAGGAGATGACAGTCTTGGCAGCTGGTCTAACCTGAGCTTTGAGGATGAGCACCCAGATGACAACAGCAGCTTCCTCCACCTCAGTGACAGGTATACATTACTAGCTTTCTCATATATAGCAAACCAAATATCCAGGTACAACTAGAGCACACTGCTGCTATATTCCTTTCTGTCAGAATTCTACTGTAGTGATGACACTAAAGCCATTTATCTGATAAAGATATATACTGTATGCGTGTCAGTCTGCTGTTGTGATACATTTGTAAGTACACTACTGGTTTTACTATCGCATTAATATTAATGATGGTCATTAAATGCATGGTAGGTTTCCACCAAACAGTTCAGTTCATCTCAGTTCGTTACACATTTAAACCGTTACCTTTTCATTTTCATTGTCAAAAGTTGTGGATGGTACCATTCTCTCCTTTTTTATATTTTAAAGGCACGTAGCACACTGATCCAATATTAAAAGTTGGAGCGAGAAACACTGCAGTGCGTTGATTGGTCAACAGAGAATCGTAACTCTTATTCAACAAGGAAACACTCAAACCCATTTTTTTTTAAATATCCCACCAGTTGCAAAAGGGACTCTGAACACTCCAGCCTGTTAGTTTTTGTTTTGAAAATGTCACCCTATTCCTACATTTAAGAGTACAGTCTGCGGTGCAAACTAGACTTTGGCGGTATCCAATTTTCAATTTCACGGTATATGACATGGTGCGGCGCTAAGCCCCCACCCTTGCTGACCAAAAAAATTTCTACATTACTCAAGCTCTCTCAGCTTTTCCAGTATAATAAATACACAAAAGAAACTTTCAAAATGTCAAAAAAGGTATCTTTTTTTAAATCTTTATCTATTTTCTTTATTAAACAGACAAATACAAGCGTACACTTTTTGGATTCATTTTTTTCTCTTTCACAGACCTGCGCCAGAATCACGGTAAAATACTCTTCATTCAAACTCGACAGAAACAAAATAAAACTCACCAAAACTGTCTTGGTTAGTCTTGTTAGTCCTTTAGTTAGTTAGTCCATGGTTGCAACAAACACCACCTCTGGTTTGGTCGCAGTACACGCTTAATTCACAGAGTTAGATTTGAAAATAAACTGTTTTCCTCGCAGTTTCTCTGTCTTCTCTTCTGTTGCGGGCCCGACACGGCCGACTATTTACAATCGGTCCTGTTATGTTGATCTCCATCACTCGCAGTCAGCTCAGCTGCCTGCTTCACCACACTGACCTCTGGAGGTGTGTGATGTGCACTACATACAAAAAGTCCTCAGTACAGCCTCTCCAGTATGAAGTTAATAGAAAGATGAGTCTCTATATTTTTGACAGTATTGAAAATTATCAGGATTTTTAAATACCCTAATATACTATAATGCCATGATACTACCCAAGCCTAATGGAAACGCTAAACAGATACAGGGTTTAGGTTCATGTCCGTATGCTTCAGACTGGTTCTTAGGGTACTATATTGAAAGTGTTTAGTGGAAAAGCAGCTTAAGTGACACTCCCACACTGCCGAACAACCATGTGGCTGATCGATGGTATGCCTGATTCGGGGTCACTGCAGCCCAAGTAGCTCGGCATGCTATGATATAATTTCCCCCATGCCCTCCTACTGTCTTTTCATTTTGTCTAAGGTAGTATCAAGATTAAAACTTGAGAACTGGTCACAGGTGAGGGTCTAAGCAGTGGGTTGCAGCTGTTGAATCTTCTGCGGGTTCAATATTTCAGGAGAAGGGAGTAGAATTATTTTTTTTGTATTCGTGGACTCAGGACTTCAAGAGTGAGGTTATTGTTTCATTCGTCCATGTTGACTGTGTTGTTGATCTCCTCAGACCCACTGCACCACAGAAACACTCTTTTGTTGCAGATGTTGTTAGATAGTTTTTAGCAGGACTCTCCTGTGGTTGAATCAAGATGGGAGGTTTCCCAAAGTCAGCACAGGGCACAGTATA
>JAPZEB010000005.1:3510871-3521412 GCA_029783705.1 Chaetodon striatus
GCTACGATCAGCTCGGGCGGGTGCCTGGCCGAGATCTGCACTCCCCTGAGTACACTTCTCTAGTCTTGAATGTGTTGTCTCTTCCATAAACCACTTAAAGTCTGATCTACAGCGTTATACAATGTGCAGCAAAGTTGCACTCAAGCGTAGGAATACAGAAGTTCTGTTGTTGAGAAGATAAGGTGCCGAAGGAAAGGGGCTTTCTGACGGCAAGGTTAAACAGTGAAAATATTCTAAATATAGTGCACACTCAAACTGGTACTGATTTCTTTAGGTGGCTAAGATAAGTTTTGCTGCTGCCCCCCGTCCACAGCAGTACATTGCTTAGCTTCTGTTTCGGTACTCCTGCCTGCTTCTCCAAACTTAGGGCGTGCCGACATTTACAACTATGTAATTCACTGACTATGGATAAGTGCCTCATACAACCCCACCTCAAAAAATCCAAACTAGCCTCTTAACATACATGCACAGACCCTCCTCCTCCCTAATGAGGAATCAGTGGGATACATTTTGATTTTGCTGTTTGTTTATTCTTTAACAAGGGACCCGACGATGACCTGACACTGCGAGTTCCTCACATCTCCATCAGAACGTTCCCTCTTGAGTTTGAAACACTGTAATATACCACAGCCTCGCATCTATTATTATAAACTAAGTGTTGTTGGTGGTGCTCACCTGCATGGCTGAACCTTCATTGGCTTTTAAAGCTCGACATTCTTCTTCTTCTTCTTCCTCTTCTTCTTCTTCTTCTTCTTCTTAATGTATTGGCCTCCACTAATTGAGCCGCAGTGATTCGTGTGTGTGTCCACACTGCCTCACAGTTTGCTACGGGCCTCTGCAGATGCCTTGTGTGTCACTGCTTAATCTCTAGGCTGCCAAATGGTCATATAATCTTAAAGGTGTTTGTCCTGTATGATTTGTTTACATGAGAGAAAAGAATATATCACAAAATCCACTATTTTTTAAAATAAAAATCCAAAGTGATACCCAAGTTATACCTACTGTTAAAGTAATAGTAGAGAAGAAGACACAGTGAAGTATTAACCTGAGAAGTGAGGGAGTGGTTTACATTAAAGGAATGTATTAAGAGTCATGGATATGACATGAAGAGAGCGCATCAGTGTACAAATCCTCTCCCAGTGTGAATGTTTAGTTGTTGAAGTAACACTTCCCCTGTTTTTTTTTTCCTCTTTCCTTTCTTTATTTACATTCCTGTGAATCCCAGACGACCTATAGCTCTATATTGTCGTGTTTGTGAAAGCTGAATGTGTACCTGCGAAGACTCCATTTAGAAGCAGATACTGTAAATCTGTTTTGCTACTGTCGTTCCCAGTGTTACTTTCTGCCTCTCTCCGACCACAGACGTACCTCACCTCCACTCACTTCTGTATTTTTTCCTGCTTCCTTGTAAAATCCTGCCAAATGAAGATATTTAATAAATTATGTAAGTTATATAACAGTTAGTTCACTACTTGTTCTCCCTAGTGGCATTGCTGAATAGTTTACACATTCTAAGCTTGAAGTCAGAAACTCTAAATTTGTTTATGTTGAAGCTTGGTGTGACAATAAAGCTTTTTCATGTGCTCTTAATTTGTGTGTCTGTTTAATGATGACATCACATCCCTGTCGTTATGTGTTTTTTTTGTTGTTGTTGTTTCACTTTGTAAAGGTCTGACATTTCTGATAAAATCTGTTTACAAACACGTAAAGGAATTTAGTTTTCCTCCAGTCTTTGCTTAATGAAAGTCACTAACAGGGTTATTGAATATTTAACATTTTTTATTTAATTATCGGTGTCAAAAGGTTGATTTATTTATAGAAATTGATTTATTGATAATAGAAATTGAACCAACATTTAACCAAATAATCATTTAAGTTAAGCTCCTTCAAAGTGAGGATTTTTTGCTTTTTTCATTTTGTAAATGAATTTTTTTTTTTTTTACTCAGAAGCAATTAGAGGACATCATCTTGGGCATAATTTAAAGGTTAACATAAACAGATATACATAAAGTCCTCCAAAACTAGAAGATTACAACAATAAATCAATAAAATTAATATAGAAATCAAAAACTAAAAGTCTATAGAAATAAATGAATCAACAGCAGGGATAAAATAAAGTAAAAACCAATGATTAAAGCTTAAAATTAAGACTGTAATGTTACTCCAAATTAAAAGGCTAGATTAAAAAGATATGTCTAACTTTTAAAAATACCAATAAAGTTTGCCATTCTTACATCCAGACCAGTGAACACAACCTTATTACTCTATTTTCAAATACATAATGGGAGAAAATCAGAAGCTGGTTTCGAGACGTACAGAAGTATTCAGGTTTCAGGGAATCATTCCACGTTACATTGTTGAAAACAAGGAAAATTAAATTTTAAAAAATCATTCTATAATATACATTAAACAAAAATGGGAAAGAGAATTAGACATGTAAATAACAGGAGGACTGGACAGATATGTGAGACACAGGCAACTACTGCAAACTCAGGGTCCCTGAAGGAGTTTGGTTGGAAGAACCTCGTTCTTCACTCCCAGACCAACAGCAGCTTCTGTTGGAGACAATGCAGAACCTCACTGGCCAATCATTATCATGTTTTCTGGGCCCAAAAATACAACCATATTGACAGGGGATTGTGAATGGAGTTAGACCACTCATTTGCTACACTATACCTTGTAAAAACTCCTATAAATGTCCCACACAAAGAAAAATATTTATTAAAACACTTTTGGCACGTAGCAGGAAAGCCATAACTCACAAATGATTGAAAGTTGATCCTCCAACGTTGGTCCAATGGTCAGGGATTATAAACGAAATATACAGTTTGGAAAGAATTACTTTTGTTTTAAGGCTTTAGCTAAAAAATGTTTAAAATATCTGGAGAAATGGGTTGTGTATAAATGGCATTGAGAAAAGTGTGACACCATATGCCAAGACATAAGTAAAGATGTACCGTGATTTGACTTTGTAACAACCTCATGTTCTTTGAGTTACAAAAAAATAAAAATAATTAGAAAGCACTCTTTTAAACGGCCATCGTTAAACAGAGGAGGTGGACTACGACACCACTTACACCTGCAATGCAGTCATGGGATCCCTCCCCAGAAGACACTCCACTCATTCACACCTGGTCCCATCTAACCCTAACAACACACAAGATGACCCAGTGACCTTAACGACTGGGTTAAAGCCTGCGACTGTTAGAACTGAAGAAGCCTCTTGGATGAGAGGTGAAACATCTTCAAGAAACTCGAGCAGGTCCAGCTGCCTGCGATACAGCACTTAAGGTCAGGCCTCTGACTTTATATTCCTAAGATGAAAAAAAGGATGTTTTAATGACCTGGTTAAAAATGAGAAGTAAATTTTAAATCAGTTTAAAACCACTCCCAAGTTTTTAATGTTTGTTTAATGTGTTTGTTCAGGCCGCCAAACACTGAGAGCTGTTTTTCTCTCGCTGCTTTGGGTCCAATTAAAAGAATCTCAGGCTCAGGTCCAGGTGGAGTCACGAGTCATCGGTGTTAAAGTCAAAGTCAAGTTGCAAGTCAAGTCTGAAGACATCAAAATTGAGACTACAGTGAGCCCACGAGTCTGGTAAGAAATTAAACTAATCATTACTTGCAGCCGCACAGCCGCTGGTTATCTACGTGCAGCAGTGATTCATCAGGAACATCAAAGTCAGTCTTTAAACTCTTTGATAAAAAAGTTCTGTCTCTTCTCTGCTTGTAATCCGACATCATGAAGAACGCTTATGTAGGGTGGGTTTCTCCGTGATAACAGCCTGCAGTTAAACTACAGTGATTCCTCCACACCTATTACAAGGCTGTCACTTTACGAGCCAAGGCTGCTCCACCTCCTCACTGTTCCCTGTGCTGCAGGTGCCAAAGGAAACAGAAGGGATGTGTGTCTATGAAAGCCAGTCTCAACAACAGTGCTACACTTCTTGGTTATGCCTGGATACAGCTCACAAAACAGCCTTTGTTGCTGTGTGATTAGACCGCACCACACATGCACAAATATATAATTAGGTAATGTTCGCTACAATGGCGGGTACCTGTCAGCGTTCAGCTCTCTGTGTAGCGGATGAATGGAGGAGTCTGTCTGACATGAAGGGAGAGGGAAGAGAAGAAAGAGAGAGGGAGGAGGGGAGGTGGGAATACCTAATTGCAGGCTGTATCGTGATACAGGAGGCGAGGAATGTGTCAGACAAGCACATCTCTGATCTTCTGAGCGGCTGACAGACAACAAGAGGCCATACAGGGATATGGTCGGCTCAGCTCGTGGGTGACCTGAGAGAGTGAAGTCATTTCCAGCAGCCTTCAAATTAACAGAGATGTGGGGGTGTGCGGAGATCTAAATCTCTGCAAATTGTCCCCTCTTGGTGAGGAACAAGAGTGGGCTTACTGTGAAAAATGGCAAGATTGGCATTTCCTGCTCCCTGTCGCTGAGTGACAAATCTTCATCCTGCTCACAGACAGCAGCCTGAGATTCCTAACATTCACTCCTGACACAAAGTTCAAAGCCGACGAGGCCAACTCAGAGTTTAAATCACAGCCAGACGAGCCATCAGCAATGTTATCTTTAATATCCCTTATAAAACCACATTAGCATAGTGTCTGGGTTCATGACATGCAGATATTTCATTCTTTTATTTGGCTAATTTATCATATTTTCAACACAGGAAAACATGTAGGATCATCAGGGTGTCCGCGTGTCCGCACCCAGGGACGCGGCACGCAAGTGAGCCCAGCAGAGAAAGAGTAAAAATAAAATGGGAAAGTCCCATTACTAACTGGTGTGGGTACAAACCAAAAAAACACTTCAGCATGTACATTTTCACTGGTTATTGAACAAAATAAAGTTTTTGAAAAATAAAAGAAATTATGACAGATGTGACTGATGAATTGATTTATGTCTGGCTGCAAAAAGAGTGCACCTAACGAGGCTATTTCACACAAATCAGTGTTTTGCTCTCTTTATCTGTGCACCAAATATAGACACTTTATGACCTGTGAAGCGGAAATAACAATCCCAACTCAAGCTCTGCTCGGTAGCTTTTATTCTTCTGGTTGTCTTCATCAGCAGATGGAGTTTTCCCAGCTGTCACAGAGATGGCTTTGTTAACATGCGAGGTCAGGAGCTATAAATATGATTTCCTTTCAAGCTTTCTGGCCCACATTGGCATAAACGTGAGGTCATCAGAGGTCAAACTTGACCTTGGAAAAAGTATATTGACAAAACAAAAGCTCTGAGTCGTTATCACAGAAGAAAAAGACTTGTGCTAATTGTAATGATGGATACAACAAGCTCATTTTCATAGGTGCTGTGTCAGGGGCGGGGGTTTTGTTTCAACATAAGGGGGACGCAGATGAAGGGTCCTCCCCCCGGGAAATTTTGCGCATTTAACACTTCATTTCCTGCATATAGGTGAACTCTGACCTCACATAATCTTGGTACTCGTTCACAGAGCAGGTTGATGCTTCATACTCCCTTAATGAGAACTGAACTAAGAGTAAAGTAATTATCTTACAGTGCTCCTCATACATGGAATAATCTGAAACAGACCTTAAACTTGGACACTCTGCCACCTTTATGGCTGTTTTAATTGAGTGTAAATGCTTTAAACTACATCTACACCTTAGTATATTTATCATCCTGTATTTCTACTTTAGCAAACATGTATTGTTGTTGTTGTTGTTGTTGGATTTATTTCTCTTTTAACTGATATGCATAATTGTTCATTGTCTGCTTAGTGAATGCCTTTGTTCATGCTTGGCATCACTGAACTTGAGGGTCTCCCTCAGTTGATTTCCAGAGTCTTAAGTAAAGGTTTGAATGACTGAATTTTTATGCACCATTTTTTGCTTTTTCTGCATCCCTCAGTAGCAGCCGCTCACTGTCTGGTACCTGCTGTTATTTCCCTTTTTTCAGTTCATTTCAGCTGGATGTCACCAGTTCCCCACATTTGATTAGAGGGTAATGCAGGTCATCTGTTGTGCAGGCTGTGGGCACGGACTCCTGATTAAGAATGGAGAGCAGCTTGGTGCATTTCCCCTCTGGGCCAATCAGGGTGTGACAACGTCCTTCCTTAAGGCTTAAGAGAGCTGAGGAAATGCACACTCAGGACATCCTGAGCTTTCTTCAATCGAGTGCAGAGACTTCATGTGAGCAGACACTGTCAGACAGAAACTCTGGTCTCTAGGCCTGTTTGAGAGTTCAACACTGTGTGTTTCTGAGCTGTTTGAGGGGGATTTCTAAGTGGAAAGAATATGAAAGAATCCCTTTACACCAGGTCACCTGCATCTGGGCTGTTTCATGCAAGAGTTCAGCCTGCCAAACGATCACTTAATGCCCCCAGGCTTTCTACAGTAGTGATTTTATTTGTTGTTATAGTTGTTATTGTTGTTATATGAGACCCAACGTAACACCTTCCCCATATATAAACACGTCTGTCCATTATCAAAGAGGCAATTGTTTAATAATAATTTTAAGGAGGCATCTTCGTTGTAAAGGCTCGTGAGACTTGTTTCTACAAGTGAACATATTTTTTTTTATTATGTGGTTGAGAACTGCTCCTTGCATGTCCTCCCTACCTGCTGAGGTCTGGGGAATCATTACATCAGTAAGGTAGAAATGTCTCTGATAAGGCCTCTGCTACTGTCATGTTTTTATTGGGGGGGAATGTACATCTCTAAATATTACCTGACCCCTCCAAAATCTACGCCAATGCCCTGTGAGTCCAACACCAACTTCTTTTAATAGTACCTCTTCCTATTTGTCAAAAATGAGTCCAGAACGCCTATCCAAGGCAAGTGAAAGCTCCTCTTGTTTCATTTTTAGTATGTGCGCACACACATGGTCTCATTTTAAAGGTGACGCTCTTAAGTTATTTCCCCAACAGTCAGAATCACAGGAAATGCTTTAGTCAATGAGGTATAAAAGTTTGAACACACTAAAACAGAAAGTTTTTAATATTTCCTTGAAAACAGATGCTGCATATGACTAGAACTGGGATTTGTTAGCTATGACACACTGGGCCCATAGCATGGTGCCTGACCTTGTCTCAAATTTAAAGCAGATAACAATATCACAGGAAATAAACATATTAAACATGTTTTATTAAAGTTTTGTTCAGGTGTGTTTTTTTTAAAGAGGATAAAACCATGTAATGAATGAGTGAATATGAGTAAAAAAGTAATCAGTTGAGACAGAGAGGTCTTTTTAGGACTTTTCTTCACATAAATACACTTTTAGAAAAATGTGAATTAATAAGAAAGGTTGGATTTTTCTCTTGAGACAACAGAGAAACCATCTGTTTATTTTTTATGTACATTTGTAACAATCTTTGTTGAGGGACTAAAAAAAACACCCACAATGCAAATCTCACAGTTGGGAATGTCATTAGCTACAAGAGGCGTCAGTCACTGGACCAACTGCTTGCTGTTGGCTGGACCTACAGACCGCAAAGAGGGGCAGGCCCTCCCTTTCAACACAGGCTCTCATTGGCTATTGTAGACTGCAGCGAGGACATGGAAGCTCCTACTGGCTCACGTGAAGTGTCAATCCAAAGGTCAGAGCTTGCCACTATTTTGATAGTGAGCAGTCGGCAATATTAACATGCAAAATGGAGATATTTTGGACAATATGTGGAGAAATTAGAACATTTAAATAATGCAACGGCAGTCCGTAAAAATCTACAGATGTACTAATGTGTCTGGCCTTAATATTTCACTGGATTAAGATCATCTGGAGCTTTACGGATGTATGAGGCCCGTTTTTGTCAGAATATTATCAATCAGTGGGTTACAAGAGGCATCATGGATTAGCTGTAACTGTTTGTTTGTTTGACAGAAGCGTTTATACACCCTGCTGCTGTGTTTGTATCTTGAAATGGTCAGCATCAACCATCACAAGGCTCGTGGCTTTCTTAAAAAGTTTTTTTAATAGCCAAATGACAACATTAAAAAAACTCACCCTGTTGCCAGAAGAAAATGTTGGCCTTGTACAGTTCTGCAAATTTCATATGTATCATATCAACATTTCTAAAGTGATGTAGCTCTGGTCACATGTGGGCTATATAAGCTGACTGTCATCTGGATAAGGAAGGGACAGTGGACAATGTGACACCCATAGGTGGGACGCCTGCCAAGCTGCAGACCACTGTTCGAGGCCAGTAAACCTATTGCTTTTTAGCGAGACTTTGGCTTCATTTTCATACATGATTGTGCCACCAAAAGTGGTTGCTTTAAGGCAAAACATGATCATATCCTAACCATGACCAAGTTTTTTTTGTTCCTAAACATAACCACTCCCTAAAACGTAAAGTTTCAATATATCTGCTACATAATAAGGCAACACTCCGAATGTAACGTACCTGAAACACTTCCAGTGTTTATTCTGGTGGAACACTGTGACACTAACTCAAACAAATATTTAATGGAGATTTCATTAATCTAACAAAACAAAAACCCAGTATTGCATTAACTTAGGGTGACCAGTGTGGTGACTTCTTTCTAAATAGGGCAGAAAAAATTCTCAGGATCCATCATGTCAGATCCTTCTGTCATGAAGGGCTGATACAGCCCTCTCCATTGAACACTGCCTTACTCCAGCTATGAACATCATCCCATTGGCTCAAAATATCTTTATAGTTATTATTATGACATATGACAGCCTCTCTTCCTCTTCCTGGCAGTGGCCTCAGTAGATATGTTATCTGTACGCGTCCTGGATATTGTGAGAAAACATTACTTTGGACAAGTGGTTGAGTGACACAGACCAACCATTACTTAGAGTGCGTCAGTTGATGCTTAGGGCGGCCACAGCAGGGTGAGTATCCGGGATCCAGGATACTGAAACATGACCACAGAAACCCTAATCAAAGATCGCAACAGCTTCACAGAAGTGAAGCCGCAGGAATGTCACTCCGACACAACAGCAGTTTACAAGGAAATCAGATGCTTTTATTAATCTGTTCTGACAGGCACAGTCCCACACACACACACAAGCACACACACACTGTCAGTGCGACGAGCAGTGTGAGGCAGTTATTGTGCAGAAAATCATCAGTCAGCAATATAGAGAGACAGACAGGAGCCCAATAGCATACCACCCTCAGTCTGTTCCACAGTGGCGTGGGCTGATGTCTCTGCCACACACACACACACACACACACACTGTCTCTGACATCAGATAGGCTGGGTCCTGGCTTGGTGCATCCCCCCCGCCGCCTCCCCCCTCTCCGTGTCGATCTGTGAGTCACTGACATCACTTCCCTCCCAACAGCAACAAACGGCCGGGTTGTTGGGAGAGTCCACTGGATGAGGGGAGAGGAGGGGGGGGTGTTTGAGTCAACCTCATGGAATCCATGATATACTGTACTGGGCTTTGTGTTGGAAAGGGGAAAACCAGCTACATCATCTCTGCGAAGCTTTTGTTTACTCCGGCCTGAAGAACATATCCTTTGTTTTGGGTTTTTTTTGTTCCTCTCTTCCTGAAGCATCTGCTCTTTGTTTCGTCACCGTGAACTAATAGGTGAGAGCAGTTAATGAGCCCAGGGGCTGAATCACGGAGGTGGGTCTGAGGTCATGCTGGATGACCTACTGTGCTGTAGCACGCGGAGCGATGAGGCACTTCCAAAGGTTTTGACATAAACGCTAATGCAAAAATTAATTTTCTCCCAGAGCTTGTGATAGATGTTTTTAGGCGGAGGTTGCCGTCCTCCCGTCCAGAAATTTCACGATCCAACTGTAATACTGAAAAAAGTTTATGGAGTGGAAAATCTAATCTCGCAAAGATTTTTTTTTAACTAAGTGTCCAACTTCCCCACTGGATTTATGAAAGAAGGGAGTATTTCAGTCATTTTACATTTCGCAACTGCACCATCTGCACCTTGTAAGGGCTTTCAAATGTTTTTCTATACTTCAGGACTTTGTTTATGCCAAGCTACTTTATGAGCTACTCATTTCTTCATCCTGTTATGTCAAGAACAATGTTTTTAACCGTTTTGTGTGACGTACCCCCACAGCCCTGTCATATGAGGTCAACAACCCCTTCACTGACATCACCCATCGTGTTCCCACATATTCATTTGAATTGATTTTAAGGTGATATTTAAAGGGCCAATTCCCCCCAAAATCAAAAACACATATCTTTGCACTACCTGTAGTGCTAATTATCAGTCTAGATAGTTTTGGTGTTCCAAGTGTTGGAGATATCGGCCTTCTCTCCAATATACTTCTGAAACAGAACCTGAAAGTTTCAGTTTCACATCAACTCTCATTTGTTCAATGCATCTGTTACTTTTCATGCACAGTCCTGTTTAGTCTTGTCTGCTTGTCTCTAACCAATTTTCAAGCATTTTATACCTGTATATACATATTTTTAAGTCAAATTTTAAAGGGCAATGCCAAATGAAGCTCTAGCAAAAATACTTTTCATGCTCAAGCTGTAAGTTTTCTTTCTCAACCTGCCATTCACACCTTGCACGTACACTCACCCACTGTCTCTTGTTGTCAGTGTCTGGTGCTGTCAATTGAGT
>JAPZEB010000005.1:3585506-3596023 GCA_029783705.1 Chaetodon striatus
CTTGGGTGCCAATGTTAAAACTGTGCTTAGTATATAGATCTTCTGTGCTGCTGGGGGGAGGATCTGTGTGAAGCATCCATGTTCACAGACATGGATATCAACCATAACTGCAACTTGACTGGTCTGTGGAAACATACAACCACAAGGCAGTAGTTCTAGTTTTGTGTGTGTTTGTAGTTAGTTTCAGGTTTTTTTAATGGCTTATCGGGTTTTTTATGTGCTTTTGTTTGCTTACGCAGATGATTTATGGATTTTTTGGGGGGCGCAGAGTGTATGAGTGCACGCCAGCAGATGAGTGTGAGCAGAGTGTGTGGGGGCGCACAGGACGTGTGTGTAAAGTACTGCTGTCAGCGCTATCGGCCAACAGTCAAGGAGTGCCTTCACTGCCCTCCTCGTGGAGCCAATTTTCCCTCAGGAAGCAAAGTGACTCAGTTGTGGTTTGACATTGTTTGTGAGTGCATATGGTGTGTGTGTGCATGTGTGTGTGAGAAAGCGGGCTACAAAATAAGAGCAAGAGTGTCTGTGAGCGCACATTGCATGCTCACATTCTTGTGTATATCCATTTGTGTGTGTTGAAGAATTTTTTGGTGATTACACGATGGAGTTCCAGGCCTGCTTTTCTCAGGTCACTCTGAGGTTTACCGGTGTCCTGAAATATACCTCTCCCTCCTCACAGTAGGAAATGTTTTATGACAGTCGGTACAGACATCACACTACTACGCCCCATATGTAAAGTCTAAGAGTAGCATGCAGGGTGCTATCAAAACCAAAACGCACCCAGACAGCACAGACTTTGTCTGCTGGAGGAGGAAACGTCTTATGCCGTATGCATGTAAGGCCAAAGTCAGCCAACTACAACTTGAAGGTTGGAAATAACTTAAAGGGTCTATATATTGAATCACAAAATAAACACATTTCCTCACTTACTGCTAGTGGTAGCTAACCATGCAGATAGTTTTGGTTTTATGTGCTGAAGTTTTGAAATATCCCTCTGTGACATTTCCTTCAACACCGCCAGTACAATGGAGGTGACTGGAATTCTGCTTGTGGTGTTCGACGTGTTGAAAAATTACAATTGAAAAACTTGTACAGGAACATCTATTTCTAGAAAGAATGTCTCGGTTGGATAATCCACAGACCTCATGGTGAACAGTTTTCATTGGAACTACCTTCTACTGAGGAAATAGTCCCAGTGCAAGCTGCCCAGTGAGGTCTGTGGATTACCCAGTGCAACCAGGACATTGTTTCTGAGAAGACACGCTGCTGCAGATTTTCACAAAACTCAATTCTGTGAAATGAAACTATTCACATCTATTGTGTTGTGGTTGTGTGCAGAAGTTAAAGAGGCTGGTATCTTAACAACCTTGGCACATAAACTGAAATTAAATGCATCTCTGCGCTACAGGAAGTCATTCCTGCCAGCTGCCATCACTGTACAACAATGAGTCTCCTGTGTGCAGAGGGAGGTGAAGCATGACGCCCATTATCAGGATCAACTACCAAATACATGACGCTATTATATTTCTTAGTTATCTCTGTTTATTCATAATGTCTGTCTGCTCACACCTTTAAATGATAAAACAATCAGCAAAAATTCACCATTAAGTTGCTTTTAATGTTAAAGTCCACTGTCTTATTCTTTGTCTTTGTTGTATATCTACAAATTCTTATCTGCAAAAGCACTGATGTTTATTTTAGATTACCATTTAGTTATTCCCAATACCCATCTATGTAATTCCAAAATTAAACACTTTGTTATTAATTAAAGAAAACATACAGTCTATACTCGAGCTGGACGATGTGGAGAAAATGAAAAATGAAAAGAAAATTTATGACCAAATGCCTCCGCTGATTTTGGAACAGTATTTTAGGGCTGACTATTGGTGCTTTCACAAAATGTTAACACAATGATTTTTAATAAATAATCATCAGTAATGTGGATAAAATGACTAAGTGCCACTTGATTCAGTCCATTAAACTCAGTCCATTAAAACTTCTGCCATATACGCAGGAGAACTGCCAGTCTGAGTGGCAAGAACCCGACCCAATTCACACCCGGGGGAATAACGAGAAATGACAGCCCGGCCGGGGCTTGGGCAGAGAATCAGAGCTCTACTGGGAATGACCTCCTAATAGCAGCCTCACAGAGCTGCTAGCATTGTAGACCAGGGACACTCAACTTGCCTTGACCCGGGGCCATTCTTGCAAAATGACAACAGGCCAGGAGCCGGTCGCAGCAGCCCCGCACAGGTCAGGTGACCACAGGGGATTTGAGGACATTCAGGACTTAACCTGGCCCTCTGTCGGTGGGTCAAGGAGTCCTCTCATAGCACTTTTTTGAAAAACAAGCTCCATTTTGATGCTTTTTATGCACTGTGGCAACTTATTTACATTAAAGTTGAAAAATGATTCAGAGTGTGAATCACTTTATTTCACTGTGAATTTAAAATATGTTTGAGGGCCACCCAGCACCTTATTGTGAGCCAAATTTGTCTTAGTCTTTTTAGTGTTAGTTTGTAGTTATGCTTTAGCTGTTCATGTCGATAACATGAATTTATATTCTTCTTTTTTTCTTATCTACTTCTTTGGTTTGATTTGTGCTTCCTGTGAGACTCGACTGCTCTAACTCTGCATTTTCCCTTTTCATATTTCTGTCTATCTATCGATCTTAGCTTGCTGTATATCTCATGTGTGGTAGTTGATTTTGGTTTAACAGATCTCTCAGGCTGATGGGCCCACACATCTCGGACGGTGGATGAGAATCTCTTGTTTACAGTTATCTCTGCTGGGATCAACCCAGCTTAGCTGTTATCGTCATCAGAGCTTTGCTGCAAAATTGCCAGTCCACCTTCCCTGGCGTGCACAGAGCAGAGTCTCTCTGGCAGATGAACAAAGTGACTTTAAACTTCTGCATTGCTGGTCACACGTGAGCTCACTCTGTAACTTGATGCAAAATAGCTTTTCAAATAACCAGAGCTGTAAAAACAAATGGAGGTGATTTCCGACACATCAAGATGCTTTATGCTCTTCAAACCAATATTTAATATTCTCCAGAGCTTTATGGCTGTGTGCGACTGCCGGGGTGTATCTGAAGTGGACATATTTTATTGTATTTTTCACCCAGAAGTTTTGGGGTGTGTGTGTGTAACACTACAGTATGAGGTGACCTCATTCTGACTGTGAACCGCCCTCTGGGAATCCCCCAACTCACAACTGTTTGTAGGCCTCTGCATTCATACATATGTGTGTGTGTGTGTGTGTGTTGGTCTGTGTAGCCGTGCCATGTGCTGAGGTAATGGTTGTCCTCATGGGGACAGCTCATCCTCAGAAACAACCACTGGGTGGTCCAGTGACTTAAACAGTGACAACTGCTTCAAGAAAAGGTACAACAAGTGGGAAGAAACAAAGGTTGAAGCTGCCTCAGCGCTGCTGCTGTAAGAGTTTAAGGAATTAGTTTGAGGTTTGATGAATTAAACAGGCTAAATGTTTATCCTCGGTGCGCTGGGGGAAGCTCAGCTGTGATGGTTTTTGCAGCTGTGAGGCCTGACAGCAATGTAATGAATGCAAGTTCAAGCCTCTGAGTTTATTCAAATAAATTCGACTTTTATTTGATCTCACTGGAGTCCATTTATCACACGCAGACGCTCACACACACGCACCCACCTAGTGGCTATCAGGAGGAAACGGAAGACCTGCACGGAGGGTATTAGCATGAGAGTGAAAAGGCAGCTCTTCCTGTAAACCGATTCATGTCCATTCAACAACAACAGTATACCAACACTGGTGACCGGACAGGAAGGGATCGGTATTCCTCGCCCCGGTGGGAGTGATGTGGGTGTTTCGTGTGTTTGCCTCCACATGTGTCAGTGTCATACACGTGTTTGTTTTGTGCAGTTTGGGTGTTATGCAGTCGAAGGTCTCCCAACTTTGAAGCTCTGGGAAAGAATCAGTCTCCTCCTGCACCTGCCCCCTTCTTCTTCTTCTTCTTCTTCCCTCCACCAGCTGAGAGGCTTTTTCCTCCTCCTGATTCCCTCCTTCTGTTGTGCAGAAATATTGTACCACATGTCAGGATCAGAAACATGTACTCATACCTACAGGCCAGAGTGGGTCATCTGCCAGGACCTTCCAAAATGACTCATGACATATTTTTTTAATCTGCCATAGCTGTGGTCGTGGTTTGGTTACACTAAAACTACAAGGTTTAAGTTACACAAAGGACCTTTTTTTTTCTGGAACAAGTTGTGAACACAACATTGATGTATTACTTTCTAAGTTGTTATGGACAGAAGGTGATTTGTGAATTTTTAACAGAAGGGACAGACCCCCACTACCCCGTCTAATGTCCAATTTGAGTGATTCATCCACGACTCACTGCCATGTAAAATATTTTCTGTACTGTCAGTTCAAATTTTAGATGCTCTGAGCTTTTAATAATCACATCAAAATATAATGAGACATCCTGGTGGGAAGAATAAACACATAAACGTCCGTCAATATTGAATAATTCATTGGTTAAAGGTCTGGATCCAAAAAGGAAGTCCTCCTGGGGTTTGGAAAGAGATGGCAGCGACGCATTTTGCAGGGCTGGCTCAAGCATTTGTTTGGTGACTCAGGCAAAAACTGTTTAGGCCCCCACCACCACCACCCATCATATCGACTGGGGTTAGGAAACAAGGTAATTCGGCCACCCGTGATATCCACAGGGATGGGACAGGGTATTAGCTCGCTGCTAGCCAAGAAATAGCTAACGTTAGCTTTGCTTAATGATAACAACAGCATCGTTAAGATTAACTCTGTATTTTGTTTTCTTTTCTTTGTCCGTCTTCTTCCATTTTTCCCCAGCACATTTGACAGCTTGGATCTTTACATTATTTAAGAGTGTGAAGAAAAGACTATCAAAAGTTTTATTGGTTATAGGCCTGGGTCTGGATATGACGGTGTCTGGGTCTGGATCCTGGGGATGGAGAGAGATTACAGGTGAACAAGAGACCCTTTTTTTTTATTTCAGCAGGGCCGTCTCTAGCACTTTTGGAGCCCTGGGCATAAGCTGTTCATGGCCCCCCTCCCAACTCCCATAATCTCGGCAGGGGTTGTGAAACATTGTCACTTGGTCGTGCATGATATCTCCAGTGATGGGGCTGGGTATTAGCTAGCTGCTAGCTAAGCAATTAAAGCTAACTGTAGTTTTACCTGATAATATTGCAAAATTCTGGGCTGATACTGAAGTTTACAGACCAATTTAACCAATAGCTGACACCAATACTGAAGTTTTTTTGTTGTTTATTTTGTTTTTGTTGTTCTCTATTCCCCTTTTTGTGCCAGTGAAACAAAGAAATCTACACTATAAAAAAATAACTATTTTAAAGTCATTCAGTCCTTAATTAAACAAATTCAATCGTACATAGGAAACAACCATTAAAATAATCTTCATTTACATGAAAACCATTTAATAAATAACTGCTTTAAAAGTCTTTGTACTGTTTGTAATAAATCACAATTCCTTCTCTAATATCCATTTTATATTGGTGTAAAAAGTTAAACACATTTCTCCCTCAAACAGCTGTATTTGTTCAAGTTTCCTGCCAATAACTAATTTTTTATAAGATAACACTTAAACTCATCATTATAATTTACTTTCATGCAATACTCATTTTTTCTGAATAGAGCTTTAACACATGATAATGTAACCTCCGTAGTGCAACCTCCGTCAGCAGTTAGTACTGACCACTGGCTGCTAACCGCTAACATCAACTTGCTCTTCACCTGCCTTACTCAACACAGATTTGTTGTTCACATTGTAGCATTATCAGAAGGATGAAGGTGTTGCAGAAGATCTCTGTTTGTCCCAAACACAATTTTGGAACAGACGCTGTTCGTCTCGAGCCCTGCTTTTTAGCATGCACAAAATTGATGTGACACAACACAAAAACATCGGCCACTGACATCGGTGAATGTCATCTTATTCGCTGATGATCTACCGATGGCAGTCGACAAACAAATATTGGCTGAAACCAATGTACGGCATCCATAATAATAATAATAATTGTGGCATCATACATAACTCTGTATTTTGCTTTCTTTTCTTCATCTTTCTTCTGTTTTCTCCCCGGTGCAGCGGACAGCTCTGAAAAGACTTCCATTTTGATATCTTTCAGCATCTGACATTTTCAGGTGTCACTTCTTTACCTGTTTTGCTTGGACATCTGTTAATGCACACGCAGCCCATCAATCCCACACGGCAATCCTTTTTACCACTGTGTGGAAATCAAGGCAGAAGATTTGACCTCTCAGTCACCAATCCTGCTTTTTAAATATGTCATCTCTCATCCAGAGGACAATTAGTTCTGGAGTTCAGATGAGAACACTGACTACATCATATTAATCAGGATAACGATAACAAACGCTGAGTCTGACTCTAACGTGGGACTTTTTGTCTCTTTGGAGGGTTTTGTTTTTCTTGTTTTTACAGGTTTATTAATTTTCTGTGGACTCCTTCTGTCTGATCCTTGTCTTTCTGGTTGTTGGGGTTAGTCAGCCCTGATGGGGAAATACCCGAGTGAAGAACATGAGCAAGAACATGGAAATGTAGATTTGAATCCCTGCAGGACAGAGACATATGGCACACACAAGGTGGATTTTGTATGAACAAGTAGCTGACTGTTTGCCTTTTTAAACATTAATCAGATAAAAACACTGACAGTATGAATTTAGGATGTTGTGGCTTCACATTAAAGACTGACTGAATCTAATACCTTTTTAATTTCTACAGCAGAAGGCATTTCAAGTCATGTTTTTATATGATGACAATGAATCAGATGTGCGCAGTGTTAAAGGCGTTACTCATGGAGACGACCTCAGAGAATTATTAGCCAACTCTGCAGTTCCTCTCAGCACCACAGAGCATTTCTCTCTCTTATTGTTTTGTTTTATTTTTTGTTATTTCCTTAGCCCACAACTTTCCCGTTTTGGTTCACTGCTTCACCTTTCTGCTGTGTTGTTTCCATCAGTCAGTTTCCAGCTGACAGACAAACAGTTCCCTCCATATCACCAGTGTGTTAAGTTGTGCAGTATCTACTCTTCTTTTGGTCTCAGCATACTTCTGAGAAGAGTATTGTGATCTATAGACTTTAGACATCCACTAGATGTTTGACCTCTTAACCTGCTGTTCACTAATAACGTCTGTCTGCTGTTTGTTGTATGACTGGCAGATATCTAGGTTACAGTGCGTCATGGCTAAAGTCTGACCACAGTCAACTCAATCGCCAGAATAAATGTTGGCATTGTAGATTTCTGGAAACCACAGATATGTAACATTTGTACATTATTATGTAGCTGATATTTTGAAACTTTACGTTTCAAACACTGCGGTTAATGGCTGGTAATGTTTAAGGAACACACTGTGTCAGATTTAGGGGGATTTAGGCATGTCTAGAGGTGAGGAGTGCAGATTGCCACCAACTGAAACTTCTCCTGGTGGGAATTCCTTCAGTGTTCATTGTTCAGGTGGTTTTTACCAGGAGCCAAATTATCCACAGAGGTCTCTTCCTCTTCAAAATAGCCAGACCAAAAACGTTGTAAATCAGAGTTTCTTCTATGCAGTTTTGTGCTCACCTTATTTCTCTACCAGTTGTTCAGGATGTTTTTACCAGGACCTGCCTTATCCACAGAGGTCTCTTAAATCAATAAAAACACGGAATAAAGCAGTTTCACATCACAAATCAATGTTTTTCTGACACTGTTTGGCATTTTAGAGACGGACCACTGGCCTAACACCTGCTAATGTGTGCTGTCCTTTATTCTTTGATATCTAAAGATCCAGATGTTCTGGAGGTTTTTACCTGGAGCTGAATTATCCACAGAGGTCTTTTCCATTCCAAAACAAATGGACCAGGTGATTTTAACTGGTAAAAGTACTGACTTAAGCAGTGTCACAGCACAAGTCAGTGTTTTTCCAATGCTATTTGGCATTTCAGAGACAGGCTGCTAGCATAGCAACTGCTAATGTGTGCTATCCTTTTTTTCTTTGATAACGTAAGACCCTGGCTGACGTGAATGTTCCTATCTAGAGCCAGCGTTTGGTTTGTATGCTCTGTTACTGTAGAAACATGGTGGTGCAACACTGAATAAAGCAGTCTCGCTTCTAACTATGGTTGGTGACACAAATGGCCCTTTGTAGAAAAACATGGTAGTGGAACATGGCAATACCACCAGAGAGGGACCTGCTCCCTATGTAGATATAAACGGCTCATTCTGAGGTAACGACCACACAATGAGCCTTATTTTCAGGTGATTATACACTAAAAAAAACATTCTTATTATATTATCCTCAATTTCTGCCAATATAGCCCCCTAAATCCTACACACTGGAGCTTTTCGGCACAAAAACACACGTTTATGGTTGGGCAAAGATCATTTTTGGGCTTGAAATACTCAATTTTGGTGGCACAATCACGGCCAAGAATGCTGTTGTTGTCTCGCTGTTGTTTGTTGGTCTTGGAGCAGTGGTCCGCAGCTTGGCAGGCGTCTCGCCAAGGTGTCACACCATCACCATCCACCATCCCCTCCACCCCCCGATGAGAAAGTAAGCTCATGGGTTGCATAAAAACATACAACGCCAACATTTTCTCCTGGTGACAGGGCTGCCCCAGTTACAAGTAAATGTGAGAAAACATTAGCTCGATATAAACAGTGATAGGTTTCAGCAAGTCGGACGACAGAACAGCTGAGTCAAATTTTCTCCATAATTAACTTGCTGGTCTGATGAGGTGTTTCCCAAGATATTGTTTTGAAGTGTGAGTAAACCTGGTATGTTTTTGGAGTTGAAGTCACGCACTCTGCATGCCCAAATCTGCCCATCCATGAGTCCGTTCATCGCCCCCTCCCCAATATAAAAATCATGCTACCTCCTGCTTTTGGCACTGAACGTAGATGTAGTTGTTTTCAGCTGTCTGAGCAGATGACTAACGCAGGAGTCTTAAATTCACTGTAGCAGACGCACAGAGAAGAATGCAACTCCTTAATGCTCTTCTTAGAAATACTATATACAACCTGCACAACCCTGAAACTCACACAACACACACACACATACAGCCACATTTCCAAGAAGCATGTTGACTGACTTATCTGGAATGCTTCCTACAGTTCTCTCTACATCACTCTTTGTAACAAATTTGAGGGGATTTCATGTTTTTATCCAGATAACTCGTTGAACCTGCTTCTTGGAACAGATCTGCAGTACTGGATCCCAGAGCTGTTTCCATTTGAGCTGATTGAACTGTCCTGTAAGAGATCCACAGCGCCTGAGGAGACATCACGCGATACCTTCCCACACCAGTGTCTCATCAGCGCGCAGACATGAACTGATCTGTATTGATTAGGCGACGGAGAAGTGGTGTGTCCCCACCTCTACCCACACACACGTACACACGGCCAGTTCATTTCAAGGTTTTTCCTCTTTGCTTGATAGTGATACACGCAAAGGGCGCCCACATTTTGAAAAACACGCTGTACTGCTACATACGATGACCTCATCCCATGATTCCCCACCCAGCCCGAAGCCTTACCATAACTTAATCAAACTTTTTATTTTGACCTTAGAAACCCAAATAAAGCTGTTCTCATAAAACTGCCATAACACAAACTGCTGCATAATATGATAACATCACATTAGGCACAACTTATACAGTGCAACATACGTTTCTCATGATGCAAGTATATTATCTAATGATGCAAATACTATTAAGCTGTCACATTCTTGTGGGGTTTCACGAGTAAAGGTGATGTTATCATGTTACTTTAACAATATATAATGTAATAATTTAATTCCTTAATAAAAACACATTTTTAAATTGTGGGGTTTTCCCTTCTTTTCTCCGCTCTGTATGCTAAACTAGGCTGATCACCTTCTGCGTAGAGCTCCATACTTAAAGGTCCAGTATGGAAGATTTCATGGCCCTCACTGTTTATTCGTCACCTGTTTCTCTGATAACTAAATGTGTTCTCACCTTATTTGTGATTCAGGAGGATTTTACTGGGAGCCAAATTATCCACAGAAGTCTCTGTCTCTCCAAAACAAATGGACAGCGAGATTTATTCCAGTAAAAACACTGAAAAAGAGTTTCTCGCTAGCCTAACCCCTGCTAATGTGTGCTCACCTTTTTTCTCAGATGGATTAAGATCTTTGGGAGCCAAATTATCTGCAGAGTTCCCTTCCTCTCCTAAACAAACAGAGCTTGTAATTTTAACTGGTAAAAACAGTGAATAAAGCCATGTCACATAAAAAATTTTTTTTTTTAAAAATCAGTGTTTTTCCGGCGCTCTTGCCACAAAGGGGCAGCTAACAACAGTGGCCGGCACAAAAACACAAATGTTCCTATCTAGAGTCAGTGTTTGGTTTGTCCATTCTGGGCTATTGTAACATAGTTTTTAATTTCAGGTGATAATACACTAAAGAAAACATGCTTATTACATATATTCTATTTCTGCTTATATGTCCCCCTAAAACTTACACACTGGAC
>JAPZEB010000005.1:3623280-3636922 GCA_029783705.1 Chaetodon striatus
CTGTTGGGGTACCTAGCACACAGATCTGGTACTAAAAGGTGGAGCTGTGAACACTGCAGTCTGATTGGTCAGTAGAGCACGGTCACTCTGCTCAGGGCTGAGTTGTGTCTGGTTTTGAGACTCATGTAACCACTGTTCATACTGTGCCAAGTTTTACATACACTATTAAACTATAACTATAAAATAATGGATGTTTTGCAGCAGCTGTAGACTGCCAAAAAATAACTAAATTCACTGCCAACAACTCTTAAGGTGGAACGTTTTTGTAATGTTACTCAGTGCATGAGTTGATGACATGAATCCATCAGCACGCCTTAAATTTCACTGTGACAACTCTGACCATTACTTTAGTTTTATTGTCTCTCTTAGGTGACACACACTGTACAAGGTAACGTTTATGCAACCTAAATGAACAAGAAATATATCCTCTGAATTCCCCCAATATGGATAGTAGAACTGTTAATGTTGGATGGTCTTTAATAATTTGGCCTCGGGGCCCGTTTAATACCAGGTTCCCTTACCCATCCCTACTTCTGAGAAAAAGAGCATGTGTGCTATTTTACATAACAAAGGCCGTATTTAACTGCTTGATACTGTACGATACCTGCAGCTAGACTTGAGATGGGGGTACGACAGTGAAATCCTACAATAAACAATGAATCAGGTCATATGCCACGGACATCTACACCTGATGCAGACACATAAATTTGTTGTTAGATAATGAAGAGACTAACTTTGTGAGGCCTTTGATGCAGATGGCCAAATCCTTGGTCATGAAGCCAGCCTCGATGGTCTCGACGCAGACGGCCTCGAGCGCCTCAGCGAACACCCGCAGCTCTGTGTTGTTGTCCAGCTTCGCCCGGTGGAGCAGGCCCTGCGTCCATGCAAAGATGGAGGCTGTAGCAAACAAACACCCAGTGTAGGGACAAGACTTAGTAAATGAATACATATGCAGTGTGTTACACACAAGGCAGGCAAAATAAATACAAATTACAGTAGCAGAACCTTTGTTTTTTGGGGTTATGTTTAAGTAAATGATCAAGTCTATGCATCGTGTTTTACCGATGGGATTGGTGGAGGTCTCTTTTCCCTGCTGGTGTAGTCTGTAGTGGCGAGTCACTGTGCCGTGGGCGGCCTCAGACTCCACTGTGCGTCCATCAGGACAGATAAGCACACTGGTCATCATACCCAGAGAGCCGTAGCCTGAAACAGAATCACACAAACCTCATTATCAACAGAACATGTTTGTATGTAAAATGGCTAAATCAGCAATCTCTGTTTTGTATTGTAGTACAGTTTTGCAGCAGTCAGATTATAAGGACAGTTTCTACATAGTTCTTCAAAGAACTCATGATAGGAGTGTATTGTTTCTACCAACCTTGTGCCACAGAGTCAGACTGCACATCTCCGTCATAGTTCTTGCAGGCCCAAATAAAGCCTCCCTCAGATTTCATGGCCTGGGCGACCATGTCATCGATCAGACGGTGCTCATACCAGATGTTTTTGGCCTCAAACTTAGCACGGTATTCCCTGGAAACACAAGAAGATGGACAATATCTCTTAATTACGATCTATATCAGGTATAAAAGTGTTAGTTTGCATCTGTCTGTGTGGATTACATACTTCTCGTAGATCTCCTGGAAGATGTCCTTGAAGCGACCGTCGTACTTCTTCAGGATGGTGTTCTTGGTGCTGAGGTAGAGAGCCCAGCCTTTAGACAAAGCCATCTGGAAGGAGCTGTGGGCGAAGTCCCTGATGGACTTATCTGTATTGTACATGCCCATGGCTACACCACCCTTGCCTGCACACACACAAATATAGCTCATTACATACGCTCTGCAGTAACTTCACACACAGTCGTACATATACAGCAACACACCTTTATTTGTTTGGGGCTTAGTAATTGAATATGCATGACTGAAATATCACACTGTTTCTTTTAAACTTGGACAAACACTGAAAACATGCCTTAAAAGGAACCTCCTGTTGCTACTAGTCGTCATTACTCCACCTCTCTTATCTGTGTCAGTCAGCTCTGTGTTAAGTTCGGAGTGATAAAACAACGCCAGGTGAACAGTTACAAAGGAACTGAAACAAACAGATAAGCCATATCTTATATTCCTCCATTTACACTGTGAACACTATGGAAAATGTGTTTGTAAAAGCTTTGCTCTGGTGCCAGTCCTGCTTAGTTATATTGACTGACACTCCACACATCCACATCATGATCGCTGACATATCTTTCATTATAGACAGGTGGAGGTACGTTGACACACCTGAGGTACATGGAGCTATAATACTGAAAGTACACAGCTGAGATTGTTTGGTATCTTGTCTGACCCCCTTTCGTATGTGAGGTGTTTAAAGCATGATCGTGCATTGTGCTGGCTGTGGTCTTACCCTGAAACTCATAGATGACATATTTAACTGGCTCTCCGTTTGTGGGTGTGTAGGTCATCTCCACTTTCCCAGGCCCAGGCACCACAAAGTCTGTGGCTTTGTACTGTGGGGAGCACAGCGAGAAAGACACAATTAATACAGCTACAACACAGCTGTCTTACCCCATATTGTACTCATTGTAACTGAGACAGCTTTTGAAAGGTAGGAGCCCTGTCCTATGAATAGTGTTGGATCGGACTGTGCCGGTGTAAAAACAGGTTTGACATTAAGCTAAACACCAGACTGGACTTTTATACCAAATCTCACATTACTTAACATAATGGGGCTGAAAGAGCCCATGAATAAGCTTGTAGCAACTTCAGTCCACTTGGTGGCAGTAATGCACCTCTGAGCTGGTTCCACAAACACTCAGCTTAAATTTTCTTCACGGTTTTGGCTTTCTGTCAGTTCTGAATCACATACTTTTTCTTTTTACTTTTAGTACGTACTGCAGCTGCCCTAAAAAGTACGTACTGTCACTGCAGTATGCACACATTCGGGACATACTGCTCTCTCATAACATTACGCTCTGAACTTTGACCCTCTTGCTTTTATAGCCATTACCTTGGAGAGTTAAAAAAAAACAACAAAAAAAAAAACGCCATGTACCACGTTTGGCAGGGATGAAGATCAACCCTGAGAGGTCTCTACTAAATTTGTTCTCCTTCATGTTGGCCTTTGTTGGCAGTGAATTGTACACAGCCTGTCAGACACGTGCAGCTCCGTCAGTTTGTTTGCAAACATACATAATATCATGTTAATCATCTCGCCACATTGCTCTTTATTAACGCGATACAAGTTGGATTCTGTCGCCACAGGTTTCTGATGTAGGTTACTTTTTAATTTGCCAGAACGTGTCAAATTGACAAATGCCAGTTCAACCAGTTGGCATCAAATCAAACTGGTTTTGGCTCGGACAACAGACTGGACCAGACCGGCTAAACCAGAAATCAACTCTGTTGTTTGATCAAAGTTCAAATGACACTGACCAAAACAGTCATAAACACCTCTGCATCACTAGGCTTTCCCCTCTAGTGGTGTCAGCAGGGTAAATAATATGTATACCTCCAACATCCATGGGATATTATGTAACTAGCAGCTATTTGACATTTCACCTGCATGACTCAGGGGAGAACTGTCGACTTTGGCACAGGGCTTCAGGGTTGAACTTGTCATTGAGCTCTGTGGCATTGCTGCAACTTGTTCAGGCCGTGGAGGCCAGGCTGTTGAGTTTTGTACATTACGGTCCAAAGGGCAGCTGATGAAATATAATTATTGACTGAGTCTCCTCTGATAACCCTGCAACCTCAACTTGCTTTGTCACAGAGGTTTGCTGGGATTTATGCTTCAGTAACAGAAGCAGTTTTGTCATTGATAATAAGTTTTTCTGCACTTAGATAAAGACTCTCATATGACTGTTACACAGTTACAGCTGCTCCTTTTAGTTTTAGTCCTGCAGTCGAAGAGTAATGAAGCTCTCTTCAGTTTGTTTGGGAGCTTGCGCTTTCTTCAACATGCAGATTTAAATGTTTGTCAGTATGCATCAACAAGCTGACAACAGTGAGTGTAAATACTCCTCAGACATCATCCTCAGAGCACACTGGCCAACTGACCAATGGAGTACCTGATCTCCATGGGCGTGCCTGCCAATGATGATGGGCTTGATCCAGCCAGGCACCAGGCGGGGGATGTTCTTGCACAGGATGGGCCCCCTGAACACTGTGCCTCCCAGGATGTTACGGATGGTGCCATTGGGTGAACGCCACATCTGCTTAAGCTTGAACTCCTCCACACGCTTCTCGTCTGGCGTGATGGTGGCGCACTTGACGCCCACGTTGTAACGGCGGACTGCCTCCGCCGCCTCAACCGTGACCTTGTCATCTGTTGCATCTCGGTTCTCCATGCCGAGGTCATAGCTGCGCAGGGAGAGACAAAGAGAACAGAGTTTGAATCAATTAAATCAAAGAGAAAGAATCTATAGTGTCCTGAAAAGGTGTTAAAAATGTTCTACGTCTGTGCCGATACAATTTACAAAACTTTTTCAATAGTTTCAGCCATATAAACATGTCTTGATCTTTTTAACAAAACATACCAAACCACAGGACAGATCAGTGTTACTAAATAACTTTGTCAGATATTGTCAAACATTATAAAAGTCATCCTGATTTGAAATCCCGGATAAAAGGGTAATAAAAAGGCTACGAATTTGCCAAATATTCAATGGCAGCTCTTTTTACTTGCCATTTTTATGATACTAACTGCTACTAACATATTTCTGTTTGTGGTTAAAAAAGATTCATAGTGTGTGCTTCAAAGAATTAGAGTAAGCAGAGATGTAAAGATGAAGAAATGGTATTGTTTGTTGAACTTGAAGAAGGCCCAAAGGCCGAAACATCATCAAAATAAAAGACATGCATATGGAGCCAGAGTGCAACACTTGAAGAAATGGACCAAACAGACATGGAGACCATTTCTAATCTCAACAGCAGAGGCATGGGACGCCATAAACAAGAGCACTCTGTTTCAAGAAGGGCAGTGATTATTTACGCTTCAGTTGCACAGACACACTGGAGCACAACAAAGCACTAAAAGTGAACGTATGCTACTGTTTCAGTTGGCTCGAAGCTCGTCTGTTAATGTTACAGCTGTGATGTGAATCATAATCACTGTGTCAAAGGACAGGGACGACATTAATGAGTAGTGCAAGAGAGAGTGTGAGGCTTGAGGAACAACTCAAATTGCTGCCAGGCCCTTTATTCGCTCCACATCTTGGATAATAATATTTCAAGACCCTACCCAGTGACGGCATCAAGAATAGCCATTAACCTCCTTCCACACTTCCTTCTCAGTACTGCAACTGTGTGCGCTCTGTTCTTTTTTACGCCTGTTACTTGCCCAAGTGATGTGCAAAACCAGCCAGCAGCACAGAGACAAAGGAAACAAGGAATCGGTTGTGCAATGACGACTGGCCCTCTGCCAGGGTAACTAGAAAAGTTGTTCCACTTGTTACGCTTGAGCTGGAAGAACCTCACAAAGGAATCACACTTCATCTGAAAACTAGAGTAAGGTCAACGTGCTCGTCATTCCTTGTAAGTATAAGCATAGAGTATGTGCGTTCCTCTGAACCCAATAGCATTGTTTGAAAGCAGCCACGACCTTTCACCCACTTTTCTCTTCCCCTTCCCCCGAAAGCCAACACCAAGCCGCAACAAGTGATGACTAACTGAATACATACGTCTGAGCACAGAGAGAGAAAGCTGTAAACAAACAGATTCAGGCTTAACAAAAGTGTTGTCCTTGTTTGTTATATGTTTGTTTGTTAGTTTTGGTGTGTACATGTTTAACCTGAAACACTTAGTCAACAAGTGGATGAAGTATCAGAATGGACATAATGAGCCTCTTTATATCTGGTACATGTGTCTTGGATGATTCAAATGTAAGTGGACAGCGTTAAGTCTGTCTGTTCACACCTGACATTAGAACGCGTCTCCGCGTGTGTCTCGAATGACCACTGTGATTGAATCTCACTCCCCTGCTCTATGTGTCCTGCATTTGCAGGGACAGTTGGTGAGAGTCTGCCCACAGGGCTGATTGTTACTATATCAGTACACGACTAACGTTACCTGACGGGTTTTACCACATAGTAGAGCCCTTTGAGTGTCGGTGTGAGGTTGCTGGGATCATTTAAAAGCTGTTGGGAGAATGGGACCATGGAGGGGACGGGTGTGACATTTTGAAGACATTTCATGTGTGAAATCCATCCCCGGAAGATTTTAAAAGCAGCTAGTAGCGGTTAGCAGCTAAGAACAGCAGCCAAAAGTGTTCGCAAACAGGGGAGACAATAAGGTCTGGGGGCTCCATACACTCCAAGCAGAGGACGAGATCAGCCGCCATATAACATGGATGGTAAATGATTGTTATTGCCATGTTATGCCTTTTGTATTGTTTATAAAGCTCTGAAGACGCACATGTTAAATGTCACACTAGAGGCCGATGCTGGTGTGTTACAGGTCACACGTGTCACACCTCGTTTCCTTCCAGAATACTGGTATGCTATCATAAATCACACATTGGGGCAGCATGATGCTGCCATTGTTTGCTTGTGTAAAAATGTGACAACGTTGTGAAGACGGGACTTAGTCGCAGCCCTGCAGTGTGATCTCTGTGTAAAAAACTCGATTAAGAAAACATTGGGTGCATTCACACCTGTACTCAGAGCTGTCCACCTCTGATCTGATCACACAAGATGATGTTAATACCAGGTGTAAACAGGGCCATATGGTACGTGTTATACCAGCAATCACTATCAACTTTCCCTATAAATGTTCTTAAAGCGTCAGAAATGTGTGACATCACTGGCACTGAGGACGTCTCAGTGAAAGTGGGTTATTTGTTTTTCCAGTGGCGTGATCAGTGACAGTCCTGCTTATTGAGAAATTATTACAACAGAGTAATTATTACACCATGTTGATTCAAACTTGTGCTTCACACGCCTGTTGCCCAATAAATCATTGACTATTACAATGAAATACAAGAAATGCTGACGAAATACTGCGAAACACGTGTCACATCTATCTGAAAAAGGAAGTTCAAAGTGTCAGCTATCTGTCCCCACTGCACAGTATGAAGGTATTGTGAGGGATGGGACCATCAGGGACTTGAACTTAACATAAAAAGGTCATGTACATCACTATATAACTCAGAACAAAGTCCACACAAGAGATAAGAGGTGGAGTGAGGTCAGATGAAGAAATGGATGCTCCCTTTGTTTGGGGTACTGATTGTAAAAGACTGCTATTTACTGGAATTGAGTTTGCAGGATCAGGCCTGGAAAAGCCTATTTGAGGCATCCCTAGACAGAACTACATGTGCGACATAAGGGATTTTATTCACTCATCAAGAGAGAGTATTAGACATTTGGTAGTAGGGTGGTTGAGGTATAACAACTGAGTAAAATGTTGTGAAAAGTGAAACAATATTTGGAGAAAATGTCTTCTACACTATTTATTTATACTCCCAACACTTAAGAGACAGCTTGCTCATGTGTCTGATCTCCTTCTGACAACAACATATCTCCTGCAATGATAATTATATTTCTTTAGCACTTATCTAAATCAGTGGGTATAGACTGCTTTAAAAGGGCATGCATAGAGCAATAAAATAATCATAACATTGTCCAATTACACACTGCTCAGTAACTACTGCTTTGAAGGTGAGATAATAACACTCCCTGAGGAGACCTTTCCTTAAGGACAAGGCTCAGGGTGGGTTCTGATTTCTAACAAACCTGAGCACCTTTCCACTGGGTGCTAATCAGATACTCCTGATCTCACTCTCCATTGTAGCTTTGGTGCTTAGGTGGGGGTGCGGGGGCAGGATAAACAAGCCAAACTAGAAATCCAGGCACTGCAGGAGCTATCACCTGAAATTCTTTTTTTCACTCTCACCTAGTCGTCACCACTATTAGGAGCACTAGTTACCACATTTCACCCTTTCGTCATATATAAAGGAGCGTATTCAAAGCCACAATGCAAAGACAGAATGCATATTTGGGGAGTGTAACATAAGGGATACGTACTTTTCTAAATCCAAGAACAGACATTTAATAAACCCTGGTGTACTTGTGACCAACGTCCTGCATTTTCATTTAACAGAAACATGAAAAGCAGAGAGTTGATCCACAGTGCCATCACGCACGCCCTGCCATCATCATACTCCACCTGTGCAGGTCGAGCTCCAGATACGGGAAGATGAGTTTCTCCTTAATCAGGTCCCAGATGACTCGAGTCATCTCATCTCCCTGCATCTCCACCACAGAGCCGGCCTTGATCTTCTGAGACATCTTTGAGCCTGGTGTTGGACACGGGGGACAAACACACAGACATTAGAGAGAATGATCTTAAAGCAAACATTACTTACTAGACTGGTCTGTGTTTTTTTTTTTTTTTTTAACTGATGTGTAATTACAATATTGCTTTGTGGTTATTTTATTGATGCTTCTTGTTTGCACGATCCCCCTGGCTGCTGTAATGACGCAAGTCTCGTCTCAGTGGGACTAATAAAGGGTTATCTAATTCTTAAAAAGAGAGATGGAATAAGGACAAAGTCAGAGATTGTAGCAGTTATCTAGCTGAACATGTACATTTGCTGATTGAATTCTGCTGTCTGTCACTGTAAAATTAACTGTAAAACTTTATTTTATTCATTCATCATTCTCTTCCCATAACCGCTTATCTTATTGGAGGCCGTGGTGGGGCAGGAGCCTATCACAGCTGACATTGGGCGAGAGCCGGGCAACACCCCAGAAATGTCACCAGACTATCACAGGGCTGACACATAGAGACAGACAACCATTTTTACCCACATTCACACCTACGGACAATTTAGAGTCACCAATTAACCTGCATGTCTTTAGACTGTGATACTTAATTTTACTTTTGAAAAAGCTGTTTAAAGATAGAGAATAATTTTTTTGGTATTATCACAGCCACAATCAGAAACACTTTATTGATGCCGGAGGAGAAATTGTGTTTCATTACAGTTGATCTGATGTAAAGAATATCAAATTATAGGAGGTAAGAATAACAGTATGGAAAAGTAGTATGTAAATATAAAGTTATAAAACAGAAATAGAGATAAAAATGTGCATTATGACACAATGTTTCACACTAATACTTAAGATATTAAGAATGAAAATGTGCTCACTGTGCTGAGTCTGTAAGTGTGTACAAGTATGTGCAGTGTGCTATATTACAGTGTTAAAACTAGTGTAGTAGTACACATTATGCTTTAACAGTTACTACAACATACATCAACAGAATAAAACAAGAATAGACTTAACATGATAAATATGTACAGTTATGTGCATTATATGTTGAATAAATATACACATAAAAACAACAAAAAACTTAGTTACAGATTAATTAGTCATTTAAACTCCTCTCAGCTGGCCATTTAAATGAGTGACACTGACACCACAGACAAGAAAAGCTCCTCTCCACTTGACACTACAGTTTTCTGAATGAATGAACCCATTCAAAGCATAAACCAGAAGTAGCCAGGCCATGACTCAGCATTTATTTGCTCCACCTGATTTACTCTTTATACACCAGTGGGTTTACCAACTCCATAATCCTCTTAAGTCTGTCAAAGTGAGCAACAAAAGCCTGCAGCATATGGTTAGCCAAACTTAATCCAGACTGGACTGTGACTCCAGCTTTTTGCTCATAATTTACATGTTCATCAGGGTGTATATGATTTAATACAGCTTCCTTCTAGTGTTTGCATGTGTGGTTACTTGATGATTAAATGGGGGTTCTTCACAAATGGTAGATTTCTGTCTGTTTCAAAAGGGGGAAATCACAAAAGTTACATAAGGTAGACAGGCTGATGATCGCATGATGGGGAGGAGACTGCAGAGACAGCCAGAGACAGCCAGAGGCAGTCTGTGTGCAGGCCATGCGAGGAATGCAGACCGTTAACATATCGTTTACCAGACAGTTTGGGTAGATAACGTTATCCTAACTAATATATAACAGGAGAAAACACGAAGGAGATGCTAAGACAGGCCTCACACACCATCTGAGAGTCAGGCAGCCGACTTCAGTTTAATGAAGACCTCCCAAAAGTGACATAAGGTTGAACCTAATTTACGCAAAACACGAAAAATAAACCTGATAAGCTTCATTTTTGTGTTCAGCCGTTTCTAGCTGTCTGTGGCTAACCTCTGTATCGGGACAATGAGATAAGAGTCGAGGACACTTCCTTGTAACGTTACATGGCTACTCCTTCGCTCTGCAGCAGGAACAATGTCGTCACACGTAACAAAAGCCTACCTTGTTAGTTTAAAGGTCCGCGACACGGTCAGAGACGAGATGAGGAGGCGCTGTGATCTCAGACAGCAGAGTATGAGGACTGAGAGGTTCAGAACGAGAGAGCAGCTGCAGGTACCCGGCTTCCACGTCCCCGTCCTCTCTGACAAGGCACTGGCCAATCAGAGAAGAGAGGCAAACCTAGCCGCCAATCAGAGAAGCCCACACAGCTGGAGGGGGCGTGGTTTGTCCGGGCGGGGTCTGCAAACGTGGCGCGCTGATTGGTCCGAGATAAACTGAGCTCTTCCGCAATTTAGACTGGTCTTAAATGGGTTAAATATAAGTGATTATTACTGAAAAAGTATTGTTATGTAATCCCTTTCCTCATCCTTACAAAACACTTTATTTATTGGTGTGCTTAATTTTAACCTTTATGTAATTTATTACCATATAATTATAAATTATAACCTTGCACAGTTTGGATTTTATTGAGATATTTACACCCTATTTGATTTGTATTTGAATTTAGATAATCACCCTCTGTTAGTATTTCAGATTTAACCTTCTGTGCCTTTTATATTTTATATTTTCCAGCATTCCTTATTCTTTATGAAACGCAGTCTTAACATTTTACTTCTAAGCACCTCCTACAATAAATAAATACATGATAATAAGCAGAAACACTGCACACAAAAGGCTGAATTGCTTCTTTTTATATTTTAGTAATCACTGGAAATGTTACATACAATGCATTTTGCCCATGGCTTCGTAAGGTCATCACAAACCAGATGAAGCCATGGGCGACACCCAGTGTTTGTAACATTTGAAATGAAGACTAAATTAAAGGAAGAAGCACTTCAGCCCTCTTGTGTGCGGTGTCTCTGCTTATTTACTATCAATCTGATATTTCCTGCCATCACCTGCACCAAGTAATAAGGACTGACAGCACCGTGCACAAGGTATGTGCTGTTTCTTAATAAAGCTACAAAGACAGAATCACTCTCTGTCCTAAGATGGAGGCCCTATGTTTAGGAGGTGAGACCTATTTTTAGAAAAATGAACTGCACAGATGAAAAGGTGTCTATATTCACTACTGTATGTTAACTATATAAATATTTATTTTATCTTAAAATTTAAATGATTAAATACATTTAAAATAAAAACGACAACACTTCACCACCTCGTAATTCACTTTAACACAATTACCTGCAATAACGACCGGAAATTAACAGTCAAAACCGGAAATGGGCCAACGGGAGAACAGGCGCAATGTTTGAAATGCGCAGCTGCCGCGAGCTGTGACGTCAGAGGTAAGCAGGTGAAGTTGATAACTGTTGATTAGTAATTTTTTTTTTTTTTTTTTTTTTAACAAAAAAACAACTAAACTGAACGGGAAATACCAAATATTATGGAAGTCACTGCATTTTTCCGTTATTTTAACGGTTACAACGTTAGCAACGTTTTTCAAATTAGCTAAAACAACCGTTAGCAGGTTTGTTAACGTTGCTACTGTTTTATTTTGTTAACAAATATGTAGCTGGCAGCTGTGGACGGTGGATTTCTGGAGTTTTGGTTGGTTAAAGTAACTGACATAGAGACTGAAGTGAGCCTGGATGGATGGAGGTGGAGAAACTCTGGACCAGAAAACCAAGATGTGGGAAACTACACTATGATGTGGTCTTTGGACACTTAGCCGCCATGGAGAGCTTCAGACAGGTGAGTCAAACACGTCTCCTCTTTACTCTGCTCTGTGCTGTGTCATGTGGTTTTATGCTTGCAATGGGTTAAAATGAGTATTGTTTGCCTGAAGGTGGTTTTGGTGGTGTAACCTAGCTGTTAGGCTATAGCCAGGTGCAGGTTATACCCTGCTGAGGTCTGTCATTGTGCTCATATGATATGAGTGTAACCTGAGCAGAGGTCTGATGCTTTGTTGATGGATTAGTTTGGTCCTTGGTTTGGTTTTAGTTGAGCTGTGAGTTGGTACACTGATAAGAAGTACTCTATGTTACTGTTGTGTCCTTGGGCGTGTGTATTTGATGCATCTGTTCTGAGTAGAGCCTCTAAGTCTTTATAAAGAGGACTGAATAAATACATAACAGACATGTAAAAGTCCCATTTTGTTTTGACACACACAGACATTTTTGGAGAAAAAAAAAAGGGTGCACCTCTCTCATAATCCATCCATCCATCCATCCATCCATTTTCAATTGCTTATCTGAAGTCGGGTCACAGGGGCATCAGGCCCAGCAAAGTATTCCAGCCATCCCTCTCCCCAGCAACACTTTCCAGCTCCTCCTGGGGAACCCTGAACTGTTCCCAGGCTAGATGAGACATGTAATACCTCCAGTGTGTTCTGGGTCTACCAGTTGGACAGGCCCTGAAAACCTCTAGGCACCCAGGAGGATCCTGATCAGATGCCCGAACCACCTCATCTGGCCCCTTTCAACACAAAGGAGCAGCTCTACTCCAAGCTCCCTCCGTCTGTCTGCGCTCCTTACCCTATCTCTAGGGCTGAGCCCAGCCACCCTTCAGAGGAAACTCACCTCAGCCACCCCCAGGTGAGGGTTCAAACATAGATGGACCAGTAAATTGAAAGCTTTACCCCCTGGCTCAGCTCCCTCTTCACCACAACAGTCTTGCACAGCGCCTGCATCACTGTTTACGCCGTGCCAAACTGCCCATCCATCTCACACTCCATTGTACCCTCACTCGTGAACAAGACCCCAATATACTTGAACTTCCCCATTGGGGCAGTAATTCACTCCCAACCCAGAGAGGGCAATCCACTGGTTTCTGGCAGAGAGCCATGGCCTAAGATTTGGAGGTGCTGATTCTCATCTCGACCGCTTCACACACAGCTGCAAACCGCCCCAATTCATGCTGGAGGTCACGGTGGGATTTAATTAAATAGTCACATACTAATAGGTGTTTGGCGTGGGCCAGATTTAAAAACTAAAATAATAATTTAGAAAAAGAAATAGAAAAGAAATTTCTTGCAAAAACAGTACTTATCCTGGATTTGAAATCTTTTATGCATGTTTTACAAGTTTTTAAATTTGATAGTGCTGAAAACTAAAAGAAACATGAACTCTGTTTGTATCAGCATGGATGACCTACATGTCACACATTGTGCTGCTTCAGTGGTTGATGCTATGCTTGCATGATTGTCTGTTTCTAAACTCACTCGATGCATGTTCTATTGTGAGTAAATAAGAAACGTCGATCTGATTGTAAGGCTGTCAACCTACTGAGCTCCGTGCGCTCTGTGCGCTGTGTGCACTGTGTGCTGTCACCTCCATGTTCCCATGAGTGTGGTGCTGACAGCAGGCCAGACCTGGCACATCATGACATACCCACAGACCAAGCAGAACTCTTTTACTTGGCCCCATGTT
>JAPZEB010000005.1:3672290-3685765 GCA_029783705.1 Chaetodon striatus
CCGTGTCAACTTCAGCCTGTTACATGCATTGTCTGTTTTCAAAATACACTTCTGTTTTCACAGGAAATGTACAGTTTCCTTCCAGAATAAACGCATGTGGTTATGTTTTGCAAACACATACACATGGGTAAGCTGTGGCTCAGAAGTGCAGCAGGTCATCGACCAATTGGAAGGTTGGCGATTTGATCCCCGGCTCCTCTGCCCGCATGTCGTAGTATCTTTGGGCAAGATACTGATCCCCGAATTGCTCCTGATGGCTGTTCCATCGGTGTGTGAGAGCGTGTGAATGGTAACTGGGTAGCAGGTGGCCCCATGTATGGTAGCCTCAGCTACCATTGTGTGAAGGCGTGTGTGAATGGATGAATGTGAGGTAGCATAAAAGCGCTAAGAGTGGCCGGAAGACTAGAGAGGCGCTACACAAGTGCAGTCAGAAATGTTCAGTTTGCATTAACAGTAACGTATTACAGCTCTGATCTAGCTGCAGGAAAGTGAACGATGAGGCAACAAATTACTAACAGTTACACTGAATAAGACGCTGCAGTTTCCTGCGAATCCCCCGCTGTTACTGTCAGCGGAAAAATATGATAAAGCCAGGCAGAATGAAAATGTATTGAATAAGTGTCAGCCATAAAAGTGTGAAATTGTTATAACTTTAAAGTCTTATTCTATAGTGACAACGTTATTAAAGAGTAGAATTTAAAACTCCTTTGCATCTTTAAAGGGAAATTAATGTGAGTCAGTAGTTGGAGCACTTTGTGGCTTTTCTGGATGGCTTCACCAAATTAATACATTTATTTTTATCTACAAAGAGATTGTGACGACGGGTAAACTGAACTCCAGCAGATAGAAAGCGATGACACTGACACCAGAGAGTGGTGAAAGAGCAGAGTTGAATGCAGACAGAGTCAGTGCTGTAATCATGACTGGAGGTTAAATAAGATTCTGATTATGTAAAAAGAAGAAGAGGACCAACTCTGTTAAATTAAACAGGATTTTTCTTTCGGTCTGAATAGCCAGCCTGTTATTGATTCACATTAGCTTTTAAGAGGAGAAGCGCTCCATCACAGGTCACTGCCGGGCCGTACTCCTGCTCTCTAAGAGTCGTCTGTTGGATTAAGTGCCAATTGAGTTTTTAAAACGATTCTTTTTGTTTTGCGTTTTCTTTGTATCAAAAGATCGTGAACCCTCCGAGTGCGTTATATCAGTGGCTGCACCAGTGAAAGAGGAGGTCATTCAGGTCTGTGTGTGTGTGTGTGTGTGTGTGTGAGGGAGGTAACGTGAACATGTGAGGGAGTCAGAAACACTGTGTTCTTCTCCTCAAAGCCCCACCCTCCCTACTGTCTCCACGGAAACGCAACACAATTGGTACCTGTCGCCTGGCAACATTGCCCGGTATCTTTGGGACACAGAGCTGCTGGCAGAGAATAGATGCACACACACACACGCACACACAGTTTGTCAGCTGTCACAGAGGTGGTTCGTTTCACATTTCTTTGCGCAGCCTTTTCAGCTGCGCTCGAGTTTGACCGTGTGTTTAAGCTGATGCATTCATCAGGGGTATCCAGCACGCACTGTACACACTGTACGGAGAGATAAAGCACCCTCAAACACGAAGCTTCTCCCACTGTCTGTCAGGACTGGAGCACAGTATCATGACACAACATATTGCGGACAGAAATGTGACAGTGTGCTCTGTGGAGCTTGGAAATGACTTAATGAAATAAAGCGTAATAAAATCTGACTCACGTGGTTGCAGCGCTACACGGTGATATGAAAATTGATGGTTATCATACCGTGTACATTTTCTTATTTACAATATTGAAATAAAATTTGCAACTGGACGAAGGATCGCACCTTTATTTGAGTGATTTTTAAAAGGGAGACATTTTACACAAACTTCCAATAACAAAATGGTTTCACGTTTCAATTATAGTACTGCATAGTATTGTATCAGTCGTTTTAACTGATAATAATTCTTAAATACCGTGAAACCGTGGCATTTTCTGAGACCGTTCTTATACAGTGAAAATCTCATACTGTTGCAACCCTACTTAATGGGTACGACTCCCCATTTAATCGCACCTTTCTCCGTTCCCGGCGGCTCGGGCCGCATTTTCCTGACCGAACCCGACCCGAGTCCGATACAGTTATAACCGAGCCCGGCCTGAACGCAACAGACTTTCTGATTTGAAGTGTGGACCCGACCCGAACCCGACGCAGTTTGTTACCTGACATAGTTATTGTTACCATGGTTACAGCTTGTCTCTTCCCCATGATCACACATGGACAGTGTGTGAATGACCATCAAAACACTGCTGTTACTCACAGTCACACACTGAGGTGCGGCATGACCAAAAGGCCCTATGAAGGTCCATGCCCTCGAATTGTCCGCCTTCTCCCTTCGACTTTTTTCTTCCTGTTTTTCTTGAAACGACATGACGTCATGTTATACATAGATTACAACACCAAAAGCTGTAAATTCTTTTCACCTCCGCATGAAATCAAGCAACTGAATTTAAATTTTATCAACTTGGGCATTGATTAAAAATGGTAATTAGTAAATCGTGATACTGAAGTGAATCCATTTTCCCCCTAGTCTGCAAACAATAAATGCCTGAAAAGTGCAAATAATTGTTATCAATAAACACTGCAAAGCCATCTGGGTCTTAGCCACTGCTTGAAAATGTTGCCAGGCCTGTATTATTTAAAGAAATGTCTGCATGACGCTGAAACATTAAAACCTTTTGTGTGACAATTGATGTGACAAGTGAGTGTTTTGAAAATGTTACGTCACCCCTGATCAGTCATTTTAACAGATTCTTTTATCCTTTAGTTGTTGTTGTTTTTTCTTCATTGCTGTATGTATTATATTTAAGAAATTTTATATTTCAAATTCAGTCATAAAACATTTACAGAAAAAAATAAATTTTGAAAATATATTTTTCCAGATTTACAGTCGGCCTGGGGAGGTGTGAATAAGGCCGTTTGTACTGTAGCATGTTCTGTAGTGAAAGTTGCAGGTTGGATCCCTGGGTAAATCTGGTTGAGGTTTTTCATATACTGCAGCAGTACTTTTACCTCCCCTGTTACCACCACTGCTGAGGCACCCTCCAGCAAGACCCTTAACCCCCAGCTGCTCCAGTGGTGCTGCTCGGGAGGAGATCAGATCAGGACAGAGAGGAATGGGTTTTTGCTGAGAGGTTAGAAAAAAAAGATCCACAATAACATGTTGCATTCAAACCCATTTGGAGTTATGTGCTGAAGAGTCTCATGCAGCCAGACCTGTCTCCACAGTGCTGCGTCAGCGCTAAAGAGAGATCTGGAGTCACTATATTACTTTTCTACTGTGGCTTGTTTTTATATCTCTAAACCAAATCATAATCATCCTGGTCGGCTTTGAGCCCAGGATGTAGCCACAGCCCTTACAAGATACTGTTTGGGGCCATACAAAGTGACAGGGCTAACTGTTAGCATCACGCAGCTAACATTAATGGGTATGAACAGGTTTAACAACAGAGTCAAGCCATTTCATCAGTGGTGTAGGTTTGTTGGGGCTATTTAACAGCTCAGTGTTGGAGGTTAGTGCTGGGTTCACTTGTGGCTCCGTTGATAGCGTATCCTGATCTTGCGGGGAGTCATGACGATCTGACATCTGACCCCCAGAACAAAAAGGATCATATTGAGGTAGTTTCGACTGGAGACATTTTAAAAGATGTGGCATTTCACCCTGACTGGCCTTGTAACAAAAACAGCAGGCATGAGAGTCCTGTGAGTCTCTGCTTTTTTAGACGTGTCTTGTTTTATTTGTTGCAGATGTTTAAAACAATTCACCAAAACAACAAAGCAGGCATGTCTTAATGCAAAATCTCTGTCAAAACTTTCTCAGTATGTACATTGTTTTTTTTCAGAGGTTGTTGCGTCTCGTAGCGAAGGGGATTTTGAAAACTAACTGTTACGGCCTCTCTAAATAGACAAAGGCTCAACTAGAGACTGAAACATACAAAGGACGCCAGACACCGTTTGCAGTGGAAAAGCAAATAAAAGTTTTATTTGTAACAGAACCATGCTTAAACTCAAATGATGAAACAAAAGGGGTTGGAGATACCAGCCAAAAAGAACAAAAGATGGGGAGACGCTGGGCCACCCAGTTGGCTTTCACACTCAGCTCTTCGAAACGAAACGAAACTACCAAAACAAAACCTGAAAACTAAACTCCTGGAAACCTCCAATCCAAACTAAATAACAAACTAATATAACAAAGCCCAACACACTAAGTCATGCTGGGACATGAGGCAAAAAAGGGAAGCCATTTGCCTCCCCCATGACGACAGGACACACATAGCATAAACATGCAGATAGCGGAGGGAAGGCAGAACTGGAGCATTGCAGGCGGCGCCTGTTCATTTCAATGACTGTTGGTGGCCCTAAAGTGGCCAAAATGATTCAAGTGCCATGTATAAAATTTTGTGGATGGTTGGCACTGCTTCTGCCCTGTGCAGCCCACAGAGCAGGCGCACAGGAGACTCCCACTGGTCGAGCCGTCTACCTCTGGATTAGCGCTTCGTCAACTTGAATGAGGATAAAATGACTCATCTCTGCAGCTTTTCTAGACTTCTTAAATGCAATGGATTAAATCTCAATAGCAAAACGAGTCATATCGGGGTGGTTGTGACGCTCAAAAGAATGTATCCACTGATTTACAGACGTCTCTTTTACCATGTTAATCAATGTTAAAAGTCACTTTGGACTGCAGGGCATCACGTGACGCTGTAATTTCAGTTTGGCCACTACAAAAATTGGCTTCAAAGCCCGGCACACATAATAATATTAAAAATGATACACTTTTTATAGAGTGCTTTTCATTCAACATTATTCACACATTAAAAGCCATTTTGAAAAGATGAGTGTTGATGAGTGATTTGAACTGAGAGAGGTCGGTGCAGTCTCAGATGTGTTTGGGAAGAGTTCCAGAGGCAGGGGGCAGCTATGGAGAAGGCTCTGTCACCCCATGTCTGGTGCTTGGTCCTGATGGGTGGAGTCAGGAGGTTGGCATCAGAGGAGCGGAGACTGTGGGAAGGAGTGTGGCGGTGGATCAGGTCAGTGAGGTAGGAGGGGCCGTGGTTATGGAGGGCTTTATGAGTCATGAGACGGACTTTGAATTGGATGTGTTGTAGGACGGAGAGCCAGTGGAGGTTCTGAGGGACAGGGGTGATGTGATCGCAGGAGCAGGAATGGGGGCCTGAGGATGGTGGGCAAAATAGTCGGCCAGTAGCAGGATTATGGTTCCAGTCTACGTCCAGTCAGACTGTGTGCTGAATTAATGTCCATGTGTTGTGTTGTGGATCAAATTCTTACCAAACCTTTATTTTCTTCTAGTCTACATGACGGGGTGAAAACCTGAATGAAAGAAAAACATGTAAATCCTAAAAGAGATTTAATTCTCTTCCTCCAGGCTGTCCTCGTACGGCACATCAGCCCCAGATGATGATTTTAAGTTTTAATGTTATCATTAGCACAAAGTGGCTGCTAATGCTGCAGCAATTAGGCCTTAAAGGTTAGCCTGCTCGGTGAATGGACAATTATTCTTGAAAGTCTCGTGTTACTGACAGAGGACATGTCACCGCTCAGCAAACTGGTCAGTGACTGAACTGAGGTTCATGTCTGATTCAGAACATGTCACATTAAAAGGACTAATTGGGGCGGTGAACCAGCTGGTACTGGTTAAAGTAACTGGTTTCTAAGCAGCCAGATTAACCTCTGTGTGTCAGCACACACACACATCCTCATGCACACACAGTACTCGGCTATGAGACGGCTGTGACAGCAACATATTTAGTTTTCTATTTTCGCCCCGTCACACACTCCTACTGGAGGAGGAGGATGATGGGATGGAGGCTGATTGGATAATGTGTTATCCCTATGTAGGTGTGCGTCTGTACGTATAGACAATATGTATATGTGAGGCTATATAAATAACCAGGGTGCTGTTACCCAAAAGAATTTTACAGCCAGTATGATCAAAAAATAACGTGAAGAGGGTTTACAGAAGCATCGTGAAGCAGGCTGGAGTCGGACATGGAAGCAAAGCGATGTACTTCTGTGGAGGGGTCAGCAACAGAACGTATTTTAGTCGGCTAAAAACAGTTTAAGTGTTTATTCAGGATATTTTTACTGCTTTACCTCAGTGTCAGACAGTGATTTCCAGTGGAAAAATAAACCTGTTGTATCGCTCTCTTCAAGCCAGACTCCATTCAGAAAAACAGTGATTTAACATTACTGAACACAGGAGCTGCTGGTCTACTGCTGCCTCAGTCAGTCAGTTTGTTTGTGTTATTGTGTGACTTCTGCCTTTAAAAGGGTTATGTCAGATTCACCAAAGCCACACAATAGCACAAACTAACTTACTAATAGATGCAGCAGTAGACCAGCTGCTGCTGTGTTCAGAGAGCTAAAGTTACTGTTTTTCTCAATGGAGTCTGGTGGCTTTGACATGAGCATAGATGGGGAAATGAAGCTGTTAACGGCCTCCCCACCAAAATAGGCTGTCTGGAGGCAAGATAAAGCAGTGAAAATACTCAGTATAGTGTACACTTAAACTGATATTGATTTTTTTAGGTGGCTAAAATACATTTTGCTGCTGAGCCCCATCAACAGCAGTAGATTGCTTAGCTTCCATGTCAGCCTGCTTCTCCAAACTGGGGGTGTGCTGATTGACATTTACAGTATGTAATACAGTGACTATGGATAAGTGCCCCATACAACCTCACTTCAGATAATGTGAACTATCCCTTTGAAATGCTCTCAGATACGATCATAGATTCATGAGTACCTCCTACCCACTAATAGGATGCGAAGAGCATCGCAAGAGGAAGCACCTGCAAGAGGAGCGGCGAAATACATGTTTCATTTAACATTTTTATCGTTGAGATCATTTTTACTGCGATGTTTACGTCTAAACTTCCCCCATAACCACTGATGCTCCCTGTGAAGTGGTGTTTGAAATAAAAAAGCTGATGTTAACAGTAGACAATAAGCTTAACCTAAGCCAGACAAAGAAATGTTTTTTCCTTATTGGCATACAGGTGTATCATAGGCACGTGTGATTTATCTGCGCACACACACACACACACACACTCTCAGACTGACAGCCACTACTAACTAAAGCGGTGGACCATGAGCTTTAGGAAGGGTTCAGCTTGAGGTCGAACAGTTCAGCTGAGTGTCAGCCACTTCATCTGTCCCTGGAGACACAACACCATCACCCACAAATCCTCCCGTTTTCACTCACACACACGAACAGATGCACAGGCTTGATGTGTGGGCCTCTATCACATGGCTGGGTGAACCTGCAGCAGAGCAGATGATTGATCGATTTTACTTTTATCGTTCACACCTTATCATCTTATTCCCTTTTCACCCAACAAAATCTCTCTCGGAAAAACCAAACAAACAATGCCAACATTTTCTCCTGGCGACCGGGCTGTATTTCCCACAACAATTATGTCATACTCACAAACCTGCTGTTTTCACTCACTGATTCATTCATCACTTCTTCTGTGGTGGGATTTTATATCTGTGTACACACTCAGATCTTTCATACTAAACACCAGGAATAAAGTACAGATTATGCTCTTTGAGCTGCTAGAACACTTTTAATGTGAAACATCTGTAGACAAACACATATGTACTTAGGTATCAACCTTATTTCCAGGACTTGTCACTGTTCAAAGACAAAAAAAAGGATCTTTGTACCAGAGTGTTGCTGATTTGTTTGGAGAAATGATAAAAGTGCAAAGCTGCGAGTGAGCTCAGCGTGTATACTTTAATTACTGTGGACAGTGCACGTGCCAGAAAGGATTGCATGTGTAAAACAGATTATTTCTCCCAATTAGATCATCTATCAGTCAGATGAAAGGATACCAGTGGAACAATACTAGCTAGAGGCCTGTTAACAGCTCCACCATTCACTTTGGAGCTCAGCCTGATGATGCTGAAATAATAGCTTTGTGCATGTGTGCGTGAACATTTACTCAATTACTCTGGAGAATTCAGGGTTTGGTAGATTTTCTATTTAGAGGGTCATATTTGTCTTGTTTTTATTGCTTTAATTTTTTTAAGTTGGCCGCAGCATTCACATACATATCCAATATTTAATGTTCATCAGGCGTCGCAGCAGGAAAGGATTCATCGCAGGTGGAAGCGCTGATCCTCTGCTGGCAGAGAGCACCATTAATAACTGGTGCATCTGTAAGCATGGAGCAATGAAAGAAATGATTTGTATTATAAAGTCTGCAAAACCCCCCGGAGGGCTGAAACAAGATATTTTATGTCAGGCTTTTAGAATAAAAAGAGTGAGGGGATTAAAGTAGTTTTTTTTAAATGTTTGATGTTTCATTTTAACTTTATACCCACTATATAAAACATAGATTAATAATCACATCAGAAAAATGAGAATTTTTGAACATGCTGCCTGTAACAGACTGACAATCAGTCATCTGGAGCCGTGTATACATAGACACTGTGTCCTATTTGATTGTTCATGCATTAATTATAGGTTAGGATAAAGCACAGGCCAGGAGACGTGGCACATAATGTATAAATGTGCTTTAACGAGGTGAAACGCCACAGTGACTTTCATACACCGCTGTGACTCACTTATTGTCAATCTATTATGTGCCGCAGTATAAATACCATCCAAGACTGCAGAAATCCTTTACCTTTCTGACACCACATATTCGTCTCTGCTTTTATTCAGCTGGTCTGACTATTAAAGTCTGAAGGTATCTTCTACTATTCTTATTTTTAACAAGTCCCATGGTTAGACCAAAACTGGCTAAATCAGTATTGCTTCTGAAGGTAATAACGTATTCTGTGCCATAGAGCTCTATTGTTGAGCCATATTGTTGCACAGGGTAAAGTTCAGTTTTACCTATGCATCCTGGTGCCTTAAAGGAATACCTAAATGACTATTTGTGAATCAGTTACTCACCCTGTGTTACACTGAATTTGTGAAGGAAACTTTGGTTTTCTTTAGGACTGCCCCAAGAGAGTCAGACACCCCTCAGTCTGTGTTTTTTCACTTGTCAGTGTGGGGACCTGTTTGTCCCCAGATTTGCTCTTGATTCTCACAATACTCTTTGGAACAGACGGCTGCAGACACAATGCAACAGCACAAAGGAGGAGACACTTTCTATTTCAAGGTTACAAGATAACATTATCCTCTCTCCTCGGCTTAGAAGTGGTGAGTTTACAGCTCACTGATACTTAATACAACACAGTCTCTGACTTTTGTTTGATATCGATTATCAGCAAAAATGTTGCACATTTCCAATCCATCGTTAGCGCACTTAGCTTGTTTGCTGTTACATGAATGCTGCTGTCACTCTGAATGTCCCACTGAGCCAGTTCAAACTTCAAAACTTTATATAGGAAAAAAAACTGAATCATCAAATGATGATATTAAACTGCTGAATCTAATTCGACTTAGTCACACTTACTGAGTGTTGTTAAAAGAGAAGGTGGTGTCACAGTGGTAAAGGTGACCCTGTCCCAACTTTTTTGGAACATGTTGTAGGCATCAAATTCAAAATTAGTGTATATTTAGGAAAAAAACAGTAAAGTTGAACATTACATATCTTGGCTTTGTGCTTTATTCAATGAGATATAGGTCAAAAAGAATTTATTCATTGCTATCTGTCTTTATTTACATTTTACACAGCGTCCCAGCTTTTTTGGATTTGCGGCGGTAAACCAGATTCTTCTTGTGATTTTTTTTTTCTTGAATTTAATGTTGTAGTCATTGTAGTTCCTGTGTCTGACACTGTGATCGTTGTAGAATAGAAACAACAGCAACAACAATAAAACTTCAGATAACCTCAACGCCACAGACAGGTTGTTGTTCCATCCCAAACCTCTGTTGCCTTTAATCTAAAAAACTCTGAGTGGTGACTATGTGCTGTGGCTCTGCGGAGAAGAGTCTGACTTAGAGGAAAAAAACAAATCAGTGAGGTCCATTGAAGTGATTTGTGTCTCTGGACGAGTATCCTCTCTTTGCTTTTCAATTCTTTTTCCATGCTGCATCTGTCTCCCTTGTCTCTGGTGTTTTCTAACCTCCTCTGCCATCATCTGTTCTTCTGTGTTTGTTTCTTTGCACCCTCTTGTTACACAGCCTCTCATATCACTGCTTCCTGTCTCATCTTTTTCCGAGCATGAACTCTTCTCTCTCTCATCTTTAAAAAAACAAACTGGACCCATGTGTTTTTAATCCAGCACTGATCCCAGGTGAGTGCTGATATTCTCTCTGTTGATTCAGGTGCCACCATGAGGCGCAGCTGCATGTTACCTAAAGTGCCAGCACCCTGCTATTAACCCCCCTCTGTATAATCTGTGAATACTGCACATCATATTTACACACAAGATGCTCTTCTTTATGTCTTCTTAATCTGATACAGCCGTAAACGAAGGTGCCTAGGATTTATACAGTACCCCTGCCCCTAAAGGGCATCAGAGGACGAAAAAGTCTACACACACATGCACACAGATGCACAAACAACCCCCACCATTTCCACCTTTCAAAGCTGCTGCCCAGGGTCCCTTCAAAGGCACTTTGAAGGGACCCTGATTACCAGACAGCCTGTAACTAGCATCCAGCCACAGTCGTGCCAACACACACGCCTGTAAAACTCACCACGGACTCACATGAAATCAAAATCTTTTTTTTTTCTGTGAAAGTCTGAATGTGAATCTGTGTGTCTCTACATACAGATGATTTCTTGTATCTCACAGTCTGTGTGAGGAGCATTTTAACCCTTCGAACTCTGCAATAGAAACGGTCCGCCAGTGCCTACATTGGTATTTTTGCTCATTGTGATGTCATTTCCTGGAAAACCTTCAAATGTTTCATATCCCTAAAATCTGTACAACCTGAGCTGAAAGGTTATGTAAGTCAATAAACTATAATAATTAATAAAAATATTTTTTAATCAGATTTTACAAAATAAACCGTTTAATCCAAAATATTTTTAAAGGTGGAAACGTAAACAAAATATTTCAAACACTCCATACTTTTTCTTTTTAATTTTAGTACATACTGCAGCTTCCCTTACAAAGTGCGTACTGTTGCATGCAGTATGCACACAGTCAGGACAAACTACTGTCTCATAACATGACGCCATGAACTTTGACCCTCTTGCTTTTATAACTGTTACCTTGGAGATAAAACAAACAGCGCTCACCGAGGTCAACCCAGAGAGAAATGCTGCCGTTACTTTGTGATGTGTGTAGTTTACCTTTAAAGTTATAACTGCACAGATTGTAGATAGTAATAGATTATTTTTGCGACAGTGAATCAGTGATCAGATTATTTTATCCCCATTCAAGCTAAAGGAGCGCAAAACCAGAAGTTAGCTGGATTCTTGTTTGAAAGCGAGTCAGCTGAAAAGTACTGTTGTCAAAAATACTGATTGATCAGCTGATCGATTCTGAGTATTCGAAGAGGTTTCAGAGCTCATTTTCTGCAGTATGGACACTCTGTTAGCCCCCTTTCTTACTTTTCTTGTTGTTCACAGTGATTCTGCTGTTTTCAGCTACCAACCAAAAAAAGAAAAGTTTTTGGCCTTGTTTTAAATTTATGCTCTCAATGTCAGTTTTACCCCGTGGTATTAAAAACGGTATGGAATATCAATATTTTTCAAGGTATTGTATTGAAGTTAGAGAGTTCAGTATTATGACAGCGTAACTGGAAATGTTTTTTTCAGCATGTAGCAAAGGTTATGTTAATTATCAATATTAGCTACAGCTGATAAACATGAGGTTTTAGCTGGCAGTCATTATACAGCATCTTATTCCACTCAGCTTCCTGTTCTATCTGGTGTCATTTATTGTCACCAGATTTATTTTCTCTTCATCTGAGCTTTTCTTCTCTGCCTCTTCCTCTTGCTGTCAATCCATCTTTGTCTGCCTTGACAGGATGTCTATCTCAAGTCTTGTTGCCTGCACACATCACAAAGCACTCAGCGCTGTGTAATTCTGCTATTCCACACACATACACAACCTTTGATAGGTAGGGATTTCTCTTCTAAGAGCATACAAAGGTTTTTTTTTTCTCCTCAGATGCTGACAGGAATAACCAAAGAGGGGAATTTATAGCAGGAGGTGTAGAGACTTCCTCCATTAAGATGTCTGTATTTTCCACATAAACACTCCCTGTAAACTGAGGGGCTTGCCAGTACTGCTAATCCCACAGAGATTATTATACCAACTGTGCATCTAATGCATCTTTAAACCACTTCCAGCTCATTATTTTGATTGCTGGCTCATAATGTTCACACCAGGGGTCCCCAGAAAGGTTGTGCCTAAAACCTTAAAGCTGCTCCTTGACACATGCTGTCTTATCATTATCTGAACCGCTGGCTACCATTCAATTGTTTTCTCACTTTCTTACAAAATAGGAGATGATTGCAGTGTTTTAATGGGGTGTTTTGACAGCTGGTGTACCCGAAAAAAGACCAAATGTAAGATGATTGTAAATGGATTAGAGGTTATTTGACAGCGGACTGCATCGGCCCTGATATTGATTGGCTCGGGACATCCCTACTTGTACACATCTGAGTCTGTAAGCGTATAAACTGTGTCCGTCTGCGTGTTTACATGTGCACTTTATGTCTCACCTCAAGCCGTCCAGATGCTGCGTAATCCAATCACAAGTTAGGGTCGTGGAAGAATGATTCAATCACAACTTCGTTGGCAAACTCTGGTAATCCAATAACAAATTTTTCAAAAATCAGTGCAAGCAGCATAAGCAACCCCACATCTCTGTGTCTGTCTCACTCACATAAACACACACTCGCACACACACTGTCCAGGGCTGCAATCATCTCAAGTTGTTGCCAGGCCAGCGTGTTAGATTATTCATCAAGGCTGTACAGCTGCTGTGCCTTCAGGCATGTTTGCAGGATAGATCCCTCAGCCTGTCCATCTCTCCCTCTGCTCCAGCACAAACACACACCATCCATCCATCATACAGCAAATACCCCCTGGAAATAAATAATTAGCTAATTAATAATTAACTGTTTATAATGTACACAAGTAACGGAGGCTGCGTTCCTCTGCTAAATGCCCTGGAAAGAACAAAGATAAATATAGAGCAGTTTGTCCCACTTCATAACTGAACTTAGATACATTTTAAAAAGTGTTTTGAGCCCACATCCATTTTACAACCAGGGGAATGGTGGCTTTACAAACACTCTCCAAAATGGAGCAGGAGTGTGGACATGGAAAACGGAGCTCTTTGAAAACGCTGAAGTACGACTGACAGATTGTCATCCTCCTGAAAACATGGCTAAAGTGCTTCCACTCAGAAGAAGTTGGAGGTGGCTAAGAGTTTGCTTTACAACACGGCTGCTGTCAAGTCGAGCCAAATCAGTTTTTTAAATAGCCTGTCGGGATGCCAACGGTTAAGTGTTTATCTACTCTGG
>JAPZEB010000005.1:3702195-3736473 GCA_029783705.1 Chaetodon striatus
AGGGGTATTTCTCTCTCTCAAACTCAGACCAGACTCAGATCAAACGGTAAAACAAAGCAGTGCTGATTAAATATAAATTAAGATTCTGTTACTGTATTGCCTGTTTCTTGCCTAAAATGTTCTTTGGAAACATATTTTAGTGCAATGTTTAGCAATAGTGAGAGTTTGTGAACAGGAAGTGAAAATAGTGTTTCCTGCACAGTGAAAATAGAAGCTGAAAAAACTGAGATGACACTAAAGCTTAGCAGCGCTGAACAAATATAAACCAAGATTCTGTTAATGAGCGGTATATTTCTATTACCATTTACCTGTAACACCAGACTGTTTGTTACAAGCCGGCTGCCACTGTGTCAAACGGATGAGTCAGCATTAATTCACCCAACAGTGGGAGCATTTATTGGTCTGGTGTGGTGCTGTGCATGCTGGTAGTTGTAGGTTTTCCACCTCTTGGGCAAACGCAAAAGCAACAGCCTTTCTCTCAGTTTTCTCTGGTCATGTAGCGCTGATTTAAAAATGATTTGCGTCTCTCTACTGCATAGACAGCCCAGTTTAAAATTTATCCACACATCTTCGCAATATGTTCGGTTGCGTCAAGGTGCTTCAGTGTTGATGTGAGTTTGTTGGGCGTGTTAAACTCCTCGGCGCTGGATGTCTGCTACTGCTGTGTTAGCTTGTGATACCAGGCGGACGGTGAACTGGGAGACCAGTTCAGAGAGTGTCCTTTAGTGCTGTGTCTAACCTTTGTAACGTTAATGGCAGCAGAGATGGCTGATGTTACCTTTCAGTTTGTTTAACAGACACATTTAAGCCTGGTTGTTCTCTTACTACGACTATTCTAAACTATTTTGAAGGCTGTTTCCCAACATAAGGAAGGATTACACTTTGATGTTAATAAGCCACCTCTAATGTGTCTCTGACCACCTGCGGAGATAATGAGCAGCATCAGATCTTCACACTGGGATTTAATGTAGTTTTACACTAATTACAATCTGAAAACAGAGTCTACTCATTAATGAAAGGTGTAAATAGGTTAGGAGATTGTCATTAATTGATATGAGACACCGAATAATGAGCACCATAACATAAGTCTCTGTGATGTTGATCTTATTGAATATGATGCATTGCTGTAGATTAAATTACCCAAAAGTACGTAAAAGAACTAAAACTAACACAACCTTAAACAGCTACAGCAGTAAAAGCAAAATACACATTAATACAGTGATAATATTCATTTAAAAAATGATCAGATCTCATAGGAAAACACTGTCAGGGAACACTGCACTGCACAATGAGTACTTACACTTCGGATACTTTATGTAAATTTAACTGATAATACATACTTTCACTTGTAGTGGAGTATTAGTACTGACTTAAAGGTCCAGTGTGTAGGATTTAGGGGGATATATTGGCAGAAATTAAATATAATAAGTATGTTTTCTTTAATGTCCAAACACCTGAAAATAAGAATTGCTGTGTTTTTGTTGCCTCAGAATGAGCCGTTTCATGTACATAGGTAGCGGGTCTCGTCCACGGAGACTGCCATGTTGCAGCACCGTGTTTCTGAAATAGCCCAGAGCCGACAAATTAAACACTGGCTCTAGATAGAGACATTTGCATTTTCATGTCAGCCACTGTATTTCACAGCCCCTCCATGACGAGCAGTGTCGAAAAAAACTTTTCTTTCTTTATGTGAAACTGCTTTATTCAGTGTTTTTACTGGTTTAAACTGACAGGTCAGCTTGTGTTGGAGAATAAGAGACCTAATAAAAACCTCCTGAACGTCTAAAGTGTAAGTGATCAGACTGCCTCTGGTGCTTTTAAAAAACTGTTTGCCCTTTTACACCATATCAATTTTGCCTCAGGTTTTTGCACTGAATCACATATTTGATGATCTTTATATTCTTGCGACTACATCACAATAAAATAATTTCTTGTTGTTATAAAAAAAAGTCTTAAACTGTATGCCCTGTTTTCTTTTTCATTCTTGTAACGTCTTGGCCAAGGAACTGCGGATAAAAAAAATAAAAAAAAAGCCTTTTGGCTAATTCTGCCATTTTTATAGTATTTAGTTTAGTATCTACTTTAGTGTGTATTTATTAATTTGCACTGTCCCTTCATAACTAAACTAAACTAAACTAAATAAAAGAAGTTGAGCTCCCATTAGCAGGTGCTGGGCAAGCTGCTCATCTGCAACGTGCCAAACAGCCCCGGAGAAACATTTAGTTTAAATAAAAATGCTTTGTTCAGTGTTTCTACTCATTTAAACCACCCCGTCTGTTTGTTTTGGAGATGAAGAAAACTCAGTGGATAATTCAGCTCTCAGCAAAAACCTCCTGAACAAAGAACATTGAAGTTCATGTTTGGCACATCAGAGAAGTTTCAGCTGGTCGAAATCTTCACTGCAAGATGCCACAAAATCCTCCACCACTGCTTCCCCTCATCTATTTTTCATCTGCGTCTTTCTCTCCAAACAAACAGACAGTTGACTGACATTCAAGAGTTGGAAAAAAAAATATGACCATCCACACACCCTCTAGATGAAAACATAATTTCCATCTGCTCCTCAAGCTCTCATTTGTAGGATTTGCTATTTAATTTGATGCCTGATATCAGTCCCTTGGTGTGCTGTGCAGTTGGGATTCAATTGACTTTCTTTGAATTCATTTCAATGTGTTTAAAAAACCTCTACACTCCCCTTCCTGTACTTTATCTTCACGTCTGACAGTCAGAGCCATCACCTTTACTCTGAAATGGACTGGCTGATTAGCTGACGGACAGCTGCTCATTACCCGCTATCTCAGATGTCGCTGATTTTGCTCGCCCTGCCGCATTTTCCTCCTCTATCTTCGTCATCAGTCCCAGATTTCTATTTACACCCTACGAGGGAAAATGACACACATGACGAGGCTTGAGTGCTGCTGCGAAGCTGCTCCTCTGATATAAGAGAGAAAAGAAAAATCACTTTCGGACCAAATCAAACCGTCTGTTTGAATTGATTAATCAGAGACGGAGCGATGGATGGACGGAAAAATGCAAAGTAGAAGCCTAATATTCAAACCACTTTAATCATGAATCCCACAAAGGGAGCAGGGTTTTTACAAGCTGCTGAGAGAGAGAACTAGAGACAGAAAAAAAGCTGCTTTATGAATAGCTTGAGGGCAACAGACCATCATATACTAAATCTTTATGTCTATTTACAGTGTGAATAAATGTGATCTATGTTTAGCAACCGCTTTATCTTCATTATGTAAAGGTTTTTCTTTCTGTAGAGAGACAGGGTACATCACATTCCCCGGTTTTTAAGACAGGAATAGGTTTGATGCTTCCTTTCTTGCTGAGAGTTAGAGGAGATAACACCAACCTAACGTATAAGGCCATAGCCAGCAGGCAGTTAGTTTAGCACAAAGACTGGAAATGGGGGGGCAGGACTGTTAGCCTGTGTGTCCAAAGCACCTACCAGCACGTCTGAAGCTATTTATATCGATTGTTTACTCCGTACAAAAATCAAGGTGTAAAAGCGATAGTTTGTGGTTAGGTGCAGTGACTTTCTAGATTCTTATCATTGCTTTGAGATTGTCAAAGAAAAGTTATTTCAACTGAAAAGGTCTGCAAGGAAAAGGAGAAACTTTTCTTGCCCAAATTAAAAGATTTTTAAAATCTGAACAGGTGTAGAAACTGTGAGAGACCCAAGTATAACGACATGTAATGATAAATTACACTTTTGTTCCTAGAGTATGTGGAGCACAACAATTTGGCCACAGCAGCACAACACACTCTGACAGACTGTATTCACAAACAAGTCCCAACCCTCAAAAAAAGAAATCACAGAAATCTTTCTTGATCGTTAATGCACCTAAAAGCTGGTTTGCACACTGCTATTAAAACTCAAAAGAAGAAGAAGATGAGCTCTTGTAATCAAACGTGACTTCAGAGTAAACACACATGGTGGATGACGGGCAGGACCAACTGGCTGTGTTCGTTTTTGCACAATTTTGACAGAAAATTCATGAAGGAAAAGAATAAAATTTGGATGAAGTCATGGAGACAGGACAGCATGAACACGAACGGTACTATTACAATCTGAGCTGGAGGTGGGTTAGAAAATGTCACAAACATTACAGTTGTCAAATGTCTGTGAGACAAAGTGTGTGTTGGTTCTCAAAAAGTCACAAAGTTAGCTCTTTTCACAAACTTGGATAAAAACAGAGATGGTTTAAATACTAGCAGGACGTAGCAAGAAAGGGAAAGCCCTGCAGTTCTCCAAAAGCGAGTCAATCCCCATATACCCCATGTTAAAATGCCCCACCATACAGCAGAAGTAAACATTGACAGACTGGTACACAAAACGGTTTTAGTCTCTATAGCTAATTTCCTGTTCATGACAGCTGTATAAAGGGTGAACTTTAATATAACTCACTCTAAAATCCAATAGTGTAGGAGGCTTTTGTTAGGTAACGTAACTACGGTGTAACCAGATTCAAAGAGAATAGGCGTAGGTGTTGCTGTCACTCTGTCAGTGTGCTTTCAGTTCATAAGAGTTGATGGTAACATTTTGGTTGCCTATAAAAGTCTTGTTAGCATTTGGTTTTACTCAAACAACCTCTAAGACGTCAGCTATTCAGTTTTCCTGCAAAGTGCATTTTATTTAAATGGTTTTAAGCCTGTTTTTCACAAACAAAAAATTGCATTAGCATTATTACAGTTAACTATAGCCATAAATGCACTGCGCTAACCAAGCTAGCAGCTAGTGTTAGAGGTATCTCCTCCCTCTTATCCAAATATGGTCACAAAGAAATGGCGACGGCCAAAATGACAAACTCGAGCCTTAAAACCAGGAGTCCACAAACCAGTGGGTGAGGTCACAGATGCTACGTCCATTATTTAATACAGTCTATGGTTTGAATGAGTATTATCCATTTACAATTCTAAACTGAAACACATTTGACATTTCTTTAAAACCCTCTGAGACCCGTGGGACGGCCACCTCACTACAGGATATGGCATCGTAAATACTGAACATTTAACCTGTAATTTGAAATCAGTGCAACCAAGATGGACTTCCAAGCAGATTGGAAGATATAAAAAATACTCTTAACATACCCGACAGGAAAATATGGCCTACAAATATCAACCGCTTCAGATTTTTTTTTAGTGTACTGAAGTACGTTCTAAAAATATCCATTTGTAAAACTAATGATGAACAGCCTGCGATATTCACAGAAAAAATATGTGCAAATTCAGCAGTATGTCTCAGTTCTTTCACATTCAGTCAGTCTACTACTCACTTTCATTACATGTGCATTTTTTTTTCATAATTCTCCACTAAAGTAGAAGCCATTGAAGAAGCAGGTGAAGCCATCCCTGCCTCACAAACCATTTACAATCTGAGGTTTTGTCAGTGCCTCAGCAGCAGGGTCCCGCCCACATTGTTTTAAGACTGACGTGTGATTCAGATACTTTGTACTGAAGCTGCTGGTTGACAATATTCTGCACAATGTTCAATATCTTTAAATTCAATATTCATTGTTATTTCAGAGAGCTGTGTTCTGGTCAGGGTGAAAAGCCTCTGAGGCAGCATGTTACATGAAGTATCTGCTCACTGTTTAAACCTGACACCTCTGAGCCTTCACAGGTGCATCGATATGAGGTGCGCAAAGTCATCAAGTGGGTCAGATTGGACCCTTTAGGAAGCCAGTTCTGGTCCCCGGGCCTTATGTTTGACACCCCTGCTCTAGAACCATCAAGAAACAGGGGCATTGTTGACCATCGTCAGGAGGAGGGAACAACTCCACAATCAGCTTTATCCTCGTGTAGTGTGCACCCTGCAGTTCAGCCAGGGAATTAACTTGTTTCTTAAAGTCCTTCATAAACCATCAACCTGTGCTATGCCTATTTTTCTTTATTTTAAACCTCATGTTGATGAATTATTACAATCCTTGATTTTAGCCCTGGTAATTAAGTGACGCCATAATGCAGTTCTTACAGTTGTATTCAAAATGACACTCGCATCGACCACCGTGTGCAAAAAAAATAAAACAGCCTTGAGCAACTTCTCAGCGAGAAAAAACAAGTTAATAAAGGGAGACATGCAGAGACATAAGCCGCGAGCACCTGCGAGCAGACTTCACGCTGTGTGTACAGCTCCATTAGTTTTTCCATACAACAGGATAGCGTGATAAAAGAAGGGGTTTACCTTGATGATGTGTTGCCTCTCACAAGCCACAGGCGCCTGTTTGTCTGTTGTTTTTTAATCCTACAGCTCGCTGTGGTCGTTTCCTCCCTGCAAGATTTTAAACAAAAGAAAAAAAAGCTGAAAATTTTCCATATGTTGTTTTGTTTTTTCGTTTGGGGGATTTCTTTTGGCCACTAACCTCTAAGTGACCACAAAGGGACAAATACACTGCTGTTTTAGAATAAAAACACTTCATGATTCAACAGTTACACCTTTGACATAAAGAAACTGGAATTTAAGTCATTTTTTTTCCCTTTTAACTTTTGTAATCTGAATTTAAAACTGTTTTTTAATCTCTACACTGCTGCTTTTCACTCAGAAAATGTTTAGAAATGGTGGGTGCTGTGCTCGTTCAGCCTCCGCCTCTGCTCTCCACATCTAAATCTGCATTCATACACAGATCTACTGGTACGTCTGAATCTTCTCAAAGCATGTGAATTGCTTTTCTGTCCTTGTTCATTAAAGAGCCTCTACATTTGCTTCTGGCTCGGAGGAGAATCAAACTAAAACAAGCCTTGAATCAACTTGATTACATTAGCTGGTTAGCGAGCTGATTACACCAGTTAGTCTCCGATCAATTTGTCGTGTTAATTCCTTTTGAGGTGGAGAATTGATGAACTGTGGAGAGGACAATAACAGAATATAAATGGGTGGAGGTAAGAAGCAGAGACAGATCAAAACAAAGAAATATCCCGCAGCATGTGTGAGGTACAGGCATGAAGACGCTGGCTTTGTCTGGCTTTACTCTCACACCGAGGCTAACGAGTGAATTCTGTGTTCTTCTCAGCGCAGCACATGACAGCCAGAGAAGGTCAGCTCTGTTTTTGTACTGCCCTGTTATGGCACTAATGAACACGGCACACATGAGGACATAGTGGAGTATGTACGGCCTTCAGCTGTGGCAGGTGTCAGTCAAGACGCAGACAGCACCGGTAGAGGTCCATTACAACAACAAGGTTTACCTGCACCCAATTAACCTGTGAATCATCCACCCCGTCCTTCATCTCACAGACTGACGAGCTGCTCTAGAGGGTTAAGTGTTGGGTAATTGACCCGGGCTGCTGCTGGTTTTCTGTTCTACTATCCATTTTTATGTATTCAGTTGGCATTCCAGGTGTAAATCAGCGTCTGATTGAACCAGCAGAGCCCTGAGCCCTGAAGACAATGACATAAGCGCTGCAACAACTTGTTTCAGAAGCTACTCTCATTTCTGTCAAAAGGAAACATCTACACACTCTCTCTGCAAACAGCAATGCATTTAAATTAAAGTGTTGATTCTCCCAAATCATGAAAAAGCTTCCTCTACTTAACCTCTAATAGCATCTAACCATCATCGTACTTTTGGTTTGATTTGTGCAGGTTTTAAGATATCAGTCTGGAATTTCTGTTTCTGCTGCCACTAAAAAGAAGAGTAAGGATATTTACTGATGGTACTCACAGCACAACGTTTCAAAAATATCTCTGTTACTCTGGATAATCAACACGTCTCACTGTGAGGTTTTATTGGGAACTAATTTAGAAAAAATAAAGGAGCTCTAGCAAAAATCTGAGAGAGAGCGATGTCAAAACTTCCTCCAGGAAGTCCAAACTGTCTGCAGGGCTCAATACCTCTGAGGTAGGTACAGGGTTCCCAGACATTTTCATGGACAAAATTTCAAAACTATTCCATGACTTTTCAAGGACCCATAAATACTTTAAGGGTGAATGTGCCACTCAACATTCAACACTCAACATGCCATCACACTTATGAATAGTTAAAGTAAACATTAAAAAAAGCAAAGTGCAATATGAACATTGTACAAAAACCGTAATGGATGACATGTAATCAGGATTATAAAAAAATAAGTGACTATAATGCTATAATCATACCAGATTAAATTTTTTAAAAACTTGTCTACTTTCTCTACTTGGGGTCACCTCTAGCTCACCTGGTACAGGGAGCGCCCTATAGAGTCTAAATCTTTTGCAGGTGCCCAGGTTCAGTTCAAACCCACGTCCCGTTTCTGCTTGTCATTCTCGTCTCTGTCCTATCTCTCTTGTCTCCCTACGGCAGTCCAGTCAACAACAAAAAACAAAAATACTACAAAAAAAAAAAGGATTACTTGATTACATACCCTCTTTCATTATGGCATTTTAAAATGTTAACTTTTTTATGTTAACAAATGCTCTATGCAAAATGCATTTTTAAAATTTGTTTGTTTTGTGATGTTTAAAGAGAAATATATTCATAAATATGGAAAATTTGTGGAACTTTTTGTGAAAGTTTTTGTGGCTGAGTCCAATTTTAACTATAAAGTACAATATTTTCAATGTTTGATTTTGAAGTAATACAAAAGCATTTAGATTATGGGGATGGGGGAAAAAAGACACACCCTTACAAGACCACACCACCAGGAAAAATCCCAAACTTAATAACATGTTTTACACTCAGCACTCAGTTGGTCACTGTTGAACATAATGATCTGGCCCATAGTGGATTTTTTAGGGAGATACAGATAACTGGGCTGTTGAAAAATTTGATAATGAAAAATGAGTTGTTATTTGGTATTGATCTAACACATAAACAGATATTTTTTGAAAGGATCCCTGTAACTGGTCTGTAGGGCTGGACGATATGAGGACTATGTACGATATATCGATATATTTTCAAGCAAGATATCAATTTAGACAACACTGTTTATATCAATATAGGGTCAAGCTGCGTCACATAACACATACAAGTGTTCATCTCTCCTCTCTCACAGAGCCCCGCCCCCTCACTCACTCACAATTTCTCCATCAACACTCAGAGAGACACAGAGCTGCTCTGTTTAATCTGTCTGTTCATTAGTCTACAGTGTGACATCAGTTTATATGTTGCACGAGCTACACTACATCAGTCTGTGAGATGAATGAAGTTACTGCAGTAGCTAATGCATGATACTGTGGGTCTTTTCCTTTCCTTCCTGTTATCAGTCTAGACGCGCGGTGCTATGTCGAGCTGCGCACCTACTCTTTCTACCTCTTCTATTGCTCAGCCCCACCGTCCACTATCGACCAATCAACAGACTGCAGTGTTCACAGCTCCGTCTTTTAGTAACAGATCACTGTGCTAGGTACCCCAACAGAGGGGGACCAAAAATTGGGACATAAGGAACAGTTCCATTGGTACCATCCACAACTTGACTGTATTGGACTGCTAGGTGGAAACGAGGCTTTAGTTACTTTCCAGTACTGCTTTCAGCCAGAGAGGGCAGTGAAAGGTTGCTGTCAGCCAGAGGTTATGTTACTCTTTAACAAACCTTTAAAGACCACAATCGTATCTTTGTACCAATTTATGGAACAGAGCTGCGTTAAAACACAAACACTGATTTCATTCATAATCGAAACATCTACTAGATTCATCATCACAAAGTCAGATGGTTTAAATGAGATTTGTTCTGTAGTGGTAACGAATATGATCGCTCCATTTGCAAAGCAGTCAGAAGAGTCTCATGTAGAGACGGTGTGCGTGTTGTCTGCTGTAATTCTAGTTTACAGTTGAAGCACGGACTTGCGGAGCTTTAAAGTGAATCTATACTTCCTGCAGCCTCCCTCTGCACACTGCACCTACTCACATGGGGGATGTGGTGAATTCTGAGGGTATAGATAGCACAGAAAAAAGCAGCGTTTCATCCAGGCTGAAGGGGCTCTGTGAACACAGTCTCATTATAGCTGCAGGCACGTGGAGCCCCCGAATGTGATGAACATATGGTCGCACATGGAAAAGTTCTGGGAATCTAATACTGTCTCAACTGTCCAGGGCAAGTCATTCCCCTTCATCTGTGATGGATGTGTGATAGTGAGGTGGATAGAGAGTGACACTGGGGGGACAAAGTCGGTTCATCCATCCTGACATTTCTTTCACTCTTTTCTCTGAGCCTCTCATTTGAAGTCTGTGTATGTTCAGCTCAGTAACTTGGCCCAGTATATATTTCACACAACATGCAGCAAATCACAAAGATTTAAACATAAGAGCTCAGCCTGGTTTCCTCACTGACTCACACACAGTATACCTTGCATACAGGCCCCTTATTCTACACAGTGTAATGCTTACAATCGATAGTTGCAGGTACATTTACTCGAGTACTGCACTTAGGTACACTTTTGAGTGTTTTTCCATTTTCTGCATCTTTATACTTCTTTCTCAGGGTTTTCCCTGCATAGCCAGTTACAAGATTGCCGCCTGGGTCAAACTTCAAATTTCCCCTAGCTCTCAAAAACACCTCTCTGACAAGTGTTGCACTTTGTAGATTTCTGTGATTTGTAACTGCAGTTGTGGCATTACACTGATGTGGTGGCACTGTATCAAAATCAGCACAGTGCACTGGGAAAAGTGTTCCCAAAATTTCTTAAGTGGAAGAAAAGAGCCATCTGTTTTTGGCTGGCCTGCAGCAAAGTGGGTACCAGCCAAGCAGCAACCTCTAATGGCCACTTGAGGCTGGCTGCAGAAGCCAGTCAATCCCCATAGATCCCCATGTTAAAGGAACAGTGTGTAAGATTTAGGGGTGTCTTGTGGCGTCTAGCACTGAAACGCAGATTACAACCAGCTGAAACTTGTCCTGGTCAGAGTTTTTTCAGTGTTCACTATTCAGGAGGTTTTTACCAGGAGCTGAAAGGTCTCTTTCTCTCCAGAAGAAACTGACCTGGTGATTAAAACAGTAAAAACACTGAATAAAGCAGTTTCACATTTTAAAAAATCAGTGTTTTCTGATGTTCTCATCACGGAGGGGCTCCTGAATATTTCCTCTTCCTTGGCTTACAGTGATGTGAGCTCTGTCACAGACACAGAAAATATGTAATGATAGACTCACTCTGGTGTTGACCTGTGTATTCACTTAAAATGAATCATAGCAAATTACTGATCATCCAGGTGGGTGTTTAATTATATTGACTTGGCCTCCTGATACACATTCACTTTATCTTGACTAAAGGAAAAGACAGAGTGAACCTGCAGTACAGTAGGTGACATTACAGGCACAAACACACTTTGCCGGTGAGCCTATTTACCTTCCTGACACTTTATTCACACGGTACAATTGATGCACACACCTGCAACATGTTGACTCGAGGACTAATACACCTGCCGTGCTGTACTTTGCCATGTAATAGCAGCACATGGTGGATAAGATGCATTGACTGTGTATGTTTGCGTCTGTGTTCTCTCTCCAGGTACACAGTTCTGGTGTCTTCTGGACATTGTACCCATTAAGAATGAAAAGGGCGAGGTGGTTCTGTTCCTCGTGTCCCACAAAGACATCACGGACAAGAAGAAGGACCAGGATCCTGAGCAAGGACCCGACACAGGTGAGTTTATATGAGTTACACCTGCTTACAGTTCTGTCCTGTTTATCTCCTGTAAAGCTGGTATTGCTAACGTAATGTAATCTCATCGTGCAGAATGGTTTGCCTTTCAGCTGTTAAGTGCCACTGCAATTATTGTACCTCCAAGCAAACAACAATTAAGCTCTGATTAGTAATTTTCATCCCTTCTTTTGTCCTGTGTCTTCTCCCCAGTGTAAATCCAACCCTGATTAAATAAGTGTGTCTGTCAATTTGAATATTGTTGCATTAATATTAACGACTGCCTCTAATAAAACGAATGTGGTGAGCCATAAACATTCTGTCAGAGCTGGCACACAGCCTGTGATAATGCAGATACTTGGTTACAATTGAAATTAGCAGGCAGTATTTGTGAGTTAATTAGAGGCAGTCAGGAATTAATTGCTGGCAGGAATATGCAAACTCCACTGACGTCTTTTCTGTTTACAGTGACTGACATTAAGACGTAGTGAAATAAAAATGCATCTCGTAATCCCTAATATTCTTTGAGAAAATGAAAATAGCTATCTAACAACGTTATTTAGCGTCCTCCCAAAACGACATGTTTATGTGACAAAGACCTTTAGCAGCTGTAGCAGCTGTGACGAAAGAGGGGAATTAAGTGACAGTATCACAGAGCAGAGATGCTGCTGCTGCTGCTGCCAGCAAAGCTTTGCCTCCTCCACCGTCCTAATTCACAGTCCTAACATGACTTAAAGGTTAGAAATGTATTTTATGTCTCGCTTTGGGCCCACTCATGTACACCCAGGGGGGTTTTCTGCATTGCGCTCCCTGTATTGGTTTAGCATGCTGCTTGTCTGATCCAGGGAGCGTCTTCAGAGTGGAGCCATCAGCACCAAGTATAACTCTGTTTCCATTTGTTGCCATAAATGGTTACATCTATGACGAGAGTGTTCCTGACCGAAACTCAGTTAAAATTTCCATTACATCGGGATGGAAACCCGACTTATGACTCTGCACATGGTTCTAAACGTGCGGATGGCTGAGCCGGAAGGTGAGCGCTGTGCTTCTGTGACAATATCTGTCTCAAAATGAGCAGTAACTGCCACATGAGCGCGGTGCACACCGTTAGTGAATAACTAGCCAGTGGGTCAAACACACAGGGACTCACATGCACTTACATGTACCAGTCCAAAACATTGGACAGAGAAACTCGGATTACAACACAGACAGAGGTAGCGTGACTTCATTATCCGCTGAGGACACCATTACCCCACCATATCTTTACACAGCTAATAGTGGTTTGCTGCTTTATATTATTGCTCTGAATGTTGCTAACAGAACTTTTAAACCATACTATAATGTTTCCCTACCCCTAACCAAGTCATAGTTGTTCCAAAAAACGAACAAAAGATCATTGACTAACCAACATTTTTGGAAAGCACAGACAAATGATGTCCTGCCAATAGGCGTGTCACATCAGAAAATTCCTCTAATTGTCTTTCGAGCAGACACGGACAGACGAGGTGATTTGTCTTCTAAATTGCACGACTTCTTTATCTCAGTCTATTTAATTTTTTGTCTTACTTTGTTAAAATAAATTCTCTGCACCTTGAAAGCTGAGCTTTCAACCTGCAGGGCTGTAACGTATAGTTTGTCAGGATACTGCACCTTTTAGATTGAGCCCAGAGCTGAGTTGGTCCCCTTTCTTTATTAGATTTTTTTTTGGCTGTGTGCTGAAACTCAGTTCACCCACCTGACCGATAAAAACATATGTGGCTAGTTGGTTGTATTTTTCTCGGAGCACATACTATCGATTGACCCTCCATCAGCCCAGAGTTGTTTGGGGTGTTTCAAACTGTTTTTCGTACTCCTGTGAAAACGAGAGTGAGAAATCCCAGCATGCAAAGCTGTAAGAGCAGATTTCAGAGGTGTGTTATGAGTCTGAAGGGAATGTCACTGTGTTCAAAAACTCTGCATTCAATATTTTGCAATCCTGCCGACTTTGTACCGCAAACATTGAATACACAGTTATTACAGACATTCAAATCTAACTTTTAAACCTCCAAATCCTGTTGCCTGCTGAGTTCACCGCAGAGAATGTGAGCGTTGAATAGCAACCCTGTAGAGAGACGGAGAGAGAAGCAGAGTAATCAAGACTCTTAAGATGAAGTGGAGTGTTTAAAATTTTAGTTTTTTTAGATTAGCTTTCGGAGCTGCTGTCTGCGGTGCTTCCTGGTGGGGAAGAGCACCTGCTTGAAATCACTTAGCCAATTTTCCCCCACTTGCACGGGCTCTCTCGTTTGGCTGAATATCTCATTGCCTTACAGCCCAAACGATTGAAGCCTGCTTTCATATTCTCTGGCTGTGTTTCACGCAACACATGACTTATGACATGTCAGATTCAAGCTGCCAGATTTGGTGTGCGGTACACACCACAGGGGACAGAGGACAAACAACAAAGTAGACGGAAAGGGCGAGTGAATGAGAGACAAAAGAGACATTAAATAGCTTCTATTTCTGATTCATGACCAGACACGACTGTAACCGTTAACACTACATTCAACTCTCTGCTAAATTAGGCACCTCTGGATGCGAGTGTGAAATGAAAGAGGGGAAAAAAGTAACAAACTCCTGGAAAATGAAAGACAGAAAAAACTTTGACATTTCTGATGTGATGAGTTGACACAAACAAGCGCGTTTACCTGCTAGTGCTCCTGCTCAGCGGGAGTCTGCTGACTGGATGAACAGCTCACTTTTGGCACTTAGCGCAGCGTGATGTGCCTTTTCAAAACGCACAATCAGTTCGTGAGATAGAGGGGGAATGACAAGGACAGGAAAAGACATGGAACACATTTAGGATGGAAAAATATCAAAGAAAGAGACACTTAAATGTGCCTCACAAAAAGCGACTTTAAAAACACACTGCTGTACGCACACACACACACACATATATACACACTGTGTTAATTGACTGTATCAATAATTTAAAATGTATGGCCAGCCCATTTTCCCCACCAGCACACACACGCTCCCCCAGAGAACACACTGTATATTCTGAAAAGCAGCAGTTTCAGTAATCACAGCGTAGTAAAGAAGAATCTGCCCTGAGGCGTGTAAATACCACCTCCGTCTTTACATTCCTTATCTGCCAGCAGCAAATGCATGTAGAGCAGTCACAGGTGAAAACAGACAGCACCTGTCTGTGTACGTGAATGTGGTTGAACACATATAGTGCGAGGTTGGGGGGGGTGACCCTGAGACCTCAGCTTCCTGTGTTTCCAGAAGTCAGACTGCTGTTATCTGAGTGTATCTCAGCCCAGTGTATTTATGTCTCCCTTAGAGCAACAGTTTGACACCTCAGAATGATGAAAATCGTGAGTTAGATGACAATCAGTCCCACTCTGTGTGCTCCTCCTGTTAGCGTAGCTTAGCACAAGGACTGGAAGCAGGGCTCAACAGCTAGTCCAGCTCTGTCTTCAAGGAACAGTGTGTAAGATTTAGGGGGATTTAGTGGCATCTAGTGGTGAGGATCGCAAATTGCAACCAGCTGAAACTTCTCCTGGTTCAGTCCCGGTTCCTTCAGTGTTTATTGTTCAGGAGGTTTTTACTGGGAGCTGAATTATTCACAGAGGTCACTTCCTCTCCAAAACAAACAGATAAGGTCATTTAAGCTGTTAAAAACACAGAATGAAGCAGTTTCATGGTAAAAATCAGTGTTGCTCTCAAACCATTTGGCACGACAGAGACGAGCAGCTTGCCCACCACACGTTAATGTGCGCTCACCTTTTATCTGATCCAGGCCTTCAGGAGGTTTCAAGTTGTCCACAGATGTCTCCTTCTCTTCAAAACAAACAGACATGGTGATTTAAACCAGTAAAAACACACTTTGTCCGTTCTGGGCTACTGTAGAAACATGGTGGTGAGGGAGATCTTAATAAATGAGGTCCCACTCCCTATGTAGATATAAACAGCTCATTATAAGGTAAAGAAAACACAACAGTTCTTATTTTCAGGTGATTATACACTAGCGATAACATATTGAATTTCAATTTTTGCCAATATGGCACCTAAACCCTACAAACTGGACCTTTAAGGAAACATTAACCCAACAGCGGGTTAATTTTATCAACATGTTATAGCTTGTTTGGATATTCAAGGGCTGTAATCAACCAAAGAAAATCTTGGTTGACTGAAAGTCTACCTGCTCCTAAACTCGTAAAATTGTTTGGTCGATGGGGCGAAAAAAAATCTGCATGTTATCTCTAAATTAATTGAATCAGCCACAGTGCACTGAGTGCACTCTACCACTCTGGCATTGTGTGCTCACCAAAGCATTTCTTATTAAAGGCGAGTGAACTCTTTGAATTCTTGCGTATTTATACTCTGCTGCAGACACCAGCAGTGTGGCGAGGTGCTGAACAGTTTGTTTGTTTTTCTCTTCGCTTAGAGTTCAAAACTGTTGCACTTTGGGTAAAACACTGCAGCCCCTCGTTACTGTAACTTTCTACTCAGCCATCCGATCACAGTGCAGGAAGAGCAGAACAAATACCAAGTACTGATCAACAACAATAACAGTGAAGAAGAAATCAATACTGTTGGACACGTACTGTAGACCGGTGGGTCCGTCCTCTCTCCCTACATGCTTCAGGCTTCCCTTCATCCAGAACAAGGGCCAGAGCAAAAAAGTGCTTTGTGGACACTCAGCCTTATGAAAGTAAAAACAGTGACAGTCCAACCAACCAGAATTTGATCAGACAAGAGCATATCAATAAACTGACCAGAGGAAAAAGAGTAAAATGTAATGTTTTGCAGGGGTCTATGGGCCAGACTATTTCTTGGATAGGACTAGTAGTTTCCTGGAGTCTGAAGAGTGGTGTCGACCTTTACATTTAAGTCCCGGAAAGAGAGCAAAGAAGCAGTTCAGCAGACAAACTGTCATCTTTGCCAGCACTATGTCTAGTTTATCCTGTTTCAGGCTTCCCAAAGGAACATTGTCTCTAATCCCACAGACTCACACTGCAATACAACCACCATACCTCCCTTGTACACCTGTCAAAACAGCTGCTGGTTCAGACGCTGTATGAATTTGTCAGAAAGACGATACACACCTTGTTTCTGCCACGTCTGCTGGTCGTAAGAGACGTGTGGCTAAGTCTCAACAGCACAGTGCATTCAGAGAGAAAGGAAGAATCTCAGTATCAGTGTTTAGTTTCTCCACCATCTGAAATCCATCCTGGATACCATGAACAAATTAAATTTAGTGGAATGAAAACGATTTAGTTACAGGGGTTGCCAAGCATGGCATCATATTATGGACACACAGAGGAGCAATCATAATCGGAAATGTAAAGTGGAAATGGAGGGAACAAAAAAAAAGACTTTTTATCTTGATGATGGCCTGACAGGAAAAAACTCCCTTAATCTACCTGCTGCATTTCTTCTTCTTCGTTTCCGTCTTTACTTTATCAGATCTTATCTTTCTTTATTTAGTAAATTACAAGAAAAAGGTAAGAAAACAGATCTGGATCTCAGCCCAGAGCATCGAAGTCTACCTAAAGAACACCTTGTTTGGTCGATAAAGAGCCACAGAGGCAGACAGAAGGTCAATATCACATCAAATATTTACGCAAACTCTCGAGCAGCATGTGTACATCGGAGTATAGGAGCGGCACAGAGGACTTATGATCTCACATACTGGGAAACCCACTCCAATACATGTTGACACAGACAGATCTGAGACTGTACGCTGCTTCTGTTTGACAGCATCAACTGGTTTAATGAGGTGAGGAGGTTTAAGACGTGGTACAGGTGATGTTTTCACTGCCTCTGACTTATAAAAGATAGCTGTTAAAGCACTGTCTCTGTGCTCAGAGTGTTTCAGTCCACACAGCTTGGTTTAAACTCTCACCCTGTGGCGTGGATTGGATTGTGGCTCAGCATGTTTCCATCTCCTCCACAGATGAAGAGACGGGTCTGGAGGTGCATCAGGTAACTCGCCCTCCAGGCTTCAATGCCAACCGGCGCCGCAGCAGAGCTGTTCTCTATCACCTGTCGGGACACCTGCAGAAACAAGACAAGAGCAAGCTCAAGATCAACAATGTAAGTTTCTCTGCAGCTGTCTGCGCCGCTACATCTGTACAAAGAGGTTCAATCTACTTCCCTCTAAGACTGGACGAACTTGTGCCGACACAGGCTCATGTTTTTGGAGTAATAAGATGTTTGGTTGCCACAAGGTGTACTGCATGCGAAACTAGCCCCGCACAGCCTCACTTGTGATCATTATTTTTACTTGTGAGACTTTTGCACTGATGAAGTCACAGAGGTACGGCTAAATATAGAGCAAGCCGAGCTTTAAAAACCCCTACAGGTTGTTCAACAACAAACAATCTGTTCTGAAGACATTTCCTGATTCTTCAAAGACTCTTTTATCCTGATGGAATAAAAGTTAGTTAAGAAGTTGGTTTTAATTGTTTCCCAAGTTGTTTCTTAAACCAAAAGACGGGGCCAGCGTTGTGGTGTAGACCTGCTGCAGCAGCTACAGTGGGCAGCACACACACACACACCCTGACAGATGGTGTGGAGGTCATGTGGAGTCTGCTCACTAATGTTTGACTTTGGGGTAAAAGAGTTCTGCATTTTGCTGAAGTCAGTGATAAAACAAACATGCAGATCTGTGCAGTTTGCATCCTGAACGTGTGACGCCTGCTTAGGAGGGATTACGAGTTTTTAGTCAGGATGGTGATTGATATGATTTTATTAATACCATCGATCTGGTTCTTTATTGATTCCTTTTGTGATTCCTCATCAATTTTCTGCATGGAAAAAAAGTAGGCCTTTACAGGTTTTCATCTTCAAGTCAACAGTTTCATCACCTCTGAGTCTGAACACAGTGTATAAACAGTAAAAAAAGGCCGGCACGTGATGCAGCGTGGTGCTCATGTTATTATAACAGGATATTTATCTCTGTAATGGACGAGCTGCTCGGTTTGGAAGCAGGGGCACTCATGTGTGGAGTTTCAAATACATGGCATTCCTGGAATTGAAGCCAGTGTTGCATAGAAAGATGTTTCAGCATATTGCTGATGTTTTCACCTTCACCTTAAATGATCATTTTACAGACAGCAGCGCTGCTGTCATATTTATCTGGGAAATGAAACTTTGCTTTGGATCGTTTCTTCCTCTCCGACATGACTCCTTCTTGTTGTGAGCTTTCAGCAGTGTAGACACATGAGTTTAAGGTTATTTAAGGTTATTTTGCAGTTCTCAACTGTAAACGATTCTCAGTTCCCATCCGTAGTTTTTAGGGATCATTATTTTTGTTTTTTATTTGGCTGTCTTTTTTATGCCTCTGCGTCATGGCCAAAGGCATCAGCCCCTTTTTTATTGCCTGTTCAAGGCAGGCTATATCTAAGGTACAATTGTTGAAGGGCGGGGGGGAGTTGTCTCACCTCTCAGCCGGGAATTGAGGCAGTAAGTAACAGCGCTGAAACTGTGTCTTTGTAAATGGGACAGCCAGCAGGACGGGTTAATGGGTAGCATGAGTGTGATGATGTGTGACGTGTTATTCATGCGACCCACTGTGGGAGATTTAAAAAGTTGCTGTAAGCAGTTAGTGCCTAACTCAAAGAAGAGCAGCAGCCAAAAATGTCTGTGAATTGAGAAAACAATGACGTCCAGGAGCTCCTTACCCTCCACGCAGAGGACGAGATCAGCCGCCATGGAACAGAGATGGTAAATGATTGTTATTGACATGTTAGACCATTGTTATTGTTTGTAAAGCACTGCTGACACGGGCGACGGTCGAAAGTTATTCTGTCCATCCCATTCTAATGAACACTGTATCTCAAAAAGATAGTATAAAGATCCAGTATGTTGCACAATGCTGTGGTTTAAGTTTTAGACCTTTTTAAATTAGCAGCTCATTTGTGTTTTCCCATTTGTCTTTACTTTCTATTAACAGAAGCTTTTCTTTGATGTGGTCATTGCAGCATTACCCTGTTTACAGTAAGCATTGTCTTCAAGCATGAAACGCAGCAACTTTATGATTAATGAGGACATAAAATTTGGGTAAAAATAAGATTAAAACTCTCTGCCCCTCTCAGCGACAATACTTTATATGTGCAGCCTAATTATCCATTTATTTGAAACTAATGTTCCCAATTTCTCCTTAAATGTCTCCTTAAGTTATGAAAAACATTTCCCACAATATAAGACATCATTTCTATGTCTGCTTTTTCTGACGCTGAATCAAAACTCTGCTCTAAAACACAGTTAAAGTGAGTGAGGTGCTGTTTTTATGGCTGCGCTGTGACATCAAATGGAAAACTGAAAGTGTCCTGTGAATCATTTTACACAGATTTTATACACACTGTAAGTCTACGTGACATACAGTACTTGTACTTGGCATCATTGGAGACCTTGACTGGAATTACACTTCTGTGGGTTTTCATAGTGCCGTCTGCACAATAAAAGCTTCAAGAGGTTAACTGAGAGTGTGTATAAGGACATGTTTTTGTGTGCAGGAGTAAATAAAGGTAATGTGTTAACCTCTGTATCTCCCTGTCGTCCAATCCAGAACATGTTCGGGGAGAAGCCTCCGATCCCGGAGTACAAGGTAGCAGCCATCCAGAAGTCTCGCTTCATCCTGCTCCACTATGGAACCTTCAAGGCCGGCTGGGATTGGTTGATCCTGCTGGCGACCTTCTATGTGGCCGTCACTGTTCCCTATAATGTGTGTTTCACGGTGGTGGGAGGGCGGGATGAAGGGAGCAGCACCGCCCCACGAAGCCCACCCAGCGTCAGTGACATCCTCGTAGAGATCCTGTTTATTTTAGGTGAGAGAACGCAATACATTTGTTAAAAGAAACTGTCGCCCACGTGTGGTGTGAACCCGACTTTAGCACCCACACCTGTCAGCAATTCAAAAACTTTAAATCTGTGGAGGCCCATGTGGGTAAAATTACAGGACCTCCAGATCTAGAAGCCAAATGCCAACTACACAATTATCCAGACAAAGATAAGATAGTTTATATTATGCTAACTAATTGCTAACAAAATGTCAGCTACACATGCATTATGAATCTACCCACATCTAGAAAAATGAAACATAAAACGTTAGCCCACCTTTGTGTCTGACTGTATAACATATATATATTGCATTGGTGTTCTGAATCTTATTCTCTGAGTAGTGTTTTTGTTAGTTCAGCCTTTCTTTTTGGTGCTTACAGTAACAGCCAGCGGATGGCCCTCTTACCCTTATCCTTCCAAAATGTCTGACTCGCTGAGAATGATGACACCACCCCGTTCCCTCTAATCCAAGTCTCAGTAATCTAGTTGTATGATCATTACCTCCAAACACATACTGTATATTTTCGCACGGACATGACTACTATAAAAACATCCCTGCATTTGAACTTTGCTCGTGTATTCAGTTGAGTAGAGTGCACACTACTCTTTCGTGCCTACGACTGTTCATGTAGAAGTGTTTTAAATAGTACGGTATTCGCAAAAATGCACGTTTGGGAAGGACTGAGCGCACAACGTGATAAATGAGACTTGGATTATACTGCACAAGTTGTGCATGGAGGTTTTCAAAAAGTTTTGCTGTTAATGCAGCCCCCTTTCCTTCAAGTCATCAAGAATATTTGCTGTTTGTGGATTCTTCGTTCACCATTGAGGCATGCTGGAAAAACAAAGTATTATGTACAAATTGAACATAACACAGGACGAGTAACTGATGGTGGTCATGATTTTTGGCTGAGCGAGGTTCACTCTGCAAGGTTCTTGTTCCACTAACATGTCTGCCACGACATGTTTTAAGTGTCGAGTCAAAGTAGTTCCCTTCGTGACAGATCTTCTCACAGAGGACACACTGTCTTTTATCAGACATCAGTGTTCACCTCAGTAATTAACAGGACTCAGAGATTGCTCATCGATGTATTAACCGCCTCTGATGGGAAGTCAATAAAACAGCCTGTCTCTGAGAGGCTCATCGGTCACGATAAAAGTTTAGTTGAAGTTTTTAATGATGCACACACAGCAGTGAAAGGATATGAGCCATTCACAAAAGACCATTACGTCTCATTGCTAACTCATTTCCTAGAAAACAACGGGCCTCTCTGTCCCCACTGTTGTCCATCTAACTGTAGGAGCGTTATAGGAGCGCTCTTCAATGGACAATTTGCCTTAATGGAAATGAGTGAACACGAGGCCTCCATCAGCAAACTTCTGCAATGAAATTATACGAGCCACCCGCAGTTAAAGGATATCCTGTTTGTTAGGACTAATAGGGCAGCCTGTTTGTCAATACAGAGGAAGATCTGAAATGTGCCGTCAGGCTTCAGATGGTTCATTTCTGTTCATAAGCTGCTTTTCATGAATTAACTACAGCCCAAAGATTCTTACTAAGACCTGAGACATGGACTAGAAGGTTATCTTAACAGATATGATGGTGGTTTTGTCATGTGTAAGCCAAATGGCATATAATAAAGCTTAAATCTCTTCTTCCAGACAGACTTTGGTTTCTGTTAAGGCCAGGAAATAATGTGAGACCTTTTATTTAAAAAAAACTTGTTATTGTAGCATTCAGAGGAAGAAGATTTTAGGTTTATTTGTTGGAAAGTGTTGCATTTATGAGCTGTGTGAGAAGGCACCCAAAGCTAGAAAACAACCAGATATTAAACATGGAAGTCAAAGAAAAGGTCATCTTCAAAATTTAGTTGTTTCTTAAATTAGAAAGATTTCAGTGGAACTCTTTTGTTTAAGATGTCGGTGTCTTTAGATGCATCAACTGGAAGAGTTTAACTGTCCCGCCTTGAAAGTCGCTCACAACCTCATAACCTAAAACATTAAGGCAACAAATTTTGAACTGTAATAGATGGCAAGATGTCTTGAACAAGTTCAAAAGTCCCCTTTCCTTCAGAAACAGATTTTCCTCTTGGATGTCTGAGCTTCACTGTGCAGGAGTCTAGTTTGACACTATAAGGTTGTTTTCACATTCATCTGCTAAAGGTGAAATGTTTCTCCGTGGTCACCTTAACTCGTCAGTTTAACAAAAAACATGATCACAACTAGTTTGGAAACAAATTGTGGTTGATAATTCAACCTGGGCAAGTGTGAGGTGAAAACTTGAAATCTCCAGCGCACAAAGACAGAAGGGACTTTTCACTGAAGTAGGAGACATGTTGTGTCTAACAGTTAAATACTGACATAAATAAAAAGAAAAATACTGTCATAAACACCTTTATATTCATAGATTCTGTATTTGAGGGAGAAGGAGATGTATTTAAAAAGAGTTTAGGGAGGTAATTGAACTTGTTTTTGTGGAACTTGATACACAAATGACAATTTTTGTGGATGAAGTATTTATTTACTGTATGTATATGAGTAAATGTAAGCACCACTACAGTCGATTGATCAATTCATAATTGTTTAATGAATCACTGATGTTCTTTTTCTGTTATTTTCAATCTTAAATTTGATTCACTGGATAACCATCACTCTGTATTCATTATCATGTCACAGTCATTTGTCACTGACACCTGTGTCTCCTGTTGCTGTCGTCCTCCGCAGACATACTGCTGAACTTTCGAACCACCTTTGTGAGCACGTCGGGTCAGGTCGTGTACGACGCCCGCTCCATCTGCGTCCACTACGTCACCACATGGCTCTTTGTCGACCTCATCGCTGCTCTGCCCTTCGACCTGCTGTACGCTTTCAACGTCAGCGTGGTGAGTCTCCTCTGTGTGTCTTTTGCATCAACAAAGTGCGTGACAAATCAACGTTGTTGTTTTTTTTTGTATGAGAGAGGAGCACTTGTGGACACACACTCCGTCTCCTGCATTCATTATCCACACTAACACACCCATGGCAATAAGCCAAATTAGGAGAAAGAGAAAATGAATGCATAATGCTGTTGGCTCCCTTGTGAGTTTATTAGATGAACAGTTCATCCAAACTGATGCTCATCAGACAAACAAATGGCACCGAGCCAATCTGGTGTTGGTGCTCACGCACTGCAGGTCTCATTAATTTGTGTTTCCATGCTCAGAATCCGAAAACATGACTCAAAGTGCGGCTAAATTACTACACATGTATGCAAAATGAGTATGAAGTTTTAAATTTTAATTTAGAGTTGAAAAATGTTTCATATGAAGAATAAATTAAAGATCTGTCTTTTGGAACAACTGTCAACTACACTAACAAATTATTAATAGCACATGATGAGGGAATAAAAAGATTTTCAGTAATTTAGTTTGAGTATCATAATGACGTGGTTTGTATGTGTCTGTGCAGTACTTTGGGGTCCACCTGTTGAAGACGGTTCGGCTGCTTCGGTTGCTGCGGCTGCTGCAGAAGCTGGAGCGATACTCCCAGTACAGCGCTGTGGTTCTCACCCTGCTGATGTCCATGTTCGCCCTGCTGGCCCACTGGATGGCCTGCGTCTGGTACTTCATAGGCCGCAAGGAGATCGAAAGCCCTGGCTCCTGGGATATTGGTGAGTACACACCCACACACAGTGAAGTACATTTACTCAAGAGCTGTACTTCAAGGTGGAATCAGCAAAAAAAGATTGTTGATATTTACACTCAGCACCCGACAAATCCAGCCCTCCCGTCAGGGCTCCTTCAGACACTCACTGCAGCGTCCCTCTCACTCCCACAGCCTCTCTCTTCATACATCTGCTTGGTCCAAGCCACTTTGTTTGTGTCCCATTTACAAAGCCAGGGCTGTGTTTGAACTCTGGATGTTTTTAGCACACAGAACAACAGCGAGCTGACCGTGAGGAGACATTCACTGACTTTGTCAAAAAGTGTATGAGATTAGAATTTAGAAATTAGAAGTATGTTTTTTCAGGTACATTTACTCAAAGGGATGGTTCAGGTTTTTTGAAGTGGGGTTGTATGGGATACTTATCCATAGACGGTATGTTGGCTATAGTAGATGTAAGTCAGCACGCCCCCAGTTTGGAGAAGCAGCTGGAGTCTGACATGGAAGCTAAGCAATGTACTGCTGTGGAGAGGTCAGCAAAAAAACATATTTTAGCCACCTAAAAAAAAAGTCCCACCTAAAACGATCAACATTAGTTTAAGTGTACAGTGTTTTCACTGCTGTGCCTCTCCATCAGACGGCCCCTTCAGATGAGAAAGCTGTTAACGGCTTCAGTTTCCCATATTGACTCTTGCCAAAGCCACCAGACTCCACTGACAGAAACTGTAATTTTAGCATGATGAATACAGGAGCTGCTAGTTAGATAGTTTTGTTTGTATGTTTAATATGCTACTTACATGGTCATGTATATATTGTAATAATGGAGTAGTATTTCTGACAATATGAACCCCTAAAGGGACCATTCTGCATGAGTGGTGAATTTTACTTTTACTGCTTTAAAGAGGATCTGTTATGTTCATTTTTCGTTTCATACTTGGATTTTGTGTTTCTACTACATATTGTTTACGTGCTTGAATGGTCAAAAAAAACCTTATTTTCCTTAAACTGTCGGTGCTGGACCACCTGTATTCACCTTCTGTCTGAGACACTCTGTTTTAGCGCCTGTCTCTTTAAAGGTCCAGACACACCAAACCAACATCAAAGAACTGGTAGGCATGAGAGCCGACCGTTGCGTCCTAAATGTCACCTGCATCTCAGCCAGAAAGTTGCACATGAACACGCCGCAAAGACCACAGCTGATGGCTTACCAGCACATATGTTCTGTGCCTGCATGAGAGGAAATAACTCTTCACACCAGCAGATGGCGATGGTCTGTATTCACCATTCAGAAAGGGAAACCAGAAGACCGTCATGACGCTAATTAGCCATTTAGCACATAAATGTTGGAAGAACGGAGCATATTTACCGTGCATCAGTGAACAGTAACACAAACCATCATGAGATGTTTTTCCTAAAGAGCTCCGAGGCTAAAGAAAAATAATCTAACCTTATGTAAGAAGTTTGTTTTGGTCTCACTCCCTCTTGACTTTAGCTCTTTGTTTACTTTCCTCACTTCCGTTTGTCTTCTCATGCGCTAAAGACAACTGCCAATAACAGTGATGTCATTCCCCTGACGGGCTCTCCTGTCTGTGATGGTGATTCAACGTGTTGAATTGGCTGAACAAAAGCTGATAAGGCCAGTGGTGTGGGGCACATCGCAACGGCCCAACCTTGACCAACAGCTGATCATCGGCTTGTGTGTCAAAGCCTTGAGTCGTCCTCCTAGAAACGCCCAGTCTGTTCTGACTGGTCAGCATTTCCAGCTCTCAGTGCATCTCAGTGTTTCTGCAGTCTCATTGCAGCTGGTAATAACTGTAACAGAAAATAGCTGCACTTTCTACTGTTAAACACCACCAATAAAAGCCTCTAAACACCGTCGGACATGTTCCAGCAGGAATGTGATCTAAAATCAGCAAGAAATTTGACATTGGCTACAAAGTTAGCATGTAGCTACATGTAGCATAGTATGCACTGTGGACTGTCAGTAGTGCTGCATTTGTCTGATGAAGGGCTGGTGCCTGAAACATCACATGTGGTGATACGATTAAAATTTCCAAAAGGAGCAGTTTCTGGTGTGCGGAGCTGTTTTTGTAATCTTGTATGTGTTCTTCTGTCCAGCACTAAGTATTTATCGTTTCTGGATGTGTGTGCTGTTTTTTGAGTCTTCAACTTCCAGTAGTGTGCCTTTTGCAGATGAACATATGAAGATATCCATCACAATTTGACGTCAGCTTGTTAAAGTGTAAAAACTTTTGGAAAAATAAGTATTCAGGGCAGTCTGAAGCCTGAGGTACCTGCTCACAGGGATTACTTTGTCATAAGTTTACCTCATTATTTGAAACTTTGGCCATGTTTTACATGAACATCCATCACTGTAGCGTTATGTATGTGACAGAAAATAAAGAAAAGCACAACAGTACATTTTGTTGCTAAAACTTCTGGACTTTTATTCAAACTAAATTTTGAATTCAGGACTTTCTAGTAGCAGCATGTTTATAGCCAGTTGTAAATGTGGCATGTTGTGTTAAACATTGTCACCTCACAGTGAGAAGGTTGTGGGTTTGAAGCCGTCGGCCAGCTAAGGCTTTTTGTGTGGTGTTTGCCTGGTTTCTGTCTGCCTGCATAATTTTCATAAAGTGCATAAAGTTCTCCAGTTTCCTCCCACAGTCCAGAAACATGGTGGTTACATAAATAAAGGATGAAAGTGCTTCTTACACACAGATTTACTGCGCACACCTCAATCAGTGAGGCTACTTTACTAATGATCGCTTGTTGCTGTGTTGTCAGGGGCAGAAAAAATGTTCCTTTTAGGTATTTACGGTAAACTGTGCACTCATTAGATCTAAATTTAGAGTCTGTGGTGTGAGAGTGGTGGAAAATTCCTCTCTGAAAATGCTTTGTGGTCCACTTTCTCTGGGTGGAGGGCTTTTAGTGTACATGTTTTTAATTGTCATGTACTGTAATATCCTGCCAGACGCTAAAATTTCATTTGGGCAAGTTGAGCAGATCTAATATTGGATACTCTATCACTCTTCTCAATTATACTGTAAGCTCTGTCCTCGGGAAACATTTTCAGTGTTCCCAAATGCAGATTAAATGAGATCGTATCTTATTGCAGCTACGCTTTGTGGTTCAGTATGATGGGATGTTTAGATTCTTACATTAACATATCGCCTTATTCAGCTTTAACCATTTGCACATTCACCTACCTCGTCTTGCTTGAAAGACAGATCTAAGATGACACTTACACACCTCAGCAGAGTGATGTTGGTAATTTTGTATCCACAGCGAAGGCACAGAGGCAGTTATGCACAAGGACGGCCCCCACGTGGATCAATTTTCAGCACGACCGATGCTTTTAATAAGACGCAGCTTTGTTGATATTCCACAAGCGTCTCTCGGCGGAGAATCTCAAATCCTGCGGGTGACATGAAACTCTGGCATACAATCTGATAAACCTGTAAACACGTACAGACAGACAGTTTCCAACGGAGCTAACTTTAATCCTTTTTGACTGTTAGCTGGGGCAAAGATCAAGATTATTCTTTTGTGTGCCTTTAACTTTATTCTAAGTGAGCATCAGACAAACACACAGGCGTGTTGTTGGGTCAAATAATAAACTGCAAGTGAGCTTGTTTTTATGTCTCTGCGCTGGAGATAGCTGTGACTGGAGGCGACATGTTTTCAAGTTGTCTGAACGCAATATTTCAAGAACGCCTTGAGGGAATTCATTCAACTTTGGCCCACCTGTCCACTTGGACTTAGTGATGAACTGATTAGATTTTGGTGGTCATACGTCAAAGGTCAAGGTCACTGTGAGCTGGTCTGTCTCACTCTCATGAATGTGATGTCTCAAAAACACCTTGAGGGATTTTTTTTTTTTTTTTTTCTAATTTGGCCAAACATTCACCTGGATTCAAGGATAAACTGATTAGATTTTGGTGGTCAAAGGTCACTGTGACCTGTTTTTTGTTTTTCTGCGACTAAGCGACCAATAAAATCTTGCCAACTCATGACCTCTCTGGTCGAAGAACATTTGGAGGCAGCCCTAATTTGGTGGTCAAGGGTCAAAGGCCAAGTTTACTATGAGCTCACTGAACAGGTTTTCAGCCATAACTCAGAAACTGATGCAGTAATTATGACAAAAGTTCTCACAAATGTCTGTTACAATAAAATGAGGAAGTGATGACAACATCACTGTTAAAATACAATATTTCTGGCCATTAATCGTCAGATCTCGAGATCAAAAGCAGAGATATTTGGGAAGATAATTGGTGACTTTAATCTTGGATGTCCACCTTGTTGATTGTGTAGCTCCTCTGTGCTGCCTGGAGGAAAATGTGTGGGAAGCATCCATGTTTTCACGGACATTAACGTAATTTGTAAGTGCAACTTGACGGGTTTGTGGAGGAGATAATTTTAGTCTAAGCTATGGACCAGTCTCAGAGACACATAACGAGATGTGCACTCCTTTTCTCTCCCTCGCTCTGACTCCCCTCCATCTCTCCCCCCTCATTGATTTGTACCAACCTAGCCATCATTATCCTTTCAGCAAACCACATAATGACAGGCAATAACATTGCAGTCAATTCATGTCAGCGGTCCCTCGATTTACTATTCAGACAGATGGAGGGAATCCAGGGGACAACAAAGACCAGTTTGCTTTCTGACCTTTCGGTGACACCAACTGTGATTCACAAGAAAGGTCTGATATCGGCATGTACGTGGGTTAAACAGCTCCGTCTGTCTGTCTGTCTGTCTGTCTGTCTGGTACTTGGGAGAGGTGCAGTTCTGTCTGCAGGGCTATCAATAATTCAGGGGCAGTGGAGCCATGGCCGTCCTTACAGCCCCTCATGGAGGTGTCGTCACCTCACACACACACACACACACACACACAGATGACACAGTCTGAACAGGGGATAAAGAAGTGGACATGGTACATGCTGACGTACATACTGTAGATTTTTAAAGGGAGCTTTAAGGTCACAGTGAGCGCTGGAGTTTTAGTTGTATGAACAGTTTTATTCTTCTCACTCTTTTGTTGTTAGTTTATAGCTGTATATTTGAGTTTCGCCCAGACAGTGCGCCTGAATTTGTTATATGCATCAGAACAATGACAATAAAATAAATTCTCTATTCTCTTTGCTTACAACTGGTCAGAAAATCCAAATTTCGACACCACCTTGTGTGCCTTAGAGGGGCAAGCAGGCGCCAGCTACCACTGCTGCTGTCAGTCTCGCAAAAAACAACCCCAAATATACAGTACCTTTCTTTAATTTTTAATTTCTTCATTTTGAAAACGAACACAAGGACACAAGTTTGGAAAAAAAAAACATCTAGCACCCCTCAGAGGAACTGCATCTTTAGTTATAAGGCCGGTGTTATTCTATAGTTTCCTTGTTTTCAACAAACTCCATGAAAAGACCAAAACTTTCCGACTTCCCGACCCTCTGACCTTCTGGTTCCTACTGAAGATATTCAGCCTTCAGAGTTTGTCACAAATATTTTTTTTTTTTTTCTTTAAAGGTTCAGTGATTTCCTAAAACATTTGTAACTGTGGATTCTATCACATGTTGATTTAAAAAAAGGAGTAAATGCATGTTTTGGAGGCTACTTTCCTTCAAACATTTGGTTCTCTAGTGAGTATTTACAACACCAGGATGGTGTTTGTTAGCTTGGCATCGTCAGAGTTAGTCCAGAACCTCTGTTTATTTTTATTTCTAGCAGCCGTTATCAACGGGTGCAGACCCAAAATGTCTCTGGATGCAGCTGTATAGAGCAAGGAAACACACAATGTAGCACTGAATGACACATGCAGGTTGGGGCGATGCGTGGATGTATTATGAGATCTGGATACTGGACCTCAAGATGGCGCCTGTTCAGTCCAGTGGATTTATTCGCCTGGCGCATATTCTAAAAAAGTTTCTAGTCTCTGGGTTTCATTCTGGGGTATGCCGCCTGCTGAGTACGCACAGCAGTGTTCGTCCCGCTCTGCTCACAAACTTTACATTATGATCAAGTTACAGATTTTTAAATCACTTTTCTTGGCATGAGGAAAGTTCGCAAATACAAAACCTCCATTATCCAAAATTACGTAATAGAAAGAGTCATAACGGACTGTATTTGCAGTTTGAGGTGTCCCATCAACAGTTTTACAGATGTCTCTTATAATGGTGGCCTCAGGGGAAATGCTTTTTGGGCCACAGAGGATTTTTTCAATCTAATACCGCAAGTTTCCACTGGGAGAAAATTGAAAGCAGAGCTGACAGTGTAACAACCAATTTGCATAAACTCACGTCTGCCCTGCCCCACTTGTTGCTTGTGGTTGCAGCTTGATTGGCTGTCTTGATGTGAGCACCGTTTGAGTTTTGAATAATCACGTCCTCTCGTTGCACCATCAGGTTGGTCTGCATCTTTGTACAGTGATTCAGTCAATTCCAGTAAACAATGAATGGGAGAAAATTTCTGGCGGTGTATCATGGGGCTGCACTGTAAGTTTTGGGAGCCTAGTGCGTTGTGCTGGTCAGCGCAGACTGGACGCAATTACAGCCAATGAGAATAGTGAAATGTGATAGGTAACACTCCTCTGTCAATCTTGTACCAAACTTGTCTCATATTAGTTAAATGGTTGTGACTGACCTGTGCCAGGCCGCCTGGATATCTGTTTGAAAGGGACGGGGACCAGACACAACAGCCGGAGCCAGTGAAACATGAGCTCACAGATTTGTCTGTTACCCGGGCTGGGCGTGTGCAGAGTGGCTCATTTATGTGATTTTAATATTTTATGTGTTTTTAATTGAGCTCTGTGGCACAGAGGAAGGAGCTTCTGTATATCCAAGCTATATGTGACTTTACAGGCAGATACTTTTTAGTGGGATGAGTTAATTGTTGGTTTTGGTCTTTTCACAGGATTTGTTGACAATAAAAAAAACAGCATTATCTTGCTTTCAGGACTCAGCTGCATCAGCTGCTACATGTCCAGTGTATATTTTTCAAGAGAGTATTAAGGATCGCTTCAAAAATGTGTAAAAACAGCATCTCCAAGCATTTCAGGAATTATTGATGAATTATGTTCATAAATGATGGAAATGCATGTGTATGCATTAAGTATATACCTGGGTGAAAGTAGAAATCTCCCATGGAAGATAACGAGATGTGTAAATACCATATTTCCTTGGAATTAATCGTTTGAAAACAGGATGGTTAATATATTATTCAAGGTCAGGCAGATGAGGATTTATGTTTATTATATACAATTATGTATCTCTAGGAAGGTCAAAGTCAGGTCTGCTATAAATTCTCAGGAATTGTGGCTGAATTCTAATTCTGTGTCTGGCTTCATTTTTGTAAAGTGATGATGATTTTTTTTTTTTTTCAGTCCTGTAAACCACCGAGATGAGCTGTTCTGTTTGTTGTGTTTATATGTGGTATTGTTGTAAGTGTGTATGTGTGTGTTTCTCTACAGAAAGAATAGCCAGTGGCTATGCTGGTGCTAATGGGGATCCAAATAAATAAAGACAGAGAGAAAAGAAAGCTGTGGTGGTTGCCACAGGGTCAGGAGAGGGCCACTCGCTTGTGGTTTAATTGTTTCAGGACGTTTGACAGAGATAAACTGACTCGCTGTTTTGGACATCCACCTTTATTTGTGTACAGTAAGATAGTGACACAGCAGAAGTTATAACTTGAAGGGACAGCTGCGAGGTGTTGAAGCTGGCGAGCTGGTCGATAGTGCCACTGTAGCACCTGCCTGCCATAACAGCCCACCAAGCTAGCTGCCTTGCTGTCTGCGAATTTTCAAGACAGCTAGCTCGGTCGCTAACCAGACAGTTAACAAGGTGTATTCAAGAGGTGTATTTGTCCCATTGACTCCTGTCTCTCGACTGACTGCACACCATGTCACTTTTTTGGAGTTTATACTCTGGTAGAAAAGACCCTGTGTCCTCAAAGGTAAAAAAAAAAATATCACAGTTTGCAAATTCTCATCTCAGTTGTTGTACAGGTGGTGCTTAGAAAATAGTATTATCACTTTTTTTCCTAGTCACTAACTTCCCAGAGAACATACATACATGATGTTCTCAGCACACGTGCCAAGATTAGAGACCCGTATTTAAAGGATCTATAGTGCGTGGTCTAAAGTACAATGGAGCAAGTGCATTCAGACCGTGTCCAACTTCAGCTTTGCTAGTTAAAGGCTGCATAATTTGGGCGCAAACGAAGACACAACAAAGAAAGAGGTTGTATCTAGTCCCTTAAATCAGTGTGTTTTGGGTGTAATCAGAGTGTTATCTCCCGTTCCTCTTAAAAGCCAGGTTTTCTGCTGAGAGTAACGCAGTAAGAGCAGTGACGTCATTTGACAGAGGAAACAGAACTAAACTTTTAGCTTCTGAAATAATCAATGAAGTTACGCTGCCTCTCGTACACAGCGTCTCTCCTAATGGAGAGTTGGACAGCTGCTCTGCAGCTCTGCTCTCTATCTTCACATTCTACAGAATGTCATTAATATTTTCCTCATTAATGATGCATTATATCATCCACCCGCAACCCATCTGCACGTCCTTGTGTGTGTAACAAACAAAGGTAGGTGCATGTTTCTATGTGAGTAATCCGCCCATTAAATAGCAGGAAAATAGTGCATCATTCTGACTTCAGACCAGCTTTCTGTTGGTCAGTGGTGCAATCGTTTTCTGCCAACTCAAAATGTCAGTATGGCAAAAATGCACCTGAACACACCTTACTAAGACCTGCACACCCACAGGTTCACATATTGGCACAGGCACGTTTGCTTCTTACACAACGGGGTCGCTGACTGTGTTGGTCTGAAAATAGAAATGATAGTTGCGCTGACCGTAAAAAGGGCCCCAGGTTTCTCCCTCTAAGGTCTCTGCAAATCATGTAGAGTCAAGTCGTCCTTCAGAGGGCCAATAAAATCCTCCGAGACTTCACCTTCATTCTGTTCCAGGAGGTCAAGTGGCTCCTTGTGGTTGACACCTGTGCATCTTCTTCACTGACTGATGCACCCAGCTCAGAGCACTTTCAGCTGTTAGTATGCACTTTATACCTCGATGCATTTCAAGGAGTTGTTGTGTGACTTTGTCCTGTGCTTTTACTGAGATGTGTGTTTGCCCTGCCATGGAATAAAATCCACTGACCACAGCAGTTACAATTATTTAATATCAGTCCAGAATGTCACAGTTGTGAATACTGATATGAACAGAGAGAGAGAGAGAGACAGATGCATTCAGGACCACAGACAGTTCAGAAGTGAGTTCAGTCAACAGGAGAAATCAGCACCGTGAACAGAGGCGGAGAAACTACACCGAAACAGTTTCCACTAAAAATAAGAAAGGCCCCATTTGCACTGTGTCATGTCAGGTGCTTGTCTCAAAGGATCATGTAGTTGAATCAACACCTCTCTTAAACATCTAGCTGAACATTAGAGCCTCTTTATTGCAGGACGTCTGTATCAGACTGATGAGTTTCAGCCAGCAGTACCTGTTAACGATCAGGAGGGAAATTCTCAGGTTGCTCCTTTGATGTCTGTTTGCTTTTAGTTGTTTTTATTTATTTTGCCCTTCCTATCTTGTGCTTTTCTCTAATCATGCTCAGATGGCAGAGTGTAATCTGAAGCACTTAAATACTGAGCAACAGGAATCAATGAAACTGAGGTGTGTGTTTTGTACCATCATTATAAAGTGTTAATGATTTAGCCAGACACACAGCTCAGTCACCAGGAGAAAATGTTCTGCAAACCACAGATATGTTTCATTTGCACGTTTCATACAAATAATTTCAGCCTTTCTAAAGTGACATAATACATGAGCTGACTTTGTCATCGGGAGGTGGAGATGATGGTGGATGGCGTGGCACCAAGGTGAGACGCCTGCCAAGCTGAAGACCACTGGTCGAAACCAACAAATAACAACACAGGCCGTCTTTTGGCAACTCTTCACAACATTTTCACAAGTGTTGGTGGCACTGAACATGAGTGTTTTTCACTGGCACATTGCAGCAGCGTCGAGTCACCGAATCTGGATGTTTTAAGCCAAAATATGATCTTTCCTTGAACATAGCCACATGGTTTTTGTGCCTCAATGTAACCAAACATTAACCACAGCACTGTTGAGCAAATTTCAACTTATCCATTACAACATAATGTACAAATACAACAGATCTGTGGTTTGCAGAAACATTTGATTTCATTATTTCTTCTGGAGATGGGGTCAATACAGGCAGTGAGATTAAAAAAAAAAAAA
>JAPZEB010000005.1:3763978-3774473 GCA_029783705.1 Chaetodon striatus
ACCCAGGTAACACACACACACACACACACACACACCCACGGCAGCATTTTACCTCTCTGTCAGAAGGATTTTTTTTTCGGGAGGATGATTAATGTTCATACATGTTTGTTTTTGTTGTGTGTGTGTAGGTATCCGTGAGCACTCTGAGATCAAGCAGAGTGTGTCTAAGCTGACTGAGGAGGTGAGTCCTGTTGTTTGTGCATGATGATGATGCTTGTTTACATTTACCTGGGGGCTCTAGGTGTTGTGTTTGTTTGTCTGTTAGTCAGTAGAATATTTCATAAAATTATGGAACAGCTTTCACAGCAGACATTTTTACATTAAAGGACTGAATAATGGCTGAGTTCCATTTAGCTGCGTCAGTTTCAGGGTCCTGGTACTGTGCATGTTGACACACTGTCATGACAGACTGGGACACTTTGATAGTTATAATAACACCTGAGCTTTTTCTTTTATCACAAGTCAAAATGTCTGCCGGTAAAATAGTGCCTGTTTGGTTGAAGGTTAGAGAGAATGAGCTGAGAAAAGAACTGATTGGTTTTTGGTGTATATTCCACCAGCATGTGGCCATGTGAGTACTTTTGATACTTCAAAGCTGGGGTAGGCAGTTTCATTTGGTGTCACAGGGCTGAAATCCCATAATAAACTTTGATCATATTGTAACTCAAGTGGTCTGAGAGAAAACTCTGCACCTCCTCTTGGCTCCGTTTTCAGGCTTTAGAAAATCCAGCCTGTGACGGGAGACTTTAGCCAATCACAGGTGATTTCAGAGAGAGGGCGTTACTCTTGGCTGTTCTACGAATGAAGATGCACGTTAACGTACCTTCAGTGAAAGTCTGATTCAATGTCGGAGAATCCTGCAGAGAAATTGCCATTCAAGCCTTGGCGACGACTGCTTACACTGCAAAGTAACCCCAAAAAGGAAGACAGACTTTATCAAAGAGTCTCAAAGAGAGTCCGACATTAAACAAAATAAAACGTGTGTCAGTATCCGCGAAGAGTTTCAGAGATGGAGAGAAAATGTTGCTAATAGTTTGCCTTCTGCTAACTGGAGCCAAAATCTCATAACTGCAGCTTCATGTTTGTGTTTATGTAGCTAATGTTAGCTAGAGCCTCAATCACAGTCTGTCCTCTGCCTCGCTCCTCGCCACTACAGACTGGACCTGTGTTTGTATCGTGCCTTTATAGTCATCTGACCCACACATGCATTCACACACAGGTGGCTGAGGCGACCATACAAGGTGCCACCTGCTACTCAATTTTTCTGATACACATTGGGAGCAATTTGAGGTCCAGTATCTTGCTCAAGGAGGCTTTGACATGTGAAATGGAGGAGCTGGGGATTAAACTGCTGATCTTCTGATTAGTGGACGACCCGCTCTATCTTCTGAGCCACAGCCACCCAAGACCACCTCCCCTAGAGGAGAGTGGGCAGCAGCCCCAGAGGCGGACCCTTAGTCAGCAGACGCAGCAACACGAATCCAGCTAGCAGATCAGCAAACTCTCTGTTGCTGCCATCACACAGATCAGACCTGGCGCTGCTTCCGGCCACCAGTCTGCTGTAGGTTTGTGCTGACTGAATTCAAGCCGCCATAACCACCAAATGTCTCCCAAGCTGCTGCCTGCTCTCCTCCTGGGGAAGCAGTCCAAAGCGGCGGGGAGCGAGGTGGAGGGACCGTGAATCAATAAATGAAATGAGATTAAATAAATCAACGTATTGGAAACACTGGGTTACTGTATGAAACACATGCATATGTAGAGGTCGTCTGATGGGAGGGATGAAGGTCAGAGAGAGGAGAGCTGCAGGAGGAGGGTTTCTAGATTTCTGCCTCCCCAGCCTTAAGTATAGTTTTCTGATAATACTACAGAACCTGTATGTACAGTTTTTATAAATGTTGTTGTACCATTACTTTTAGTAAGTACTTCTTCCGCTACTGGCAAAATGTGATGGCTTTTCGCCTCTTCATGGGACTTCAGCAACGTGATTAATTTGAATGTCAATAACTTGGTGATGAAAGGGCTGACTCACTAAATATTTGCTCTAACGTTTGCATCCTTGTGCAAAGCCCCAATAATCCATGGAAGGATTTAAGCATTCACAATCTCCAGCATGATCAGCCAATCAGCAGGACAGTCTGTCTTCACTGTGTAGGTTTTGTTCCAGATGCAAATTAATTTAAATTCTATTATTAAAATAACAGATTTAGGGAGATTATGCTGCTTTAGCAGAGGTACTCTGAGTGTTTCCTGTATAATATTCCATCTGATCACGCAGCATGCGCTCTACGGTCAGATAAATGGCGATGTGTGTGTGTGTGAACATTACGTATGCAGCGTCTGTATCAGATTATCTTTTACACAAATAAGGATTAACTTTGTCAGATAGTTCACAAAGAACCCCCGCCATCCCATCATCCCCCTGAGAGACAAGAAACTTGATACAACATTTGCATGGATTGACCTTTGTCTGCTTCTCTGTGGTGTGTGTGCATGTGTGTGCATGTGTGTGTGTGTGTGTGTGTGTGTGTGTGTTGACGCTGTCCCTCTCTTCACCAAACAGATGAACAGTCTCTCTAAACAAGTCTCCAAGCTCAGTCAGGAGCTGCAGGAAATGACACGCCTGCTCAAGCCCCTCCTTCAAACGGCACCGCAGCCAATCCTGATGACCATGATGCCAAATTTAACCCCGCCTCCGAGCAGTGCCAGCCAGCTGTCGACAAGCACCTGCGTCGTGCTGCCGCCCCCCGCCACACCTTGTTCCCTCCAGAGACCTGAAACTCACTCCCTGTTGGACAGTGGAGACATAGAGGGTGTGGATCTGCCAGGTTGCCTTCTCCCGACTCCTCATTCACCAAAAAGGCCTAATTCATCATCTTCAGCGTCGCCACAGCTCCCGTCCAAACCCCCAGGGTGCAACGCAACGGGCTCCACCCACTCCAACCCTTCATCCCCAGAGGAGGCACATCCCGAGGGCCTCCGAAGCCTCCACGCCTCCTCCAGTAACGGGATATTTTTGCCCTCGCTGCAGGACCAGCCTCCCCTGGCCTCTCACACCCCGTCACCCTCTCTGTCCTTCTCCATGTCTCTCTGCTCCTCGCCATCTCTGTCCCCCTGCCAAGGCCCCCACCCGTCCCGACCTGGCAGCTGTGCCAGCAGAGGCCTGCTCCCCCCGCCTCCCTCCCAGGACACCCCTCCTCCCCCCTCCTCTCACTGCTCAGCTCCCCCATCACTCACATCCTCGCCAGGAGACCATCGGCTGAGGCCTTCCACCTCCGCCCCTCTCGTCTCCCCACCCGTCTCCCTCCATCCCTCCACCGTCTCCCTGCCCTTGTCTCTGGACTTTGTCAGTGCACGGAGAAGGCCGGGAGACACGCAGACTCCACCTTGGTGTAACTCGCAGCTGCGCCGCGGGGAGGCCAGACCCGTCACTCAGCCACAGGAGCTGGAGATGCAGGAGTGGGGACGACAGGTGGAGGAGAGCAAGTCCTCCACAGAGCACATCAGCTTCATCGACGAAGAGGAGCCAGCATTATGAACGAGTTCAAACTGAGTGAGAGATGATAAAAGAGCAGCAGAGAATGAAAGAGATGGAATAAAAGGGGAACAGCGGAGATCAGATCAGGGAAAGTGACGGCTGCATGATGGAATGACGACCGACGGGGAAACGGGCAGCTGGTCCATTTCACACAGGAAGTGATGCCCAAAGGACAGACAGGAAACACACCTGGGAGGCCGACACGCAACGCCAGCTGTGAGCAAATCAGTGTGAGGGAGTACATTTCTACACTGATCAACTACAACAGCACAACTTGTCTTACAGTATCAACACGTCAGTAGCATCAGTCGACCCCTGCAGCTACTGGGACACGTAGGACCAGAGCTTTTTAACCGGCTTCACTGATCTCTGGAGCCGAATTTTTTCCAGCTGACTTACAATTGCTTTCTAAACCCAGTATGGATGTCTCCTCCTCTTCAAAGGGCAGGTACAAACACACATATCTCAGCGGGACACGTCTTTAACAAAGCCAGATAATCGGAGCCACCGCACTGGGACTGGGAATGTAAACTCTTCATTCAGTCTCAGTCAGATCAGGTCACCTCTCCTGGAGAGCCAGTTCGTTTCATCAGTGGGATTATTTTTTAAAGTATCTTCCTCTGGGCTGGTGGAGGGAAGCTGACATCGTCTTCAGTCATACACACGGCCGTTACTCATATTCACAGAAAAATAAACACAAAGAGATGTTTGAATTGGTTTTAACTTCTGACAGAAACGTCAATATTTATTTTTCCCCATTAAAAAAAGTTTGAAGGAAGGATCCTGATTCTAAAACAGTTGCGACGCTGAGTGAATAAAAACAGAATGCAATGATCTGCAAAACCTTTTCAACATATATTAAATTTCATGCTGTACAAACACAACAAATTTAATGTTCAAACTGATGAACTTTGTCTCATTCTGCTTTCTACAGATTCCATAAAAGTTGGGACATGTTTATCACTGTGTCACCTTTTCTCAGGAACTGAGGATATTAATTTTGATTTTTTAAAGTGAAATTTCATCCTCGAGATTCTCAAACGGGTCCCCAAAATCTTAAAGACTGAAAGACTGAGTGAAAGAAAATCCCATCTGAACACTGTGAGGTCAGTCTCTTCATACAGGAAGCGTCTTGAATTGGACATGTGAAATACTCATTTTCCCCACTGAATTTTTAAAGGGATTTGCAGGTCATTGCATTCTGTTTTTCCCAACTGTTGAGAATTTGGGCTTGTACACAGTCGGGTCAACAGATGAGCATGTAGAGGAGCAGCTTCTATTTGAGTGCAGACCACAGATTGTATAATAAAGATGGACGACATGACAGCTCCCCAAAAGTGAAGCCAAAACGTCTCGATCACCCGCTGGCGGCTGGCTGCAGTATAGATCATAAACCCCGCCCTCTCCATGTCAGCAGCCATGGGCTAAACTAAAAACTCAAAGTACACGTCAAATAAAGATGGTTTCTGGCATTTTAATTAGTTCTCATCACGCTGATGTTTGTTCAAGTGTTCATCTTTCTGATAAGTTTTGGTCACAAGTAGTTATATCAATTTTTTATTTTATTTGAGGCTATAAAAGGGGGTTTAACTAAATGATTGGCAGCTGTGTGCGCCAATCGAGTGCCTACAGTCGCTGCTCGTTATAGGTCGCACAGCAGTAAATTGATAGAGCAAAGATCGCTACTGCACAGACCCTGGTGCCGATGATGTCACCAGCACAAGATGGCAGCTGCCATATAATTCAGTCCACCAAATATTTCGGCTTCATTTTTGTACCGCGGGAAGAAGTGACGTGACGTCCATCTTTATATACAGTCACTGGTGTGAACTTTAGGTGGTTGTGTTGTGTGCCAAAGACAAAAAGTAAGATTTATGGAAACACAAACATCATAAACAGCACCCATCACCATCATGACTGTTTACAACCAGCCAATCAGATTGTACAGCAAACTCCCACATCACTCCTGAGCTTTAGCCATCCAGCCATTCGTGCCTTCTTCATAAAAAGTTCCCTAAAATCCTTCACCTGTTGATTACAGGCAGCGTTTGGATCAAAATTTACACAGAAAGCCATCAGAGTCACCGTCAGAGAACACGAGTACCTTTATCTAAAATGTTATTTATTTATTTATTTATTTAGGCTGTGAATTTATTTATTTTGTCGAGGAGAGCAACAAGGGAAAACTTATTTTGCGTGGGAAGGTTGGGAGGAGGGTTCGCCATCTAACTGCATATTAACACTCCAGACTGAGTGTCACCTTCCTGATTCTTATGTAGCACACACACACAAACACATTCTTCATCATCTCCGACCCCCCTTTGCCAACCACTGAGCTTTATGCTGGGACGAGACAACAGCCTAACCCTAAAACTACAATACCCAGGCTGCAGCGCTACGGAGGTCTCAGGACTTCTTTTTGCTTTGGTGAGGTGCTTTGTGCGCCGCGTTACTTGTAATATAGACAGTCAGATTTCTGGTTTCTATTTTCTGTAACGGGAGCAGGGGAGGGACGACCTGGACTCTTTACACACAAAGATTCACTGAGCAGAACTCCCAACGACGTCCGTGGAGTTCAGATCCTGCGGGTTACTCCGGGGTGGGGGGGTGGGAGGTCTTGGGTTCACAAAAAGGGTTTTAAATGCATGTCACAGCTTTTTTTGCATGAGGAATGTGCCTGCTTTTGAGCTGTCGAGGGCGGAGGGCTGATGGGAGACGACAAACTGCCCCGCCCGACTGGAGGCTGTTGGGTTTCAGATGTTTTATTAAAGACTGCTGTTACATTAAAAAAAAAAACTTTACCAGGATTACATACTGTACAACAATAAAGAAGTGTTGTTTTGTAAGACGTCAGACTCCTGTGCTGCTCTCGGGAAGTGTTAGCCCCAGTTTGAGTCACAGAGGAGAGCGTCAGGTCTGAAAAATAAATACTGAGGATGTTTGGAAAACCCAGAAGGCCATTTATCAACACTAACTGCTGTTCTGAAGATAGTTTCAGAGTTGTTTAAGGGACGCTTCAGATTTTTTGAAGTGTGGTTGTATGGGGTACTTATTCATTGACAGTACTTTACATATAGTGGATGTCAACTGGCACGCCCCCAGTTTGGAGAGGCAGGCTGGAGTCTGACATGGAAGCTTGACAATGTACTGATGTGGAAAGGTCAGCAACGAAACGTACTTTAGCCATCTAAAAAAATCAACATCAGCTTAAGTGTATGCTATATTGAGAGTGTTTTCACCATTGTACCTTAATGTCTGTTACATTGTGCTCTTCAAAGCCAGACTCCATTGAGGAAAGCAGTGATTTAATAATGCTGAACACAGGAGCAGCTGGTGTACCGCTGCTTCAATCAGTTAGTTAGTTTGTGTTATTGTGTGACTTTGGGGTTTCAAAGGGTGAGTTCAGATTCACCAAAGTCACACAATAACACAAACTGACCAACTGGTCAAGGCAGCAGCAGACCAGCAGCTGCTGTTTTCAGTGAGCTAAAATTACAGCTTTTGTCAATGGAGTCTGGCTTTGACAAGAGCATGGATGGGAACTGAAGGCGTTCACGTCTTCCCCGTTGAAACAGGCTGTCTGACAAAATATTCTAAATATAGCGTACACTTAAACTGTTACAGACTGTTTTTAGATGAGATGTTCTTTAGGTTGCTTCAATACATTTTGTTGCTGCTCCAGTCCGCAGCAGCACATTGCTTAGCTTCCTTGTCCGACTCCAGCCTGCCTCTCCAAACTGGGGTCGTGCCAACCACCATCCACTTCAGTAATACACTGACTATGGATAAGTACCCCATACAACCCCACTTTAAAATATCCAAACTATCCCTTTAAAACGTCAGCCCATCTAGATGATAATATATTCTGTCTGCAAGACAAATATTGTTTTCCTGTTTCACAAGTTGTGTCAGTTGTTTCTGATCCAGGTATCTCAAAGGACGTCCTGACTGTTTTTGTAAAATGCAAGAAATATTTATGCAGCACTTTTTTTTTTGGGCAGCATGGTGAAGCAGTGGTTAACTCACAACAAGAGGGTTCCTGGTTTGAACCCCAGGGTGGGGGAGCCCCTCTGTGCAGAGTTTGCATGTTCTCCTCGTGTCAGACAAAGACGATATTTTTAGATCTCGTCTTTGTCTGAATCAGAAAACAGAGGGAGAAACAGGTCAAGAATCTTTTTCTGTCCTGCAGTATTTTTATCCAGTTTGTTAGACAAGTGTTGAAGTTGAAACTGTCCTCAGCACAGCGGGAAGTGGTGTAAAAGAAGCCTGTGGGTTTTTCAAACATCACTAGGTAATTACTTTTCAAAGAAACTGATAATCACCTCTGTGACTTGGACTCTCTGATAAAACATGAGAGACACAAACTTGGGTGAATATTTGCTGCAATACAAACTACATGGGGAGTTCACTGCTCTTATATTCACTGTATTTGTGCTTTCTTTAGACAACGTTTGAGAATTTTACTCTTTGCTACATGTGACTGCAGAAGCTGAACACATGAAGCAACCAGGGGTGCACCGATCTGGAAGTGATACCAGTACCAATACAACTGGATGAGGTATCAGTCACAATTGGACCAATCTATGACAATCAGTTCATGGTATGAATCTGATAACATGTGGGTGCACTACATCGTCAGCAGCCAGTCGACAGCATTTTGTTCTCTCTTTATACAGTTGTATTGTTCTGTACTGGAATATTAATTCCAGTTTGTTTTGACCAGGTTTTTGTTGCATTTGAACTGTGACTGCAGCATATGTCCGTAGAAGTACCTGAAACATACCCTGAAAGTGTCATTCTAATCGACCACTGGTACATAATATGGTATAACACAAATCAGACATTGTCTAATCATTACAAAACTGACAGAGTATGTTTCATAACCATGCGTGTAAAATTATTTTGAAATCACGTCACAGGCAGCGCCATCAGTTTCAGACGAGTGCTAGCCTTGCACAAATTTGGTCATAAATCACTGACAGTTTGTCCAAGTATCACCAGACTTGGTGGATATACATTTTTAATGACGCTGTTAAAGCATGTTCCCAAAATGTTTCTGCAACTGACCAATAGAGGGCGACAGTGTATCAAAGAAGAACGCGACCCTGCAGAGATTTGGACATGAATGAATGAGCAGATCCTCCTGAGACCCTGCGTCATAAAGACATCACATTTTGGGTTAACTGGACCGTTACACTTTATTCTGCTTAACTTAGTGCTGTTGTCCTCGTTCATGGACACTGTTTTGTGCCATCTAGTGGCACACAACACTGGACGAGGTTCAAAACCTGATTAAATTTAATGCTTGAAACTTTATTTATGGTTAATAGTGTCTGTAGTTTGATGTGGCAAACAAACTTTACCAATTTTAGCAACAGTAACAAGCTAAGACGCTGTGAATCAGAAAGCACTCGTTTGAGGACATTGGGACTTTATCGCTGAGAATGTTTCGTTTTTTATACTTATCAGGTCCGACTGATCCCAGATAGCTAGGAGAAATTAATTAAAATTGCATACCAAGCAAAATTTGGGGTCTCCGGAGGATGTGTCTGATGGTCGAAAAACCTATTAGTTATCTTTCATGCAGGCATCGTAAACTGTCAAAGGTCTTGATCTTTTGCAGCTCCATGATGGCTTAAACCCTGGAATCACTACTGGCAGGTATATTATAACACTGGTACTGGATTGGTGCACGCTATCTGCGGATATCTAAAGCCTAGGCATCGGTGCATCCCTGGACACAGCCCCGCAGTCCTCTGCTTTAACCCAGACTGTTTTTTTAAGGTGACACTGAACCTTCTGAGGAGAAATAAGACGCAACACAGAGGTAATCCTTCTTCAGGTCTGCATATATTTTCAATGGTAACATTCATTCTATCAGTTTCATTATGGTTTGAAATGTCAGGGATCAACACTCTAGAAATATCCTGATGGGAGAACAAATTATATGATCGAGGGGAGAAACACAATGTAGCGCTCGACTCTGCTGATGTGGACGCACTTGGTGCTTCACCCTCCAGGGGCCAGTCTCAAATCATTGCTCCTTTATTCCTTACATATACTCCGTCCTCGCACACCAGAGGAAACAAACCCAGGAGCTTTCATTTATCTCTTTGGACGAACACACCCAGAAAGTGAGGGGAGGGGGGGGGCTGCAGTAACAGCAACAGACTTTCATATTTAACAGAGATGTGAGGATACATGCATCCTCTGGTCTCTGGTGTCGTGTGTAATCATGCCTGTTAATTAGTAACCGGGCAGGTCGGAGACAGAGTAAGCACTCTGGAACTACATTTCCCATTGGGATTATAAGGTGGGACCGAAGTTACAGGCGACAGTGCACACAGAACCACAAAGGCGTGAGTAAAATAAAAATTAGGGGCGTTACATTTCTTGTCCTTATTCACCTCCAGAGACCATGTTCAAAGTCAGAAACATACTCGAATCAGACTGCAGTGGATTCGCCCTTCTGTGCCAAACATCATGACTCAGAGTGACTGAAAACAAACAGAGGGTCAGGGGAAAATAAAAATCCAAAAATATATATTTATGTTTATATTTATATATATTTATATATTTACGAGGTATGTATCCACAAAAAAAGAAAACACCCAAAATTTCAAAATAGGCAGTCTGTGTTTTTCTAAATGTGTCCTTGCTTTGCGACGCCTTAAGGAAACATTATTATTAATAGCAATAATTAAAAAAAACAAAAACTCGGAAGCTTTGCTGTCCACCAGCCGTGCTCGCGTCAAACCTCGTAGTCCGGTTTTCTGAGACCCGATTCTCCGCTATCGGGAGTCCAGAAGCACCAAAATGGCGCTGGTGTCAGGCTGCTGCACTCCAACAAAGAAACAAAAAAGATTGCAAATTTCAAATCACAAAGTCCCAAAAGGAAAAAAAAAAATCACTTCATTGTTGGAAAAAAAAAGAAAAGAAAAACAAGAGAACCCCAGATCG
>JAPZEB010000005.1:3774478-3789960 GCA_029783705.1 Chaetodon striatus
CCTCCTAACCGTTGATTTCCCAACAACCACGGCCTCAGAGTCTCCAAGGTGAGGTCTGGAGTGAGCTTAACTGTTGAGGGTGGTTTTAGGTGGTTGGTGGGAGGTGAAGGGAGGCCAGCCACAGGTCCAAAAAAGGTGTCTTTGTGCAACGAAACAAGCCTTGAGGTTAAAGAAAACAAGAAAACAAAGGAACCAACAGCAGGTGTCCTCCCAACGATTGTTAGTTAGGCTGGCGGTGAGGGGATCTCTCCCCTCTGTGGTCACGCTAGGTACTGCTGCATCGCCGTCTTCGCCCTGACAGACAGACAGACAGACAGACAGACAGAATCAGTTCAGCTGTTTAACAAGTGACTGAGGAGAATGCTGTGTGGTTGGGTTTTTTTTTCTTGTTCAGCCCACCTGTCACAGAGGTTGGGGTCAGAGGCCTGGGTGAGTTTGTGCAGGATGTCCACAAAGCCCATCTCCCTCAGCTTGTCCTGACGCTCCTGAGAACCTGAGAACACACGATACAGCAGAGAGGAAGATTAGTTCATTTCAACATCCATTAATAGCTGACACTTTCATTTCAGGTTCAGGCGTAAATGGCTTTTTTAATTTCTTTAGACCAGACAGAATAGATATTTATATCAGTGTGCAGATGGAGCTACGGACTCAGAGTCTCTGAAACATAGTGATCTACTGCTGGCAACATCAGCATTGTATTTAACAGCTCGGACAAACCTTCTGAACTGAATGTCGACAAACAGCTGCCGTCACACAGACACGCATGCGGTTCAATTTGTAGTGAAACTGAGGATCTCTGTCAGTAGGGCCAGCTGCTCAGGGAGGTGAGCTTACCGTCCTCCTACTGCCAGCATCGGTGAAACTGAAAGTAAAGGTGCTTTCACACCTGCTCTGTTTGGTTCGGTTAAATTGTACTCCAGTTCATTTGCCCCCTCAGTGTGGTTCGTTTGGGCAGGTGTGAACACAGCAATCACACTCAGGTGTGCACCCAAACAACCGGACCGAGACCTTCTTGAAGAGGTGGTCTCAGTCTGGTTACAAATGAACTCTGGTGCGGTTGGTTTGTGGTGAGAACGTGTTCCGACCTGGATCTGAACCAACTGCAGTCACATGACACATTGTAATGGAAGCTATTGGTTCAGCACCTGCTCCACCAGGCACCGGCGTGTGTGTGTGTGTGTGTCCTTTTTATGACGGCGCCACACTAAGTCCCTGAGTGATAAATCCTGCACCAAGTAATGCAGAACTTGCAGCACAAGACCCTCGTGTTTTTCACTGTAATTTGAATACACCCTCAGACCTACAGTATTACACATCCCTTTTCCTCCTCTCTCTAAACCCCGCCCCTTTCTTTATCCCTCCTTCATGTGTGTAGTGTTTGGCTTACCGTCCTCTTCATTCCAGATAAGGTTTGAGATGCAGAAGGTGGCAGCGAGCTGCAGTTTCACATTCGAATGCCCCTGCAGGAGCAGCAGAAAAAATACAAGTGAGGGAAACAGAACAAAAGCACAGGTCACATGTCTTTGATAAGAACTCCAACTATTAAACAGTCGACAGTGCAGTCTTCAGCTGGTTCAACACGCTGCATGATCTGCTTCCCATTAAAGCTCTGTGTGCTGACAACATGTCAGGAGTAAAGACGCAGCAGTAGAGAATGAGTGCGCATGCTGCACTAACACCAAACACTTGATCTGATCTCAGTAGATGGTTTTATATAAAGTACCATGTAGTATTTGATTTTCTGGAGCATGTCGTCATTGGTCATGATGAGTTCCTTGGCTGTGTTGCCGTCGGCGATGTTGGCGAGGATGCACAGCGTCTGACAGATAAGAAGAAATGTTACGTCAGAGCTGAACATTTTGTTCTTTGTGATAAATAGCCAGCTGATTCTGTGTCATGTGCTTTCAGCTCTGTAAACTGGACATGAATAAAGACCGACCCCCCAGCCTGTAATCATACCTGCTGAATGTTAAAACCACTCTGCAATGCGGCTGTTTCGTGCAGCTGTGGTATGAATTCTGTATGGAAACCATGTGCAAACATGAGGCAGAGGGAGGGCTCACCTGTTCCTTGACCTCTATACTGTGCTCTGCTTCCAGGATGAGAGTCACTGCCTGCATGATCTGCTTCCCATGAGAACTCATGATCTGGTCAATGTGCTGACAGAGGACAGTGAGCAGGAGAGAATCAGTATGCATGAAGACTTCTCAAGAATATCTGCCAGTTCAGCAACACATGCATGTGTATGAATATCTACAGAGTAGGTAAGAGTGTGAAGCATTCGAGGTTGAAGTGCAGGTGAAATACTGCAGCTTTTCTGTGACATGCCATGAAAGCCCACATTGGACATCTCTGACTTCAGTGCTGAACACAACAGTCCAAGATGCAGCCTGCAGTCTAACAGCCGACACATAAACAGGAGCCACTTTGCTCCTGCAGGTGTTTTCTTTGCACACTAGAATGTTTTTTTATGAGGAGGATATAAACTGTGTCTAAGGCATTTGGTTTTAGTTTAGTTTTAGTGAACTATAATAACCCTGGTGTGAGCTTGTTAACAAATGTTTTAATATAGTTTTGCTGTTGTTAAACGTGGACCCCTATGACTTGAATTCATCTAGAATTTTCTCCATTTTTGGATTCTTCGTTCACCATGAAAGATCGCCAGAAAAATTGTTTTCATCATGATTTCTACGAAACACTGGGTGAGTAATTTATGTATAAATGATCACTTTGGGGGTGAAGTTTTCCTCTAAGTCTTTAATCATGTTGGTGTGTGTGTGTGTGTGTGTGTGTGTGTGTGTGTGTGTGTTAGAGTCTCACCGGGCGCGTTGACAGCAGATTGCGCAGCAAACCGAGGGTCTTCATCAGCACATTGGTGTCGGGGTCTGATAGCAGGCGGAACAACTGTTCTGTACCCAAACACCGAACAATCTCCACCTTCACCTTCTGGTCCGCCTGGAACGCCATGTTCTAAACACGCAAACAGAGTTTGTACTGAAATAATGTGGCAGCGTGAGTCACTGTGTGAAAATGTTACATGGATATACTTGATTACATTTTAACTGACTGCAACCTCATATATACACTTTTAAAATAGATGTTGAGTTACAGCCAAGCATTAATAGTCAAGGAAAACACAAATTAAACAGACTTTTCAGGATTTTAATGTTTATAAGAAGCCTACAAGTGTATAATCGTCTTCTTACCATCAGGGCCCAGATCCCATTGACCCTCAGTGCAGGACTGTCACTCTGGGTCAGACTGCATAGTAATTCAATCACCCCTGACTCCAGGATGGGCTGTGGATCAACACAAACAAATGGCCTCAATATTAAAGTAATACAATCTGTTCTCTTTATACGCGTGAGCGTGTGTGTGTGAGTGTGTGTGAGTGTGTGTGTACCTCTTTACTGGGTGAGAACTCCAGCAGTAGATTGCATAGTGTAGAGGAGGCCATGACCAGGACTTCATCTGGGGCGTTCTGCAGCAGCTACAACACAACATCTCGGTCAGTATGGACGTATTCAAAGACGTACAGAGACAAGTTTTGCCGTATGCACTCATTAAAACCTGGTCACCGCTCCACTGACCTTCATGAGAGGTTTCCACACCGCGTGGTCGTGGAAGCTAGTCCTCAGCTGCTGCACCGACCGTGAGAGACTGTGAAGACACCTGCGCAAAGAACCCAATATGAGCAGACAAACAAAATTAAAAAGAAAGAAAAAGATGGCACTCCAATTTTATTTTTTAATATTGCTTTATGGACATTTTGGGCGCTCTTCAGAGCGTATTTTGGCAATTTCATCTGTGTGGGGGTATTAAAAGTCAAACTGAAGTGATCTCCTAGTCTTTCCTTTTTTTTAATCTACTTTAAGGATCCAGCACAGTCTTTAAAGTTTAATCATGAGTTGAGCACATTGCGTCTTACTTTAAATAAAAATTTTAAACCCATTTTGGTCCTTAATAAGCATGAAGAGTAAAAAGAAAAGAGGAATTTAAGGGGTTAACTGTGTGAAGAGACACAGTTACATTATTAAGACCACTCTTTAAAGAAAACAGCAACAATACTGTCTTTTATCCAACATCTTTTGATGTCATTTAGACCTTAAGAGGAGGCACACAGTTAAAGTTTAATCTAAATTCAACGCTCATCAAATTTTTTTGGAACTTTCATGTCACAAACGTCCGTTAAGCTCTAAGTGAAGGGATTACAGGGATAAGAGGGCAATACTGGCAGGGGCAGATGTCAGGGTGGGTGACGGAGACTCGCTTCGCACGTACCTGACAGCCGCCAAACGGACTTTAATGCTGGATTCTGACAGGCCGCTGACTATCCGGTCCATCATGTTCTCTGTCTCTGTGATCTGAGGTCAAAAACAAGAAAAGGATGGATTAGAATATAAATATGTATGCGCACAATTATATATGCAAACAAAAATACACCCAAGGAAAGGTGACCTTTTTGCGGATGTCCTCGTCGTTGGAGCCTAGCGAGGCGTAAAGTTTGAAAGCAGCTTGTCTCAGCTCGTGTGCGTGCTTCAGGTCATGGTCCAGCTGAAGGTGACAGAGCGGACAGAGAGTGAACTGGTGCATGATGTCACCAAGAGACAAAACTTTCTGATAAACAAAGATGAGATCTTTAAACTTGATCAAAGGTCAGGCATTTTATAAGGCTCCATTTCTACTTCCTAATAATCTGATTTTGTTCTTTGAATTACATTCATAATTAGACGCACTTGTTAGGTTCTGGGAAATATAACCACGAATGACGCCATTCAGACGCACTTAAGATTATTGGGTCATAGCTGATAATAGTGGCATGAGTAGACTGGCTGAAGTGCTGTCTGGAAGTCTGAGCAAAATAATCTATTCTGATAAAAATAGCCTTTAATTGGCCTTATTAAGAAAATTAAATTGTGATTATCATTAGTAGCCATGCTACCATGGCTCTAGAGATTTAAAGGTTGGTCGGTCCGCCTCTTTGTCCCTGTACTTTGAGTTTACTGCTAATTAGCAAATGACTGCATGCTAACAAGTTAAATTAAGCATGTGAACATTATTACGCCTGCTTAACAACAGTATATTGGCACTGTCATTGTGTCATTAGCTCAAAGCACAGCCTCACAGTGCTGCTAGCATGGCTAAAAGCTACGGTACATGTCAACACGGGCATTTTTGGATGCAAGGAGTCGCGACACTTCCCAGCACTGGACACTTGATGGACGTGCCACTAGGCACATGGGCTGTCTACTCTTGTATTTCAAACTGGACCAACATGGCGGCTCGTTTGGAGACTTTCTGTTATACCCCATTTCCACCCAAATTAACGCGTGCATGTTGTTATTTTTTTAAACACAGGAAAACTCACTAAAAATAAGCGATAGTCTCCTTTCCCAGGAGACAAGAGCTGTGTTCACGGCTCTGCAGCGGACAAGTATGCCTTTCTGTGTACGTGTATTTTTTGGTGTGTTATGTTTGATGTTACAGACAGGGCTGAAAACAGGTTAGTGAACAGTAGAAAGTAGCATGGAGGCCTGTGAAACCTTTATGGTGGTTACATCTTTTGATACATCTCTTACTTATTCAAATTTGGTGCAGATTAATTTGGAACGATGTTTTAGCACTGCTTGGGCGAAGATGGATGATATTTTGTGGTGGCAAATCATTGCATCTCGCTGGTAAAGGGGCGAAAATTAGCGCGTTCACCAGGGTGTTGTGTTTCCATCAATGCCTATCAGACCCGGACCTGAAATACCCGTGACTACTACTGAGTCATTTTACTTGGGTGTGAATTCCGACTGTAACCTTTCCCTTTACAATAAAAAGCAAGATGTTAGTGGGGTATTTGTGCAGCTGGAAAGGGGCTTTATAGTATGAAAACAGTTCAGCCAAATGTGTTTCTGAAAACATTTAAGCTGAATCTGTATCATTTTGGATTGACAAGGGGGAGTTTAAAAGTTTTTTGTGAAGTATCAAAGGCGGCGAGTTGCACTGGATGCACCCGATTTGCATAAAGTAGATTAGATTCAACTTTATGCAAATAAGGAGCGAACGCACTGTCTCTCCAAATGCAACTCAGTGCAATCAGAATGCACTGCATGGCTGCTTACACAGGCAATGAATAGGAAGTATGGAAATGACAGATCCTGTGGACATGTACCTTTTGTCTTGTTAGTGTGATGATACAGTCCTGACACAGACATTAAACACCTGCCCATTTTCACCTCGCTTAAATAATGTCACGTTTAATGGGCCCTCTCAGGTCCACTGACCCACCCTCTTGATGTCAGTGATGGCGGACACAGAGCTGGGGTATTTGAAGTAGTCAGCCAGCATGGCCACCAGATGGTCAGTGGTGCTTGCGATCCTCTGCAGCTCCACGTCGGGCTCCATCAGGTAGGCCAGCGTCTCTGCACCCTCCACCCTCTCCTCAAGCAAATGCTCTTTACTGCACATCCGCACGAGGCACGGCAGGGTCTGGGTGAAAAACAGGAAGTCATATCCACATTAAATAAGGTTTTCCATTTACATAATATTTTAATAACAACAATAATTGATAGAGGTGCAGTTGCAGAGGTCTCAGCGAATCCTGACCTTTAGGACTATGCAGCTGTCGTCTGTCCTGATGGCACCCGCTCGACACATGTACGTTAGACTGGGACAGAAAGAGCACAGGTCACACTCACAGAAAAACTGCACAGGAAATATAGTCATATAATATTAATTCATATGGTTTTATATCACTCACCATTTGGCTGCTGTTAGCTGCATTTCTATGGGTTGATCCCTTTGCATCATTCTGACAAATACCTGAGAGAGCAGCTCGCCATCCACCAGCACTGGTGACAAAAACACAGATAATCTGGGGTTAAAAATGAAGCTGAGAAGAGAAGAGAAGAGAAGAGAAGAGAAGAGACATTATGCGAAGAAAAGAAGAGATGAGACACAACGAGAGGAGACGAGACGCAAAGAGAAGAAATGAGACACAAAGAAAAGAGAAGAGATGAGACACAAAGAGACAAGACGAGATGTGAAGAGAGGAGAGGAGACCCGAAGAAAAGAGATGAGACGTGAAAAGAAGATTCGAGAAGAAACGAGACACGAAGAGAAGAGTTGAGACGAGATGCGAGGAGAGGAGGCACAAAGAGAAGAGATGAGACGTGAAAAGAAGATTTGAGAAGAGACAAGACGAGATGCGAAGAGAAGAGAAGAGGCTAGACGTGGAAGGAAGAGATGCGAAGATGAGACGAGACAAGACTCACCATTCACCAGTGTCATGGAGACCTGAGTGTTCTCATAGGCCAGGACTGAGAAACACTTTAACGCCTGCATCCGGACCTGCAGAGACAACGGGGTCAGAAGAAAAGAACGATAAACAGAGGGTACTATGTGTGAAAGGACTTTTCATCCAATCAGGTAAATGAACAGACTCACAGAGAGACGGCCACATACCTTATAAGAGGGTGAGATAAGTAGAGGGGCAATGTTCTGGATGGCACCATGGTTGAAAAGAACCGTCTGGTGCTCCGGGGTCTGGACACAACAAACAACCAATCAACAATGAATCTTCTTCGAGTCAAAAGTGTGATGGACTCCACAGTGTTCGTGTGTGTGTACAAGTACCAACAAATACCTTACAACAGTGGGAGAAGATCTGTGTGATGTACTCCTGGGTTCTCTGTGAGCGGCTCAGTAGAGACATGAGATGGGGAATCACAGTGGGGTCCTAAATACAAATGTAAATAGTTAGAATTGGTCTCGTTCATACTATTACATACCATTAGAGGACAACTGAACTGATAACGACTGTATGCAGGGGTAGAATGTGTGTGTATAGTATGTGTTTGTAGTATGTTCAAGACAACCTACAGTATAGAGCAGCTGCACAGGGGTGACTGGACTGATGAAGACCGTTCTGAGACATCGAAGACAAGCTTCGATGAAGATCAGGTCCGGACACAGAAGACCTGCGGGCCCAGAACACAGCTGTTGTAAAGCTCTCTTCAGGTCACCAAAGATGTTCTCCTCTACATTAAGTATTTGCATGATGAGTATGTGTGTGTGTGTGTGTGTGTGTGTCCACCTTGAAGAAGGGCAGGGATGATGTGACAGTCCACCAGGGACTTGATGTTGTTCTCGGTGCCCATGGCGAGGCTGCCCAGCACCACGGCACACTCTGTCCGCAGCTCCAGACTGGACGAGCTCTGCTGCAGCAGGTACAGTAACCTGGAACAGATGAGCACACACACACTGTAGAGGGTGATAAAGGTGGAGGGCAGATGGTGCTTGGAAGTTAAACTCTTAAGCTTTGATATTTCTGTTGTATTTCTATAATTATTCCATGATGTCCGCTGTGTCTGATATACTATACACTACACACCCAATATGTGTACTATCGTTCAACATACTTTTGTGTACATAGATATTCGTATGTATCTTTTGGGAAGCACTGAGCTGTACTTACTACGCCACTTTCTGTGATTTTGGTTGGGTTTTTCATCACCTCTGTAGTAGTACTGTTATCTCTGCTGTTAGAAAATGTGAATCGCTGGCTAACTTGTTGTGTAACGTTACGTCACAGGCGTCCTCTTCTCCAGATAATGCTTGAATTAGATAAATGCTAGGGAGCCAGGTAGCGTGCGTACCATTAAAGGCTCATTTATGCTTAACGTTAGACAGACGGATGGAGCCTTCTGTTTACTCTCTGGATTCATTTCATCCATATTTGTGCACATTTTCTGAAAGCGTACAGATTCAGACGAGTCCAGACCAGGCCCCTTTAATTCATGTCCTCCCCTCTCATATCTCTGTCACTATCAATGAAGCATCAAAAATGCCCAACAATACATATTTTTAATAAGTGCTAAATGATAACATCACCATGCTAACAAGCTGATGCTTAGCAGGAATAATGTTTAAGCATGCGCCCAATATCCTGGCATGCCATCCAAATAGTTTTTGAGATCTGGATCAGAGTGGAGTGACCGACCAACATCCCCTGAGCCACAACACTAACATTGCTAACAAAAAGCCCAAACCACATTGTACCCAACATAAAACTAAATAACCATATAATAGGTCATCCATCTGTAATGATTTCCCCACCACAATGTGTCATGTAATGTTTCCTAAATTGCACATCAGGCAGAGAACTCGTGACCAAAGTTACTCAAGGTTTTTATTACTTAATGACGTTACAGAGCTGCTTCTTTGCTGTTGTAAACACTGTCACTATGACACTGCATTGTGGGATATTTATGCAGTCCTAGTGTCAAATATTTACAACCAGTTTGCAATTCACATACCGTTGGTTTAATACTGAGGATCTGGACATACTAAACAATCTCACATACTGTTTTAGCCGACTAAATAACACATTAGTGTGGAATTTCAGACGCAGCCATTGTCATCTTTCATTTAGTGGCTGTCTGAACAAAAATGTTATGTAACACAAATGTCATCTCTGTATCTTGAGAGTAGTTGAATACAAGTTTTAATAGTCAGAAAGTGGAGGGTAGGAAGAAACAAAATGTGAAGGAGTGGAGGTGGAAAGGTGCACAGAGACGTACCTCGGCACAGCTCCGAGGACGATCAGATTGGCCTTCTGCTTGTTGTTTCCTATGACGGCATTCTTCATGTCACTGTGAAGTCAGACACACGCACACACATGAGGACCCTTTCCTGGCAATCTATTTGAGGCAACTGAGACAAATTTGAAATCAGTAGCAAAAGTTTAAGAGTTGAAATGGTAATGCTTTAGACAACGGCCCGCAGCGTACAGCAGAATTCTATGCCAATTTGCAGGGAATTTTTGTAACAGTGTGCCAGTAAAGTACGTTCTAATGCACGTAGGTGCAAAAGAACATGATTAGAAGTTAGGTAATAAGGTAGTGACAATCTGGGAACTCGTCAGACATCAGATCTTTAGAGAAATTATAAAGACAGAGGGCAGACAGAGGGCAGACAGGCCGACATTTCCATATTACAACAAAGGTGATTTACATCAAGCAGATGTACCACATGTTGTTGTCGGACACAGAAAGAGCCGCTTCATTTGCATGCACTGCATTTTGTTTTCCAGGCAGCTTTTCCTCTGCTCTGCGAGCAACCCAGATGATATCATATAGCAGGTGAGTGAGGCTAATGGAAAAGTACAGCTGTAGCAGGCAGTCAAGTCAGTCAGGTGCTCAGCTAGCGGAGCGCTACAAGCCGTAACCAGAGCTAGTCTCCTCCGAAGTTAAAAATAACGATGAAACAGTCAGAGTCCAGGTCACCGCAATCGAGAGAGACAGCGAGAGTGAGAGATATGAAGTCACACTGATGAGTGAAATACATTTTGAAATAGATCGTCACATGAAAGCCTGTGAATGTAAACACAGAGGTCATGCTACTCACTCAACCAACACACAGTCACAGGAACTTTATCAGTGTTTAGCAAAAAGATAGAAATAAAAGAACATCAAGTCCACCCTCTTTCAGTGAGCTGGCTGGTGAAATAGCAGCAATAACCACTCTTCAAAATGTAGTCAACCACCTGAAAGGACGGGATGTCATTTACTGCCGCCTGCCCCCGAGAGGACGATATATATATATAAAGCGCTGCTGGACTTACATGACTCCCTGCAGCACTTTCTGTGGGTCGGGGTCAAACAGTCTGTCAACATAATGGCGACTAGTGGCAGTGACTTCCTGTGTGGGGACAAAAATAATAGAAACATTAGAGACAATATTCACTGACGTATATTTCCCACTTAGAGCTGCCTTACTAGAAAGTTATTGACATTATAACTTGCTCAATTTCTTTCTGACACAACTACACACACACACACACAACTGAAAGTTATAAATATAGTGCACAGATTTTAACATATTTAAGAGCCACTCGTAGATTTTAAGATCAGTTTAACCTCAAACTAAGCTTGACAGGCTGAGAGACAGAGCCTGTCGCGCTACGTCTGCATAATCTGGAACAACAACAAGAATTTAAAGACCTTGAAATGTTAGGAAACACAACTTAACAGTTTTAAATAATTAATGTTTGATCATTCCACTAAAATAAAAGCATGCACACTGACACATACAGCAGCAGCCTCCATGGCAGGGCCCTTTAAAAAGCTGTTACACATAGCACCCAGCGGCTGCATGTGACACCAGAAAACTGTGTTTATATCATGGACAGCTTAAGCCAGAACTTTCTACGTGACCCCAGAGGAGCAAACCTCACCCAGCTAACAACACGCTGCTTCTGTTGGCTTCTGGTGCCTGCACAAACCTGTCTTTGATAGGGATTCATTACATTTTAGCTTAAATGTTTGCAATATAAATACAGTATACTCAACAGAGCTGCTTATGTTCAAAGGAGTAAGTAGGAGTTTTTATTACACCCCAAATTAACAGCAAGTACTTGTCACATAGCACAACCATGTGTGGGGCAGTAAATGTGGACCATACCCATGTACTCTGGCTTCGTCCTAAAATTCTAGTTTGAGTAAATGTTGATATGGTTATTAGCTAAATTCCGGGCTATGATACACCTAGATCATGCATAGTATTGTACTTTGTAAGGATACAAGATAATATCGGTGGCACGTCATAGGCCGATATAAGCTCTAACATGAACTATCAGAATCTGCCAACATGTTTTTTCTTAATTTGCACAATGCATGAATATCACATACATTTGAAAGTATTGTATTTCATGTCTCCATCTGCTAGTGGGCCGTCACGATAAGAGTATGCATGCGTAATATGATGTTATTTCCACTACAGAAGAAAGTGGATACATCGGTATCTGAAATCGGTTATTGGTCAAATGAGCTGCTACATATTGGCAAAAAAATCTAGTATCGTGCGGCCCCAATACTTTGGCAATATGACGGGAAACTGTGTTAAGAGAAGACAGATATTTACTCAAAATCTTGTTGGCAGCTTGTAAAAAGGCCTTCACAAAGAGACGGTACAAGTCAGAACCACCAACACAATGAAATATATGATACTGAGCTGTTAACTCATGGGATAAGAACTTAGGAGGAGCACTGTCGAGAGAAATGGACACTGTACATGTCAACGACCAGATACAAGACTGTATCAGTGAATATCTTAAGATTTTCCTTGGAGTCCTAGGTGAGATTTCCTCAAATAAACACCCTGAAGTCTTCTCCTTAATGTTCCTTAAAATGTTTGGTTAAGTATTTATGATTTACTGCTTGTCTTGGTCCTATACTTAAGGAAACCGTAGATCCTTGCACAAATTACCCTAGCAACCAAAGCAAGGTAAAAACAACATTTAAGGTATCTCTGACTGTATTTTAACTGCAACATGACCGAGTTTATGGTGATAAATGAAAACTAACACAGCCCGAGAAGAGTTTCTACGAACAGGAGAACCTGATGGATACACTTTTGATTTTACACTATAGATATGACTGAACTAGTTTTTGTTGCGTCTTCTGACAGTATTATGTTTTCTGCTATTTGGAGATCAGAGTTACTCTGTAGTTTGTGCTTTCTATGACTGTATTCCTTGAGAGGTATAATTTCTTCCTCTTCCTCTTCCTCTTCTGACCACTATGGTTTTCTTGTCTCCTTTTCTTCTGCTATTTTGTCACTATCTAACTATGAGCCCACTCTGTGAGACGATAACAGGCGTCACAACCATGAGTCCAAGCAAATAAACAATCTCCATGGAAACTTTTACTGCTGTGAAATCTATTTCAACACCCTTTTAGGGGATTCTGTGCAACTGTGTAAGTCCCTCAGCTAAGGAGAAATTAAGTTTTAAGTGTCACACTTAAGGTGTTTTCTGCAACCTGTCCCAGATTATTTCATGATTCTTTTATTGATGTTTTTGTTTTGTTCTCTATTTATTATTATCCTTTAATGCTTCTGTAATGTGTTTGTAATGGAAAGCATAACAAATAACGTATTTTAAAAAAGGAGAAGCTGTCACATTATCTAAGAGTCTCCCCTCTGTGTGTCTCTGACGTGGGGGCGTTTCACTATTGAGGTCTTAAGTTTTCGCTAACATTACCTTTATAACGTTACCTTTAGCTTAGTTACGCCTGACAGCCATTGTCACCTGCTTAAAATAAACTACAATACCACAATTTAGCTAACTGCTAGACTTTTGGCTGCTGACAAGGCTCATTTTACCCGGCAGAAAACTCCTCAAGAAGTCGGCAGGGCATGAGTTACAGTGCGTTAGCTTCGCTAGCTTAACCTGAGGCTAGTGGTTAGCCAACGTTACTTGGAGCACATAACGTTAGCTAGCTTAACAACGGTAACTCTGCTACTGTGGTTAGCAAGCTACAGTGGTTTCGTGCAAATATTATCGGACGATTGCTATTTAAAAAGCTAATTCCTGCAACTTATCTTCCATTGTGCAATATGGAATATTTTAAACGTGTTTGGAACAGTGACGACTTAGCAGCTAGCTGCTAACTCATTCCGAGTGACACTGACAGGTACTTCGCTCGTTTGATTTGGTTTCCCTTGTACACCGACGGAGCGAACGGACACATGACCCGCGTGTATAACTCCACATGTTCCGATCGTCCCCGCCCGTCCGGGCGAGGTCAGGATACAAAACTGGTGTCACCATCAGCGACGTAGGCGGACCGCTACAGTGCTATGTGTTGCAAAGCCTTTAACTTAGCTTGCAGGCTAACAGGACACACAAACCCTGCAGAGTTGTGACAGCTCCTAGCTCCTCCATATGACCGATCAAACGATACTAGCCGCGCACAGTTGGAGTGAGCACACTGTTAGTTTGACAACGCTATTCAAAAATCATGAGAGTGACACTCACAGACAGCACACTGATGCGGAGAGGGGCCTCCAACAAGCACGCCATCTCTCTTCCCCCGATCGAGCGCCCCAATCGGCGCAGCACTTTGCAGACACTCCGCCCCCCAGAGCAGCTGTGAGCGGCTTTTAAAAAAAGTAACTGCAGCTGAATCACGCCGCTCCTCGCTGGTGTTAGGACAAAAACAGGTCACTGTAATCCTCTGTGGGCTCGGCTGTAAACACTAGCAGCACATATACAACAAAAAACAACACCGCTAACTTGGCGAGCTGTCTGTCACACAGTGGATTTGTCAATGAAGTAAATTTTGTTTATAAATGTGACGTAGGTGGTGCCTCATTGAGGTAGATTCGACACAATAACTTCACCCCTACTAACTATCTAATAAATTAAAAAAATAAATATGTATGCAGATTATTTCGCACTCAGTGTTGAATATGTATCTTCACTGTATCTCTACTATAAAGCGTAGACATAAATAACTGCATCCAACATATTTTTTGTGTTGAATCTGCCTTCGTTGATCAAAGCACTGATGATATTTGCGCATGCGCTCTACGGATAGCTGCGAGGTGGGAAAATTCATTCTATCGTGTCTCTTCATACTCGAGACATAAACATGATTTTTAGGGAAAGTTCGTAACTTTACGGAGTTCAAAACTCCACAAACACTCTCCAGTCATTCATTAATCACCGTAAGTACTGTGTTTGTTACCTTGTTTACCTCTGTTTGTGTGCTTACGACAGAAACACGGTTCACGACCGTTGGTGGTCGACCTGACACACTGTAACGTTAAGGGGCATTTAAAAAACTGCGTAGCCTAGCTAGCTACTGCATGTTTTGTTTTGTGGCTAGCTTTAACAGTTAAGCTGCTAATTAACGGTGTGTAGTAACTAATTACACAGGATAGACTAATTACTGCAAAGGCCTCGTGGACTCGCCCATTAGGCTGAATGCCAAGTAAAAACAGCCTCGTGTGTCGGATAAATGTGATTAAATATAAACGTTTTAAAGCCACTGAGAGCTCAGCAAGACCAAAGTAACTGTACCCTAACGCCAGGTGCTTTGCTGAAAGTGGACACATGCAGTCCTGCCTCTCTTCCAGCTCAGCTTCTGTTCCCATGGATTTCATTTTATTGCCACTCACTACACTCTTTATTTAAAGATGAAAGTTGACACTGGCTGTTCTGTGCTTATTCTGGTTTAAAGATGATGCCTGCCACTGCATTGGAAAGTTCAACTTTAGCCCTCGATTATTTTAAGTTACAGCAGATTTAACCAAGATAAACATTAAGTCAACTTTTTGTATGCTGACCGACAATACTGTTGATAAGCTTGAACCAGGAGCGCAAATATAGACAGTACAGCTGTACTGGGGCCTGTGGGGTGGAGGGGCCCTTGCAAATGATTCAGATTGCCGCCTTGGAACTACACCTGTGTTTATTACAAACTCACAATAAATTAAAAATGGTGCCATTTACTATAGGCTGAATACCATCAAAAATGCAAACCCATCTCCAGCATGATTTTCTTTTATTTCATTATCAATTAATCAGCCTATTATTTTCCTAATCAATTGTTTTATTAGGAAATTAAAACTGAATTTTTTAAAAAAAATATAAATAAACACCTAATTATTGTATTTGAAACTTGAAATCTTTTTTTTTATTATTG
>JAPZEB010000005.1:3806199-3824148 GCA_029783705.1 Chaetodon striatus
TACATATATTTTGTACTAAGACGCAGCTGTTAAGTTATTCTTTAATAATTTAATTAGCAATTATATCCCATTGCAGTTAATTGAATTCCCTTTCTTAAATTGTAATTGTGCTTTGGCAGCACATATGAAATGTCATGCCAATAAAGCTTATTGATTTGAAAAAAGGTAACTGTAAAAAAAAAAAAAAAAATCTGATGCTCTTCAAGGAAAGGACTAATAGTCACATAATAAATTAAAGCAATGACTATCCCAGCTTACTCAGTGTAGAGGTCTATGGTATGGGCTGTCATAATCTTTTATTCACGTATGAATAAATGATTTAAACCATAATCAGATCATCATCAGATCAGATGCCCTCTGAGACTGCCGGTCCATACCATGGACCTCTACACTGAGTGAGCTGGGACAGTCAGTGCTTTTTATTCTTATGTACTTAAAAATTAGCTTAATCTCAGCCAACTACATCAACACAATGTCACCTACACATTCCTGCACAATGGTAACTTTTTCATTAAAAAAATAAAGTTATAGAAGGTAAGAGAAACTGACTCTCAGAATAAGGAATAGGGAGGATGTTTTTGAGAAAAGGTGGATTATAGAAGAAGGGAAACTATAACTACACTATTAAAATGTATCAAGAGTTAACTTTCCCTGTCGTACTCAAAGAAACAGATGGCTATGTTACAAAATAATGAATTAAATAATAATGTAATTAACATGTAGACTTGGCTCTACATACATGCACATACACAGTAAGAGCCTGAATGTAAATCTATAGATATAGATAAAGCCAGATAAGATTTACTGCTAGACAGATTTATTAGTGTCAGAAAGTAGCAAGACTCAACTGGTTACAGGCTGAGGCATTTGCAGTAATAAAGGCCTGTTTTATTTTAATTTGTTTGTTTGGCTTGACCCAGGTACAGGGGACCAACGACAGCAGTGTGGTGAGCAAGGTGTCCGCAGCAGCACAGGGCTACTTCCAGGATGTCTTCCTCCAACACTTTGTGTGCAAAGTGGCCAGGAGGGCCCCGCTCATCAACAGGTCAGCAGGGATCTAGGTCTTGTCATACTCAGCAGTGCATGGGACTCAGTGATCAAGGTCACAGGCTCTTCATTGAACACAAAATACATTTGCAGAACTTGGCCTTGGTTGAAAATGGTGCGGTGATATGTGGACATGCATTGACAAAGAACTGCCTCACACTTGGGATAGGATGAAATTAATCTCATGTGTAAGAGAAGAGTGCAGGAGGAATAGCAGTTCAATAAGTGCAGATCACATCGCATAGTATACCACAACAGTAACACTTGTTTTTATTCTGGATTGATCTAAAGGTTTTCTCCTTCAGAAAATTGTGGAAATGTCGATCATTTTTTCTTAAAACTCACAGACACAGCTGTGCACAGACCACAGTGTATGTTAATAACAACAATAATGTGTTGTCAAATGAAAGTCTTAGGTGTATCTGCATATTTTAGGGGCTACTACGTGCGCTGGAGAGCAGTGGACCACTGCGTGAGGAGGTTCCTGCACTTAACCGAAAACTGCCCCAAGAGACAGGCAAGTTCCAGCATACTGTCCAGCACTGTTTTGTACAGAAGGTTTGCATTATGAAAAGTCTCCTGATTTATATACCATCGTCTGTCTCCCTCTGTCATCACCTTTCCCTCTCGTTAGATTTTATCTCTGGGCGCAGGATTCGACTCTGTGTATTTCCGCCTGCACGCAGAAGAAGCACTTGACAGGGCTGTTGTGTTTGAGGTCGATTTTCCTGATGTCAGCCGACGCAAGGCTGCTCTTATCGACTCTAATAATACGCTGAGGGGGATGTTAGACCCCCACTTACCTTCTCTTACAGGTTAGTCATTTCACTCACACATTTTACTGAAACTCAAAGAGAGCTTTGTCACATGTCATAAAATTCATGTTAAATTTCCTGTGCGTCTTCAGGACCTGTTTATGTGTCCAGTGGTCAGTACCGTCTGCTCGGGGTGGATGTTAGAGAGGAGTCCAAGGTGGAGGAGGCTCTGGGTTTAGCTGGGCTGGACTGGGCTGCCCCCACCCTAATTCTCTCTGAAGTAGTGCTCACCTACATGGAGACACAATGGTAAGGACCTTTTGTGTATGCATTTTACATACACTATACACTATGTGCTGTATTTTGAGGTTAGGTCAGGTTTACATTTTCACAGTATCCCACAAAGTAATCATGATTATTATGTTAGCTGTGATTGTACAGCTTTATTGAGAATGTTTTCATGTGTCCGTGTCGTCAATAGCCGTGGCCATCGTGTTTTCGGGTAGTCAGTCCATCTGTCTCATTCTCATGAACGTGATATCTCAAGAATGCCTTGAAGGAATTTCCTTAGATTTGGCACAAAGGTCAACCTGGGCCCAACCATGAACTGATTAGACTTTGGTGGTTAAAATTCAAGGTTACTGTGACCTCACAAAACACATTTCTGGCCATAACTCATGAATTCATATGCTAATTAGGACAACATTTAACACTAATAGGATAAAATGATGAAGTGATTATGTTTTATATCCTCAAGGTCGAAGGTGACATCATAATATTCTGCTGAAGCACATTTCTTACCATTACTCCATATGAAGCATTGGCAGCTGTCGTGGCTACGTATGAGTCTGGACAGACATGGATGTAAACTATAACTGCAGCTTGGCTGGTTTGTGGAGGCACACAATGGTTAGATGGTAATTTTAGTTTGTTATATTTTGTGTGTCTTCCAGGTCAGACGCTGTTATCAGTTGGGCGTCAAAGCACCTGTCACGGTCGCTCTTTGTTATGTATGAGCAGATACATCCACGCGATCCCTTTGGTCGGATCATGCAGGATCATTTCCTGAAGCTGAACTCAACTCTGCACGCCCTCCGACTTTACCCAGACACTTCTGCACAGAGGCGCCGCTTCCTGGACAAGGCCAGTATATTCTTTTAACTACGTCTCGTTACTGTTGGTAACTGCTCTGTGCTGACAAGTGTTTAATCAGATAGCGTCGTGGTGTTTTTGTCTTCAGGGCTGGGAGCAGTGTGTGTGTCTGGATATGAATGACTTCTACCTCGGGCTGGTGTCTGAAGAGGAGAGACGCAGAGTGGAGAGCCTGGAGCCTTTTGATGAATATGAGGTGAGCTGCTGAAATGTGTTTGCGTCTTCTTATTTTGTTGTCTTGTCTCTCTGTCGTATAAAATCATACCTCCTATTAATATTATTAAACTGGCTGACTGTACATCTTGTCAACACTCAGGAGTGGCACCAGAAATGTTCCCACTACTTCATCCTCACTGCATCTCGAGGCTCTTTGATGGCACAGGTTTTACTCGAGCCTGCTCCAGGTAGTTATCACTTTACTCCCCTCTCATAGAAAACCACTGTCTCTACTTTCAACTAACAAATATTTTGTTGTTTGTTTTACTTCAGTATCTCCAGTGTCATCCGTCGTCCCATCTTGGAGCCCCACAGCTCTGAGTGTGCAGACCATACCAGTTTGTATGGAGGGGCTGGGGATGGCGTCCACCTTGGTCAGCCGGGGGCAGGTCCTGCTAACAGGAGGCTCCAGTAGAGGAGGCAGGGGGCCGGTGACCTGGATCCTCCTGAGGGGCCAGGAAGGCTGGAGATCCGTCAGTGTGGAGCCATCGGTAGATTTGGGTGAGAAGGTGGCTTCTGAATTTTGCTTTGTTTCCTGTCAGCAGATGTTTTTGCTCCTACACTACATTTGAATCAGCACTTTAACACTCACAAAGACTCTGAGTACCTGTGAACTTGTTTGGAAAAGTGAGGTGGTACTACTATTGCTGATTATTTCTTTAGCTGTGTTATCAAAATTGTGTGAGTAAAGTGAGACTGATTTTGCCTCCAGTGTGAACAGTTGGTTGTGTTTCCCTCTCTCAGGTGTTCGACTCTACCACTCAGCTACCTCTCTTCCTGGAGGAGGTATTGTGGTATACGGTGGTCGTTCCTCCCCACTCAACCCAACCAGAGGCCTTTTCAGAGTAATGTTGGACCTCAGTGGTCCACCTGATCCTCCCGACTCAGAGGACAGAGAAACACTGAAACTTTGTGTGGAGCAAATGGTCTGTACAGGAGATCCACCACCGCCAAGATGGAGGCACACTGCTACTGCAGTCAGTCATGAAGGTGAGGTATATGACAGGAAGTCTTATGTGATTCTTCTCTCTCACTCATTTATTTTCAGCCTGCACGATAAAGCTTTCTCTTTATTTCTGTAGGCAAAGACTTTCTATTTGTGTTTGGTGGAAAGAATGAATCAGAGGCAGTTCTGGGTGACGGCTACTTCCTGTGTCTAAACCAGCAGCACTGGACTGAGGTCAGCCCCTTTTCCTTTGTTATCTTCATAAATGTGCTTTTTATTGCACACATGCCTCAAATAACTTGTCCCTCTCCACTTGAAATGACATTGAGCCTCTTACAAGAACTCTCATATGAACAGGTTTGTTTTTAGGAAACCTTTAAGAAAAACCTGCTATTTTTTGGTTCCTGTTGAGAACCAACTTTTATGGTTCTGAACCAAATTATTTTTTTTGTCAAAATGCTCCAAATGGTTCAAAGTTAAGCAGGGGAACTGGTTCTGAACCTGTTCCATGTTGGTGAAAAGGGGTAAGAGTGTGTGTTTGTATTATTTTCAGATCCCAGTAGAGGGTGCAGCACCAGAGGCCCGTCATTCCCACACAGCGTGTTCATATCAGGGAGGTGTGGTGGTCTTTGGAGGACTAGACAGAAGGGGAGTGCCACTGGGGGACACAGCAGTGTTAAGGCCAACTGACAGAGGCTTCTCCTGGGAGAGGATAGAGGTGCAGCCCCCTCCTGTTCCCAGGTCTGATGTTTTACCAACCCTCCTCATCATTCAGTTCATTAAAACCAAACTCTTCAAACAATGTCCTGAAGTTTCTACTGAAGAAAACCACCTGCTGTTTGCTTTGTTTCAGGTACTCTCATTCTGCCCATGTGATCGGTGAGAAGCTGGTTGTGGTTGGTGGAGTCTGGCTGCATTCAGATGGTGTGCCGGGTGTCGTCATGATCAACCTCGCCACACGCAGCAGTGTGGAGTTCAGCCTGGACACGGTCAGTAAACATTTACTAAATAGACACAGATTTTACAGCAGTGGTTATAACTGATATTCAGTGGCTTTTATTGTATCGATGCAGCCGACGCAGGCGCTGAACATCTGGGTTTGTTGCACAAAAAGTGGCATCAAGTGATACAAGGAAAGTAAATTGTTAGCAATGCATTTTTATCAATCATGTTGCCTCAGGGTGGATCTAGAGGCGCTTTCATGACCTTTGATATTAAAAATAGGCGTGTGCATGTTGGCAACTCAAGTGTCGTTTTGTCCCAGCCATCCAGACGAGTTAGCAAGCTTTAAACTTTAAATTCAGACTGTTACCAGCATGAAAATGTCTGGTTGCTGCCTGTTCAGTTGTCAGAATTGGGATTCCAGCAGCAGACTCAGGTTCTACAGAATTTTGACAGGATCACGACCAGGGTCGGAAACTTTATTATCCATCTGCCAGCCACTGAGTAGATTACCATTGTTGTTTGGCTGGTGAGAGAAGCAAATCTAGCAGCCATTGACATAGTTCATCAGCTGTTGGCTGGTGACTGGTGCTAATTACCAACCCTGATCACAACGTTTCAGAGCAACAGGCCTTTTGGTTTAACGAGTGATCATGTCAACTGTTGACTGTGTCCGCAGCTGCTAGTGGTAACTTGGCATAGATACTAAACACAGATGAGTGCTATGTATTAACAATTGATTAAAGTTGAATTTGAGGCTTTTAAGAGGACACCTACATGTTCTCTGAATGTTTTCAACAGCTGCCGTCACTACGAGCAACCACGACACATTAGGCTGAAACCAGTTAACACAGTCACTCGTTAAACTAGAACAGCAGCAACATCTATGGCTGCAAGCTATTAAACGTTGACTACCACTGGACTGAGGACAGAATCAAAAGTTCTCGAGTTATATTCAGACAGAAGCAGAATTCAAGCTAATGTAAAAACTTTATCATCAAGCTCTGAACTACGCTAGCTAGCACTCCAACAGCACAGAATGCAGGTACAGTCCTCTGTCAAGACATAATGTTAGTGCTTTTTAGGTTTGTTAATAAGAGAGCAAGCCTTAAAGACAGTGGCCTTGTGTCCTTGTCTTTGATTTTTAAGACACAAACTCAGAGTCTGTCTTGGCATTTTTCATTCTGAACATAACCAAAGATAATGTAGTCGGTAGCATCTAGTGACTGATATGCTCACATTACTTGCTAGCACACATGCTAACTCTACGCTTCTCCACCAAATATGCATACATGTCCGACCTCTGACTATTGGGCCACTTGCTAACGTGTTCAAGCCACTCACTAATAGCACACGCATCTGGAAGTTGGTCACCATTTGTCAGAGTCAGTTTGTTAAAGTGGTATTTAATCTTGCAAGCTGACAAGCTCCTGCACTCCGCCATACTTCTGTTGCCAAACTGCGTACACATCATCATTGTTTACAAACTGTACAAAGGTCAAATGGACAAGACGCTGACTGATAACTCCCTGTGTGTGTTCTGTCATCTCTAGACCTCTGTGCCCTGGCCTCTGATGCTGCACTCATTCTGCTCTGAGCTGACGGACTCCGAAGAACCAGAGCTGCTCCTGATAGGTGGGGGAGGAAACTGTTTCTCTTTTGGGACTCACTTCAACCCTCAGCCGGTCACGGTGGACCTCAGACCTGTGCTGGGATGAAGCAGCCTTAAGGGTTTCTATGAAGCTGTTAAGATGCTGAAATTAGTGACTTAAAGTGAACCAACTGTCAGACATCTCAAACAGGATGTGATGGATGAACTTGAATTATTTGGGACAGTCTGAATAGAGCTTACGTCTCCAGACACTTGTTATTATTGCGCCCTGATGTGTGGATGTCTACAGTAAGTATGTAGGTTCAAAAGATGTTAAACAACTCATGCATAGTGAATCCAAAGAGATGTCCTTGGTCTGCTTAATGGACAGGCTTTTATTTGTGAGACCTCAGTTCAAAATCACAAAATAATGTAGTAAATTAAAATCATCGTCAAAGATCGGCATAGCACGTTGCTTTCTTTTAGACTTTGGATGGAGGTGAATTCATTCAGTGAAGCGCCTGAAGGACTGGACCGCAGGACTGACGGCACCCCAGTCGCCAGGCTTGCGGTATTCCCCCTTCTCCAGGAAGTACTGGCGTCCACGGTAGTTGGGGTGCTCGTAGAAAACCCACCAGCCGTCGAAGACCTTGCAGGAGTTGACCTCCCTCCAGCGGAACTTCTCCAGTAGAGAGGGGCAGTCCTCTGTGGCCTCGAAGGCCTGGCCACCAAAGTCGGCCTTCTCATACAGCTGCATCTTGTACAGGGTCCCACTGGTCTGGAGGGGGACGGGAGGAAGCGGGGGGGGGATGGTGACGGGGTTAAAAAGGAAGAAGGGTGGAAAGAGGGCGCAGGTGGAGAGTGGTGGTTAGTGCAGGGCAGTGGGGTAGAATCGGGAGGGGGTGTGGGGGAAGAGAAAGGGAGAAGGGGAGATATGTAGGGAGATGAGATTTGCATCCAACAAAGGAAAATGATTGTAGCATTGCATGTGTAATTAGGCTCATCAGTGTATCTGGCGTGACGCACATCAATCAGATAACGGACTTCTGTTCCTGCGTTTATAAATAGTTCAACACTGCACACATGCTTGTGCTAACAAGATTGATTTTTGTATGAAAGTGGTGTCCCTGATTCTGCCTGCAGGCTGTGGGTCGGCTGGACCGAAGCCCGATCATACAAATAGACTGAGCCACGTATTGGTCTCCATCGACAAAGCCCTGCAGCCACTGGGAGCATCAACACCATAGCATGACCTCTGTGTTGTGCCTGTCAGTTTGTTCTACTCTGCCCTGCGCTCGCTGTGGCTTTTATCAGCTCACTCTGACAGCCTGAGTCATGCACCTTGAGTTCATAACCCACACAGAGCTCCACACCAGAGGGAAAATCCGTACAGGTTAGTGCACGCAGTGCTCTGCACACTCAGTAAGAGACGTCAGCAGATCAGATCACAGGCGACTTACAAAGTGGACCATCTTGCAGGAGCTTAGTCGATCGTTGAGGCCCATCCAGCGCTGGTACTCTGGGTACTCCCCCCTGGTCAGGACATACTGGTAGCCCATGTAGTTGGGCCGCTCGTACACCACCCAGGCCCCACTCTCCACTCGGATGGAGTTGCAGCGGCTCAGGTAGGCGTGGAAGTCCGAGCAGTCGCTGTCGCACTCATAGCGACGGCCCTGGAAGTTCTTGTCCTCGTAGAAGACAATCTGGGGGACGACACATGGGAGTCTTAACTTTCATCCAAATTTCACATCGGGTGGTTTGTCTCGGGGAAGTCAGATATTTCCCGAGAAATTACACAAACTTAACAAAAAGCTTTTCTGACTTTGTAAAAGCCTGAAAAGCATTCGTCAGTGTTTTTCAGCAGACAGAGCAGCTTTAACTTCAAGCTGACTGAAGCCATCGACACCTACTGCTGCAGAACACTGTCCAGTCCAGTCCACAACACTCGCCTCACCTGTAAACCAGTTTAAATTAGGTTCAAACCCCAATAACACCTGAAGAGAGGGTCATATAAACACCTGTATCCACGACCTAAAGCCTCACATTTATATTTAAGCTCCGTGCCGCAGTGTTACCTGACTCTATGTCAGTGCCAGTCCCACTCTGTGTGAACTCACCCTGCCCATCTTGGATGTAATGTGTAGGATAGCCTTGGTGATGTTAAGTGATGGTGGTGGTGCTTCCCCTGAGGTCTCGATGTTGCACTGTCCCCTCTCCGGTCCCTTTTATATCCCCGCTTCCCCACGTTTATAAACAGCAACAGTGGAGGCAAAAGGGGAACAATCGCTTTGTCATGAAAATGAGATCCAAAAATTGAGTCAGTGATTCTAGTGCTATTCAGTTTTTCCAGAAAAGCGAGGAAGGATTACGGCATAATGGCCGGGCATGGTAAGCGTCCATTGACCCCACTTCTGTACTGGCTGGGTCCAGTGCCCACCCCTCGCTCCGGCTCTCGCACCGTGCCATGTGTTACACATGCCAGCTCCACCAGCTTGCCCCCACCTGGTGAGGACCTGCCAACTCATGACTTATTTCTGCCTTATGGATGAATCCAGACAGAGCAGAGTCCACAGGTGGAGGAGGTGCTCAGAGATACTTCAGAAATAAGAAGAAGTAGCAAAACCACAGTGTACAAATACTCCCATTACATTTAAAAAGCCCTCCTTCAAAATCTCACCAAGATAAACGTGTAGAAATATTATTATTAAGTTTACTTGGAAGTGTCAAAACTATAAGTACTCTTTCAGAAAAAAAAGCCCCAGTGGGTGATTTATATATTGCTCATATGTTATTATATATTGAATATATTGCTAATGCATCCATTTTAAAGCAGCATTTTATCATTGTTTTTGGTCAATGTGGAACTAATTCAAACTATTTTACCTATTTAAGGGTTGTTTATAACTTTGCAAGTTGCAACTATATTGGCAGAGTAAGGAGTGTACTACAGAAGTATAAAGTGGCAGAAAATGGGAATATTCAAGAAAAATACAGCTAACTCAAGGTTTCACCCAGTGATGGAAGCAGTACGCAGATCTATTACTGAAGTAAAAGTAGCATTACTACAGTGTAGAAATACTCTGTTACAAGTAAACGTCCTGCAATCAAAATATTAAGTTAAAGTTCAAAAGTGTTAGCATCAAGATATCCTTAAAGTACCCAAATTAAAGTACTTATTGGATTATAATTACTGATGCATTCATGTGTTCATCACATAAATGTTGCAGCTGGTGAAAGTGGAGATAATTTTAATAAATTTTTAACCTTAGACTAAAATAATACATCATAATTTATTTGTTGATTATATTTTGCATTAATAATCCAAATCTGCAAAGCAACCAATGTCAGATAAATATAGTGGAGTAAAAACAGGGTGTCTACAGATATCCTACACTTAAGACCTTATTAAGATCATTTATAACCAGATTTTTGGGCAAATCAAGTTTTTCTTAATAAAGCATTGTAAATGTACGTATGTGGTCCCATGTAAAGGTATGTTTTATGTGGGATATTTTTATTAGAGTGAGTTAGGTTAATGCACATCTTCCCAACAGGTAAGTAAAAAGACAGCATTAGGTTCAGTGGTAGGTTTAGAGATTTGGCACATGAGATACTCAGGCGCAGAAGAGCTCGAGTCATTTTGACAAATAGAAATTAAAAGATGGATAAGGAAAATAGGTAAAATGTTTGTGGCAGTTAAAACCTAACAAAATCAAATTTAAAGCTATTTAATGACTGTTAAGGCCCAAAACTCAGCTGCCTGGATCATTACCCACATCACATTGTCCGACCACATCACCCTCATTTTCATTCAATACCGAATCGAATACAAAAACCTTCTGCTCACCTTCGAAGCCCTCCATAACCTAGCCCCCACTTATCTCTCTGACCTCCTCCAGGAGCACACCCTCCGCCTGCTCTCTGCACTCTTCTTCTGCCTGTCTCCTGACAATACCCACCTCACGCCTCAGCACCATGGTTGCCAGGGCGCCCAACTGCACTGCCCTTAGGCTCTGGATCTCTCTACCCCCACACATACGACACTTTGACAGCATAACATCCTTCAAATCCCATCTGAGAACCCACCTGTTCAAACTGGCTTATTTTAAAATGTTTCTACTCAACTGAAAAAGTAATTGATTTAATTGTTCTAGTTGGCTTTTAAAGGTTTAATTTGTCCCTGTAATACTGTGTGGTGATACCATATGGCTACACAAAACCATTATGATACTTTGCTGTATCGATTTTTTTCCCACCTGTTCTGAAACAACTAATTTTTGTCTGAAATTCTCTGTACGTTTCAAAATTAGGTGCAGAAGCTAGAACCAGTTTCATGTTGGTGAAAATGGGAATGAGACGTAGTGTAGTAGAAGTATAAAGAAGAATAAAATGGAAATACTCAAGTGAAGTGCAAGTACTTAAAAACTGTGCGTCAGTACATGTAAAAAATGTAAATGTACTTTATTATTTTCCACCACTGGTAGTGTTATGTAATGACAGATGCAACAGATACATTTCAGTGTATTTCTTTATTACTGTGGTGAAACTCATCAAGACTCCCATTAAACATAGAGCATATGACTGTAATATATACATTACATATCACATCAGGTCCCCAATGAAGCCTTTACCCTTCCTAAACCTCCACCCCTCCCCCATCAGGGCTCCAACTATCACTCACAATCGCAAGTATGTGCGGCAACAATTGACCAGTTCAACTCCACCTGGATTAAAGGTAGGTAACTTTTTTCTCCTGAAAGTTTCTTCTCTCCTCTTTTATCAAAATGAGGGAGTAGGTGGAGGTAGATTGCACAGCCCGGTCCGGTGAGGCAGAGTTCAGTTTACACTGACGTCTCCTGGCTCCTTGGCTCTTTCCTACTTTTCTGTCCATCTAACCGTAACCCCTTGGCTCCCACTCGGAAACCCTCAGACGGCACCATCACTCCCACTCATAGTCTCAAATAGGTGCATCAAGGGATTGTCACAAGTGCTGTATCGTAGGCAGCTGCACCTGCTTGAGTTTCTTTCGCCTCTCATCCAAGAAGCTTCTTCAGTTCTGACTGGTGCAGAGTCACATGTGAGTCGTTGACCCATCCGGCCATCTTGTGTGCCGTTAGGGTTAGATGGGTCCAGGTGTGAATGGGTTTCCTGTCATCTGGGGAGGGGTCCCAAGACTGAAGAAGCCTCTTGGAGAGGTGAAAGTTCAAGCACTTAAGATTACCATGACCTGGATGACTGAGCATCTCCACCGACATCACGGGATTGTAACAACTAGTCCTAAACTGACCTGCGTCCAAAAGTAAAGACAGAATCAAAACAAAAAGCAGCTTTGTTTTAGTCAAAAACTTTATTCATTTTTATTCTTTAAACTTTCAAAAACTATGTTGTGCTCTTCATGTAACTGCATAGAGGTGCATGTGTTCAAATTAAATGGTAAGTTTTCAGCAGTAAGGCATTTTACTGTGATCATCCTGAAAATGAAGAGATACATATCAGCATTTTCATAACATACAGCAATATTCTCTAACATGTAACAGCATTTTAACAGTACTTCTTTAATCAAGTCTATTTTCCCTTAACTTCCTATAACTAATCCAGAAGCTGCCATGAAGACACATGCAGCAGTTGTGGTGTATATAATGTGTCCCAATCTGTGAAACCTCTACAGTTAGTATGTTGTAATGAGTGGAAGTGTGGAAACAGGAAGCTAACGGACTGAAGTACACTTCAAGGTTTTAATGCTAAAGAGGGCTCTGTAAGCAGGGTAGATTTATGAAAAAATAATCTGACTATAGTGCTAAAATATACAGATTAATTCATGTGCATTAATATAAAAATAAACATTCAGACAATATCTGGCAACCCCAAGTTTTTTAACCTCATTTGGCAGCTGTTTCAGTTGTACTGATTTACGTTAAAGGATCAATCCGCAGTAAATCAGAGCAGCTGTCATGTTGTACTTGTGGCCACACAGCAGTCACACATGTCAGGGCAAATATCTGCTGCTGAAAACCCTCACTGTGAGATCAATAACTGGGTCTGGCTCCTAACATTCAGCCCATGAAGAGCAGAGTGGAAGTATTGTTAACTTACTCTATACGTACAGAAATCTGACCAAGTCCGGACGGTGCAACCACAAACCTACAATAAATTAATACTCCTTCCTTTTTCCCCGAAATGGAAAACTCTTGATTGCTAATAAAAATTCTACGACCTGAGCTAGGTGCACTCGCATGTCCTTAACACCCACAGTGCGACATTTATTTAGTTTCTACATCCTCCATCATTAACTGCAGGTCAACCCTTTTTCTTTTTTTACCGTAGTTTACATACGTGGGCGGAAATGGTGACAGTACCTCCAGGCTGTTTGGAGCAGTGTTGGAAATTAACTTTTTATGTCCACCTGCCACTGTGGCTGCTGGACTCCACAATCTACCAGCCACTGGTGAGTGAGGCAGCATTTGGCTGGAGCTACATTCCCATCCTAAAGCGAGCCGTAATGTTCATAGCAGTCATAGTTCTCCAGGAATTTGACCATATTGAGCCGCGGCTTTCCCTACAGCAGAGTGCTGATACTGATCGCAGGTGCTTTAAGTTTAAAGGAATATTTCACCCCCCAAATGATCATTTTTGTATTGTTCTTCTAACATGGCAAACAAAAGGCGAACATTCCTCATGAACTGAAGTAAACAGGGACATTTAACGACAAAACTATATCAAGCATCAGCTTACAAACTCTCACACAACTCATGCAGTATAATCCAAGTCTCATGTATGCAGTCGTATACTAAGGACTTCCCAAACACAGGCATTTTCGCTGAAATGTTATGATTTCCAACACGTCAGTACAAACAGTCTCGTGCATGAACAAGCAGCTGAGCCATGCTCAAAGTGCGCAACTCGCTGGCAAAGGTTTTTCTAAATAGTAATGTTTTAGTAAAAATGCATGTTTGTGAAGTCCTCAGCAAAGGACTGGATAAATTAGACTTGGAATATACTGCGCCAGTTGTGTGAGAGTTTGTAAACTGATGGTTTTTTTAAAATAGTTTTACAATGTTAAAAGTTGTTTCCATTTACTTCAGTTTATCAAGAATGTTCTCAGATTTTGGATTCTTTGTTCACTGTGGAGAAATACAAGAAAAACAAAGTTTTCTTGGCAAATTACACCAAACACAGGGTGAATAACTGATGTGCAAATCCTCATTTTGCAGGTGAAGTACTCCTTTACATTCAAGCTCCTTTAATGGTCTCTAACTGCAGACTGCAAAACATCCGACCTTTTTATATTGAGTTTTCACAAAAAGTTGATTTCAGCTCTCAAACTGTGGCTTAATATTTATTTAAGATAGGAGAGAACACATCTGAGGCCATGACTGAGGTCTCTCAGCCTGGCACAGTCAGTCAGTGCCTCACCCCTCCTCAGCTGCACCCACTTTTTATCCAACAAGATTTTCTGCCTCCAAAACAACACTAAGCTTTTTCAAAATGTCCCTTCTGTGAACCTGTGGTGACATCACAGATGCTACACCCTGTGCGCCTGTGTCTACAGAGAGGTGCTTGTGATGTTGTTTTACAACATGCCAATCCACTCCCTGCTTCAATTAAGGTCTTAGCTGCCTTGTCTTCAGAGGAACTTGTAAAGCAGCCCATACTGGCCTCCCACTCAAGAACGAGTGGGGCCTGAGCTGCAGTATAAGCTGAATCATCAGCTCCAGACTCACCACAGTAAAGTGTAAGTGACTACAAGCACACTGTACCATACTTGCAGTAAATGTACTCGTCTGTTAAAATCTTACAGGAGCTCCAAGTGTCAGTCAGGCCTCATGTAGCCTGTCTGTGTATACTGTCATGTTACCTTCATGTACAGGTACAATTCTTCTGCTGGCTGAGACTCAAATAAGACAAACCCAGTGATTCAACAAGCCATAGGTGACTGTCTCGCCGCCTGTCCAGTCCTAATGTGTTTGTTGTCATTAACTCGGGCTGTGTCTCCTGCAGGCCCGTTGGAGTCCTTTAAAGAGGCCATGGTGGGTGGGATGAGGCTGTCGAGTTCCTGTCTGTGCCCCGCCTCCAGAAGCCACTCGTGGAACTTGACCTCCACCAACTCCTGGAACTGCCGCTTCTGCTCCCTTCACAACGAGAACGAGAGATCAGTTACAACAGAGGAACCAAAGAGGTAAACTACAGAGCAGTAAAATGATGTCGGAGGAAACTGATATTAAAATACTGTATTATAGAAATAAATCAATCATGGAGTGTCATCCATGTCGCTCCCTGTGCTGTCAGGGTCAGGTTTAGAGTCGAGCCCCTCCAGCAAGTTTTCTGACACCAAATCCATCACTGAACTCTGTAATATCTCTGCAGCTGAGCAGCTAACTCACATCCTCATTGATTTTTGGAACGGCCGTGCTGCTACATCTTTCCACTGATTAACATAGCATGCTGGATAACAATATTAAAACCTATTTTTATACATCAGGGTTTATCTTTGGCAGCCAGCCACGATAACATCTGCTGCCACTTATTTTTTTTTATTTTTGGAGGCTGACCGTTCATTAGGAGCGCAATTGAAATACATATATTCCATTCAGTTATTCACTGCTTCAGTTTCGCAGCGTAGAGCGTACTCAAGGCACAGGCCGAGCCAGAGGACATCAGGCGCAGTGAAAGTGAAACATAACTGTTCATGCAGACTAACAGATCCACGTGTGATGCATTCACAGACCCCTAAAAAACCTCTGAATTTAGAGAGAGGACACAGAATGATACAAAGGGATGCACATAATGACACACAAACACTGCACGTGCATAGGTGACTCAGTGTTTATAGATAGTCCTGTTACATAGAGTGCTGCAGGAACCTGGAAATGACTTGGCATTTTAGCACTCCCAGGTCCCGTGTCTTGAAGTAAACAGGTTTTTGGTTAGATGCCTGAAATAAGGTGTGTGGTTAACACAAGCTTAAGAGACTTTAACATGTTGTTCTACAACATAAAATATGTCAGTAAATACCCCACTGACTTTTGAAGATTTTACTGCTGCTATGAGACTAAAGAGGTTGTTACCGAATTTGACTTTATAGCCCTGTTGTGGTACTGACGTTAGTCATGCGACGGTGGTGTAGTTCATGTATGGCCTAACGTTAGCTTTTTCCTTTTAATAACTGCATTTACACTTAGGCATGTTCTCCCCGTGTCAGCGTGTTTCTGGGTTCTCTGGCCTAACTGGTGACTCTACATTGCCCTTAGGTGTGAATGGAAATATGAATGGTTGTCTGTCTCTATGTGTCAGCCCTGTGATACTCTGGTGACCTGTCCAGGGTGAACCCACCACTCACCTTTTGTCAGCCCCCCCACAGCATAAGCTGTTACAGATAATGAATTAATGTTTTGTTCTTTTAGTGAATTTCTGTAAAGATTTAAAGCCAATAAAACAACATGTGAGTGCACCTCGGAAAAGCCCAGACTCTGTCCATTGATCCGTTTATTTGACACAGCCAGTCGGAGCTGATTTGCCACATGTTTTTATCTTGGCAGTGGCATGCACCAGTAAGAGTGACTTCACCAATTTACAGTCTGTTCCACTTCACATACGCTTCTTTGATATCGTCCTAATGACAATCTCTTAGAGCCGCATACAGCCAACAAACTGTCCAGGGTTTCAATGGGTCCATGGAGCTCCTCCAGAGCTAAATATAGTCAGACTTCACCTTTAGGGCCGATCATCAAATTATGCTCGACTCTTTTATCAGTAAAGGTTGAATCACACAGTGACATATGACTGTTCTTATTTTTGTGGTGTTTTCTGTCACAGATAATTAGCCTTTTGATGGCAGAGCTTGCCTCCCTCCATGCAAATCTGCCACCAAAACAAGTTCAACCAAGTACTGTTTTGCATGAGCACAGTCGCCAACAGGTCTGGCTATGCAAGACTAACTTGGCCTAAAACATCAGCCCTGCACCTCTCTGTTATTCCACTTATTGATAATGGTGTGAGGAGAGTGTGATTTGCCACTCACTTGTTTAGCCGGGCCTCCATCACAGTCTTCTGCCAGTTCTGTATCCTCTTCTGCTTTTCATCCAGCGCTGCCTGATACGGAGGCGGCAAACCCCCGGGCACCTCACATGTGTCGCCCTCCATCTGGAAAGGCACAACCAGCGTGTGAAACTCAGTTGGAGGCAGCAGGCGGTAGCAGGAGGGGTCCGGGTTGGACGACGTGTTGAGTGAGGGGTTGACGAGACCCTCGGTCCCCAGGAGCAAGGGTCGATCCCAGAGGTTGGGGACTACAGCCAGCCCCACGCTGGCCATGTGATCCTCCAGGGAGGGGTAGAAAGTGTGAAAAGGCCCCAGTGTAATGTCTGTGTTTCCAGGTAGGAGCAAGGGGCGGGTGGGCGTCAAGGCGTGAATAGTGCAACGTGAGGAGGCTCCGATGGCGACCCTGCCGGCCACGCACACCACCCGCAGGTTCTGGCAGCTGTGGATGTGGACGCTGGTCTCGACGGGGCCCAGAACCACCGTGCAGTCACGGCATTTGTCCACGCTGACTGATCTGAAGGAGCAGACGCAATAAAAACCATGACAGATGAACTGTGTCCCAAAAAGTTCATAACACAGCCTGATGGACGCTAACCTTACCTGAGAGGTGAGAGCAGGTAAATGAAGGCATCTGAGCATCTGTGGATTTTGATGTTAGCGCCGGTCAGCCTGTCTGAGGTTTTGGCCAAGGTCTGTTTGAAGACTTGTGACATCAGCACCATCTTGCTGCCAGGTGGAGCCGTGTGGGTGTTTCGGGCTATTCTGGCTCTCTTCATCGCCCCCTCCACTAAAGAGCACAATCAAAGAAATGCAGAAAGAACACACACACCAACACATTACCACATTCCTGACTGACTCTAAATTCTTTCCCCTCAAAATAACAGTACAAATTTTTTAGAAACTGCGATATGAAATCTAATTCCAGAAGATGTTTGGATACCTTGTTGAGCCCAGGCCAGTTTCTTGCCTGAGCGCAGGCAGGCAGTCATCCCAAACGGGTTGAGCGTGAGGCTTTGCTGGAGACACGAGAGTAGCTTGTGCAGGGGGAAGGAGCGGCTGAGTGTGGAGTAGCCGGCTCGTGTCTGGAGTGGACCTTTGGTCAGCAGCCGGTGGACAGGCTGAACGGCTCTGCCATGGCAGGCCGAGCCCTCCAAGAGAAGGCCCAAGCTCCGCACAGCCTCCAGGGATATCTGGGAAAACACAACTGTAAAATCAACTACAATACATCTTATGATATGACAGGTAATTTGTCTTAGAGCTTCATT
>JAPZEB010000005.1:3862913-3880755 GCA_029783705.1 Chaetodon striatus
ATAATAATAATAATAATAATAATAATAATGTGGCTAAAACAAACAAATATGTATTGTTAGTCTATTTAATTTCGAATTATAATAATAATAATAATTATTATTATTGTCATTATTATTGGTAGCATTAGTAAATATTTCGCTGATTCGGTCGGATTTTATCGTGTTAAATTATGTTATTACTTTTAATTCAGTAATGCTAGGACACGTTATTATAATGTTTCATTCATTATTTATTATTTCTATTATTTCCTGCACACCTGAGTCTCCGTCAGTTTCTTTGATTCTGTGAATATTTTGGCTCTGAGAGACTTTATTTCATGTTTTGGCCTTGAAGGCCTTTTTGTTCTTTAACACGTTGTCTTACTCATCATCATCACCATCATCATCATTACCAGCGGTCCAACACATCACCAGCATTCACATAAATAAATGACGCACTCTTGGAGTGAACTGGCGATATGGGAAGGGTTGATTTCTCTGAGAGAAAACAAACAAACATCGAGGAGAGTTCAGTTAGTGTGATCAGGTTTTTCGTTGCGTTTAAATCTTTGCAAACACTGAAATAAAGTTCACTTTATTAGGAAATGTCTGATTTATTATCAGCTCAGAGCTCCGTCAGCCCTGCGCTCTGATGGCACGTCTCCAGATATTCCGGCCTTCTTACAAATAACACACTGATTAAAATAAATTAAAATAATGAAAAGACGTCCTAATATTTGTGTCAGTGTGTGATGAGACAGTTTGGAGCAGTGTGCCACAGCCTCCTGACTCGCTTTCTTCCATGCGTATCGTCATGTAGTGGACAGTTCGTTCATGTGATTGATGCAGGGTACATTTATTTTTATCAGAACTCAGTGTCGTTGTTTGGGAACATGAAGCCAGGAGAGGAGGTGAATGTGTTTCTCGCTTCGTTAAATTAGAGACAAACTAAGATATAGAATATTCATTTAATCTGACACCTTTTAGACTTAAATTCAGAGGTTTTGGTGACCTGGTATTTTTTGTTGTTTCTGTCTTTTCCCCTTCACCACACAGCCGCGCTGTTTGCACAAATGATGCTTCTTCTTTTCTCAGGCAAACACTCAGGAGGTGACAACAGGCGTCTGAAAAATCATGCAAACCAAACAAAACCGCGTCCCCGATGGCGAATACAGGCAGGCGCGTGCCACTAAAGCTGAGCAAAAGATGTGCTCGTGTCAGACGAAACCAAACAGATCCTAAAAACACATTTGTTTCTGTGTTGTCTTGTAAAGAAAGATCATAAAGATAAAAGTAGATTCTAGAATAAAATGTGCGTAAAATGTGCGTAAATGCGCATGATTCCCTCCGTGTGCCACCATAATGTAAATTCAAGGCTAAAACCTGTGGTTATTTATTAATGTGTCATTTTTGCTTGATCCAAGCCAGATGCATTCTTCTCTAAATTATTCTGCTGACTTCTTGAATTTTAAATGAGTTTTGTGCCGGAGTTGTGCTCTGCTTCAAATCACAGGGTCACTTTCTATAAATCGCTCCGCTCCAAGGATGTGAAATAAATAAAAGCCTGTTATTCTTTTCTTTTTTTCATTTTGGGGAGGGGGGTGTAGGATGGTAGGTGGTGCTCAGTCAGGAGGGGTGATCGGCCACAGCACTGAGCCCCCTCCAGGCCATGCTTCCCACACACACACACACACACACTTACCTGCGCTGTAAATATGTTCTCAATAAGTGTAAGTGGCCCACATTACTCTCCAATCACTATCATGTTTAACACAAGCTGTGGGAGCGCAGGATCACATCAATTATTCACACCGGTCCTCTGAATTTGTTCTCCATGGGGTTATTTCAGGGATCAATATTTCATTCTTCTTCACGGCATTGTGGAGCTTTTTACGCTTGTTTGCTCTCGTTCCTAGATTCCCTCTTTCCCCAAGAAATGGAAAATAGATAAAGGGAAGGAGTGTGTAAAGTGATGCAGCGGAGGAGCTCTGCAGGCAAACGATTCCCTGCCGGGCTTCAATAATTCACAGCGCCTGCTGCAGCCCCGATGTCTCTGCATGATGAGATGAGATGCACATGATGCAGTTAGTTAACAGAACATTTCTTTGAATAAATACGGCGCGCCGATGCTCACAAACACGCTCCTGCTGCAGGAGGAAAATTTAAGTTGACAAAATGAGGCTTAGAGAAGTGTTTTAAATATTTAAACACAGGAGGAAAAATAATTATCTAATTATTTCTGCGATAATTTAGTTGTGAATTTTGGTTTAATCCGCAGCTTTGATTCAGTCATTAAACCGCAGTGATTAAATATTTAACACAAAATACATTTGCGTTGAATCTTCTGGATTTAGCAGAAATAAATTAAAATTTAACTCCATGCATGCAACTCCAGATTTAACTGGTCTTATAAAGCAACAGCAGAACGAAATATTTCTGTGACTCAGGTCTCCAACAGTCCCATTAATCTGGAGATAATTGTCTAAATAAACTACAAATGCCACAGGTCACATGATGCGTCCCCCCCTCAGCCAAAAGCAGCAGTTTGGAGCTTAATATCGCCTTATCCAAAAACCGCAGACACTTTGGGTTTATGGTGAGAAATAAAGCTTTAAATGGATTTTAACACTCTTATTTTCAACCTCTAATGAGCACTTTACAATGAAATTAAAAATAACTGCAAGAATTTCAGCAGAGACTCGTAAATGTCGCCGCGCGGCCTGGCCAGGTCAAATCACGATCTGCTCATTTTTATGTTTTTAGAAATTGTTTAATGAGCGTTTCATATTTATTTATGAATCTCACACACGCTCTGTTTGTCACATCAGAGCCATCAGGCCTGCGTTTATTCCTGTAAAGCAGCCTCACACTGTTGCCAGCAGTCCCACTTGCGCGCATCGACATCATCATCACCGTCATTATCATATTTAATAATATTGACGAATGAGCAGCGAGCAGCGGGCTGGCTCTGCGCCACCGGCTGCTGCCACTTAATTCTTACTTCGCGTCAGAGCAGAGCTGCCAGGTGTCTGATAACCAGGCTGCACGAAGAGGTGAGTTAAAGATGCTTTATATGTGCTTTGGGTGCAGTGTTGATGATGCAGAGCGCGAGACTAACAACTTAAATGTGACTGTAGATGTAAAATGAAGAGTCTCAGGCAGCGGAGCGTTCCTGTCTCCAAATCAGGTTTTAATCAAAACTCAGCAGCTGTGTGTGGAGAGCTCAGTCAATAAAGGTTGGTGGAGATTTTCAAGTCTCACTGGAAATGCAAAATGCTCGTCTTCTACCTGCTGACCAGGAGGACCAAAATCCCCAAAATCAGGCCCGCGCAGCCTCAAGTCTCTTTCCTGGAAAGCTACGCGCACGACTGGCGACGCACACACGCGGAGCGCTCTTTTTGTGGGACCCCCTCTGGCTCCCCATCCACGATCTGAACACCCAGAGGCCCCCGGAGCAGGCAGCGAGTCCACCCGCCCCCTCCTCACTGGTGCCCGCCGCGGCTCGTCTCATGCCAACACAGCGCTCCGTGAAAACTCTGCAGCCAGCAGCGTTTTACGCACAGTCACAGTCACAGTGTTGCAGATGTTGCAAACCTGTGGCTTCGGTCGTGTTGCTCAACTCGGTCGCGCATGCTCTCGTTAAAATGTGCATGAAAGAGTCCCTTGTTGCAGTTTACCGTGAGGCCGTGGAGACAGCGGTGCACGCAGAGAGGGGAAGAGGAAGCAGGAGGAAATCACAAACAGAGTTAAAGTAGAATATTTACTGCCGGGTTAATACTCTGAAATACTCTCATGTGGTCTCCACTGCTGTTAGAATAAGTTTGCATGTCTGACCGCTGCCTCCAGTGTGGGGCAACTTTTATTAGGGTTTAAACAAATAATGATGCAAATCACCTCTCACAAAAAGACACTAGGACTGACCTCATCACATCTGCCTTTTCAAAAAACACATTTTAATATTGTAAATGTTATTTTGCATTCACAAAACCCTCCATATATTTAGTGTCGTTTGACCTTCTGCAACTTCCTTATCAGACAGTGTCATCTGTCCATCAGGTCACAGGGTCAAGGTGAAACCCTCAGGCAGAGTTAAGGGCAACTGGTGATAGGGCTGGTGGAAGCCTAAAAAAATTTGTATATATAAATATAGACATATATTTATAAAAGCCTTGATGGCTAATTATTAATGTAACTGATCTTTGAAAGTAGACTTTTTGTTTCCTAATACACACCTGACAGCAGGTCTGGGCAGTATATTGATATTATATCAATATCAGGATAAGAGATTAGATTAGATTTTGATATACTGAAAGTGTTTTCTTTTCCTGATTTTATCTGCTTCATTACAGTAAAGTTATGTAATTTTTGCAAAATGGTGATCTCTGTGGACGAGGACCTGCTCCCTGTGTAGATTTCTAAGGCAACAAAAACACAATTCTTATTTTCAGGTGATTATTCACGAAAAAAACATACTCATTATGTTATATAATATTTCTGCCAGTATTTCCCCCTAAATCCTACATGAGAGCTTTCAACGCTGAATCACAGTAAATTAGCGTAATTAATTTTCATAATATTTTATGACAGCACCAATAGTCAACGCTACAGTATTGTCGTAATATTGATATCGAGGTATTTGGTTAAAAAAATATATATTGTGATATTTCTCTGTATTACAGTGCCCTACGACCAGCTGTGTAGTATATTGATATTTAATAGATATTGTGACATAAGACCAGATATTGTCTCAGAGTTTGGGATGTGGTGATATCATAAGTTTGTCTTTTCTGGTTTTAAAGGCGTCATTATGGTAAAATAAAGTAGTTTTCTGAACTTAACAGACTGTTGTAGCTGTTCTGTTATCTGCCACTCAGTCAGTGTGTCCACAGTACTGATGATTATTTATCAGAAATCTCAGTGTGTAAATATTTTCTGAAAGCAACCCTACAATATCGTCATAATGTCGAGGTATTTGGTTTTAAAAAATAATCGTGATATTTGATTTCTCAGCCCTACGACCAGCTGTATACCAGCTGTGCAGTATATTGATATTTAACAGATATCGTGACATGAGACCAGATATCGTCTTAGATTTTGGTGGCATATCAGTAATATGATGTAATTTTCCAAACTTAACAGACTGTTCTGTCATCTGCCACGTGTTATGTCCACATTATTTTGCGAAATTGTCCATATCAAGGTCAAAAATATTTTGATATTTGATTTTCTCCATATCACCCATATGACACACAGACTGTGTATCAGCACTAGTCATGTAGAGATATACTGGTATTGACGATAAACAAGATATTTCAAAATGATATACATTTGGTGTGGGAATCACCAGAGGATCCACGATACGATATTATCACGATACTTGAGTCACGATACAATATTATCGCGATAAAATTTATTGAGATTTATGACCTTTTTTCAACCGTAAATTATGTCCACAAAGGAAAACTTTGTCAACGTCTGTTTTATCTAATACGATAAAGTTTTAAGTCTGTTCATCTCACTTCAGTCATTTTTTTTGCAGCAGCAAAATCTGTCTAGTGTTCAGTGGACAAATAGAATTGATTTCATTATTCCAGTAGGCTACCTAAAGTTTATATGTGTTTGTAATATTAATAATTTATGTAATAAAAAATCAATAGTCATTATGTCACTGTGTGACAATATTTCCAAGAAAATATTGCAATACGATGCTGTATCGGTTATTTCCCACACCCCTAATATACTGATATGTCAATATTACACATATGATTTTATCTCTAAATGATTCAGCACCTTTTAAATCAGTTTCATTCTGGCTTTGTCTCCATCCATTAAGAGTGATTACTCGAGTTTTTGTACACTTTTGGATGGTTATGGTTGCAGCATCTCTGTCCACCCTCCTACACTTGTATTTTAATGGTAATTAATTTGCCAAAAAGAAGGATTTTCTGCAGATATCGCGATAATATCGTTATCGTGAACTCTTTGGGCTGCCATAACCCTGTATGTAAAATCTGATATGGGGCCAGATTTAAGTATTTCTTAGTATTAACTCCTTAACCAGCAGCTTCATACTCAGTAAAACACTGAACACACACACACACACACACACACACACAGTGGACCGTGCGCCACAGACAATGCGCCTGTGCGCAACAGCACAATGGTGACCTGGTCAGCGCTCCTGTGCAGCTGTTGTGTTCACTGTCTCTGTCTCACATGAAGCATGAGGAGTTCACTGACCATCCAGAGTGTCTGTGAGTCGCTTCAACTCTGAATATTGACAGAAATTTCCGTTGTTCACGTATTTGGAGGGTCGTGACCTCTCATCCCACGCACGGGTTTATCATTAACAGAGACACTGCGGCTGCGCAGAGGGCGTCTAATAACGAGAGATAAAGAGGAGACTTATTATTAGGCTACTTATTAACATGTATCAGCGCGTGGACTTCACCTCGGGCGGATTATCTCCGGGATGATACCGACATGTGTGAAAGTATTAGAGGGAAGCTGATAAGTTCCTGCTGCGTGAGGCAGAAATATTCTCCTGGTGGAAAAGTAACAACAGAGCGCTCTATCTCCTCTAATGTCAAGGTCTGTGTGATAGGCAGCTGCATGTTATGGCCCCGGGGAGGAAGATTTCACTCAGATATGATTTAGAGAATTATTACGCAACTGTTTATGTTGAATGGAGACAACATAAAGTCAAAACAGACTTTATTTAAGCATCTGAAGGAAGGATTTAGTCAAGGATCCCTGTGGGTGCCCCCCCTCCTGATGTGGATCTGTTTAGAATCACCTAAAAGGCATGTTTATGGACAGAATAAAGTTCTGATGGACTCCTCTATATCATGTTATGCGTCCTATAAGAGAGATCCGGCCCACAAAATGCTTTCATGGCTCACATTATTTTTTTTTTGACGCCTCCCTCCCTTCCCTCGCTCTCTTTGTCTCTCCTCCCTTCTCTCCTCCCTCTATCAGTCAGTGCGCCCGTTGGCACAGGAACGATTGAAAGTGACACTCTGATTAGGACCCGGTCCTTTGCGCCGATAAATCCCGCTTTTACTGTAACTCACGCGCCGGTGTTTGCTGCTCGGTCAGGTCCGTGTTGTGTGTTGTGTGTCCCGGGGTGTGTTGCTCCTGTGTTCCCGCTGCGTCGCGTCATTTTTGCGCTTTCTCCGAGGATGAAGCCATGAGTTCAGAGGAGGGCAGATTTGTGCCACAAAGACGCGTTTTGTGCTAAAAAGGCGGATAAAAGCGTAAAAAGGAGGACGAGAGAAAGAATTTTAAAATACCAAGTTGGTGCGCGCGCTCCGGTTCACGGCTCCAGGACAGACCCACCGGTGCTCACAAAGTCTCTCCTTCTGTCTCTGTTCGCTTCTACTTCCCACAGACGAGCATCCTCCGTCCAGCTCTCCACTCTCTCCGCTGCTTTGCGCGCTGTCCTCGCCCCCTCTCCAAACCTCCCTACCCACTAACTTTTTTCTCCTGTGTGGATCCGGTCCCGTGTCCGACGAGTCCAGACTGAGCAGCGTGATCCGCCGTGTATCCAGGAGCCGACCCACAGCCCAGCCCTGGATTCAATACTCCTGATCAATGGACAGAGCCTCCTCAGCGGCCAACAGCGCTACAGACACGCCGTAAACAGTGAGTAGAGACACACACACACACTCTCACACACACTCAGAGAAACAGAGACTGTAGATTTAAACTCCCTGTAAATTATAATAAAGTGAAAATAAATTATAAATAATAAAATAATCATAAATAAATCCAAGTGATATCACTAAGAGCAAACTTTAACTTTCATTTAGCACCGTCCCTTCAGTGAATGCAACTTACTATAACTCATTATCATTATTATTATTAATATTATTAGGCTGCTAATTTTATTGGATATTATCAGTATTATAATAATAATATCTAACGCCCATCTGTTTAAATATTAGCCTATTATAACAAGTTATTTTCAAAATTAGCCAGTTGTTTTCTATAATTATAATAATAATGCATTAATTTTCTTGAACTTTTTACAAATTGAATCATATTTACTTATTAAATTTACACATGCACGAACAATTTCAGCTTCTTGGCACTGAAGTAAAATGTCTTTCTTTCACAACTGGTTTTATTTTCACGAAATGTTAGTTGTATTTAATATTTTAAATATGCACAAAATGCAGATACGTGAATAAAATCATATATAAGTTATTAACTGGTGTGTGAATATTTTAAATTCAGTGTTTAAGATGACGCTTTGCGCCTTTAAAATAAAAATTACAAGTTATTTTGGAGGCTTGGCAGGAAGGGCTCTGATTTATGGCAGAGCTTCAGAATAATTTATAGCAAAAGTTTGTCACTTTGTCACTGCGTGTATACACACACACATATATGTGTGTGTGTGTGTGTGTGTGTGTGTGTGTGTTAAGAGATAAGGTCATTTTAAATCTTCGAAAACACCTTCAAATGCGCCACAACAGGACTTTGTGACTTTTTAACTTTTAAAAAATAATTAATGAGACACTCAGTGAGAGGAGTCACTGGTGTTACTGTTTAACACGTGCACAGTTTAAATAACAGCACCAGCTTTTTTAAACACTGCACCTCCACCGGTAACCGGGACAGACGATGAATAAAACATACCGAGGGAACAGAGAGGTGTCGAACACGCTCCGAGTGTTTTCGGCTGCTACAAGGGCCTTTAACCTCTGCAGCACCTGGGACAGGAGCCACTCCGCCTCAGAGCAGAGATGCACACTCACAGAGGGTGGAACAGTCAGAAACATTCAGGGACAGGGAGACATCAGAAAGCCCAGGTCTGGTCAGGGACTGTGGAGGAGTTTAGGCCTCCAGTCCGCTGTGCGTAATCACCAGAAACTGAAGCCAAATGCGTTCAAATGAGAACCAGTCCTCCTGCAGACCGTCCTGTCAGCAGCAATACTCTGTCCTGCACTAAACATGAAGAAATCAAACCCACATCCTTAAGTAGGTTTTAGAATTAATTCTGAATGTGGAGTAAAAGGTTTAAAATGTCACATGCGAAGCTGCAGAGAAGTTAAATTATTCTTGTATTTATTTCTGCCTCCTCACACTGACAGCAGCTACTTCCAGCTCCTCGTCCTCTCTGACCTTTAAAAGAAAAAAGCAGGCTGAGTCTTCTTTTCCTGAACCACCAGGAATCCAAACAGCGTTTGGTCTTTTTCTCATCGAATTAAACGCGTGTGAAACGACAGCTTCCGCTCACACACATGCGCGTGTTGTCACCTGAGCAGGTAAAGTGTGGCTGCAGAATGCGGACTGATATTTATTAAAGCATTGTTTTCACTAATTGTAATAGTTTTGATTTAATTAAAAAAGGCCTGATAATTAATTCAATCATAATGGCAGCAGCGTGACGCGTTATCGGACAGCTCCGCGCGCCACTGTGCCGTTTCCTCTCCCCCCACAGTCCGTCCATCACATCAGGAAAATAACACAAAAAATACAGAAGTTTTTTTGGAGCAAACCGCGAGGAGAAACGGATTCGTTTCAGCTGCTGTGATGGGAGGCTGTGCGCAGCCGCCGCAGGTCTCTGGCCTCCCTGCCTGCTTAAAGTTTGCTCACATGTTAAAAAAGTTGACGGGCCGCGCAGACTCTGTCGAGGAGGAGGAAGAGGAGGAGGAGGAGGGGGGCGTTAATGTGTAAAGAGTTTGCGTATCAAAAATAGTGGGAAACTCATATTTTCTTTGGCTCCAGCTGAGCTGCAGGGGCTTCATATGTGCGCGAGGATTTGAGGCTTTTTTCACTCTGCCGCCAAGATGCGCAAATTATTTATGGTCTGCAATTTTCCGCACATAAAGAAGACCCCCTCCGGCCTTTTTTAGCTTCACTTTGTAGCAGGGGCATAGGATTTGTTTCAATATTTAGGGGGACAAATATGAAACAGGGGCGTTGGGATCCTTCCCCAGAAAATTTTAAGCACCAGACACTTAATTTCCTGCATTCTGGTGAATTTCTCTGCATCAACTTATAGTGGAAAGATATTTAATTTCATTAAAATAAAAGACCTCCACTTCCTTATCACTGTCCTGATTTTATGTTTGGGTCGGGGGCATTAATGCACATGTTCTAAATATCGAGGAGGACGTGCCCTCTGTGACCCCTCTGACTTCTACACCTCGGCTTTGTCGCTGTTTCAGTAGCTGAAATATTCTTTTAATTCCCGAGTTGTTTATTTCTTATTTATTGTAACTTCTTAAAGCTGTTTGTCGTCAGATAATCAGAATCAGGTTTATTTCCAAGTAGGTTTGCGTTCAAGAAACACACTAAGAGGAAAGAGGAAATAAAAATAGAGGCAAAGTGTTACAACAGTCAGCAGCATAAAAATAACCCGAATAACAAAGTTTAACAAGTCACAGTTAATGTACAAATTAACGATCTAACTTTAAATCCTCCATTTCAGTATTTCAGTGAGGGTCCTCCTCTGTGCTTCCTGCCTCTCTGTGTGAACTCAGCTATCTGTTCACACGTAATATGGGTGTGTCCGCACTATTAAACTGCAGATTAGATAGTGGAGAAGCTCTGTGGGCACTAATGATGCTCCTCTCTCAGGCTGTGGGCGTCGCTCACAGATCTCTATAATGTCTCCTGCTCGGCCTGCTGCAGATTCAACATCGGCCTCGGCGTGATCGTTGAGGGTAAATTCATTTATTTTAACTGCGAGAACTCCGACATGTGGACGCTGAGACCTGAGCTCTGTGTTTTCCCTCTCTGGTGAGGCTGTGGTGGACTGGTTTGGCATCGGAGTGCGTTGCAGTAAAGTTTTAGAATTTTCTTGGAGCAGCGTCACCACTTTAAATATCTGACAATATAACAGGAACACCTTATGATGTAACGCAGTTTAAAAAAAACAAGTTGCATCACCGCTCTGGGCTGCAGCGTGCTATATTATTTTGCCCCCCCCCTCCTGTGTTGTATACATGCGTGTGCTCCTCACACTCTTACTTGTCCCTGGCTGTATTCTGAGTCAGTGTGTGGTCCCTGGAAGTGTTAAAGCAGAGAGTCTGTGTAGCGTGCTGGCTGTGGTTTGTGTGGCTTAGTGTCTGTCTGTGTGTGTGTGTATGTGTGTGTGTGGATGAGTGTGTTTAAGCATGCATCCTCTAGCTGGAAGGGCGAGGCTGTAAATGCTCGCTGTTAACTCTTCATCCCATATTATCAAATGAGAAGTTTACAAGGGAGCCAAACATGTTTGCCAGGAGGCCTTCGTCCCCTCCTCCCTCACCCTGGTTATTTTCCTCTCTGTGCGAGTGTGTGTGTGAGTCTGAGGACCCTCTCCACAGCCCTAAATAAGTTGTGTCTGAGTGTGTGTGTTTGCTGTAAAGGTCTGTCTTCCCCTCACACCAGCTCTGCCCACATCACAGTGACACATCTGATGGCCATAAACGGCAAATTCCACAATAATGTTCCCGAACAGAAATCATTTCTCATAAACAGCCACATAAAATTTTCTTGTTGTTCCCTGTTTCGTTTCAGACTTGGAAAACAAACAAATTCTGCTATTTTTTTTCTGCTTCCTGCTGTTTTTTGGGGAAGAGTAACGCCATGACGTGGGTCCCTCCCTGTGCATACATGTGTGTGTACATTCAGTTTGACAGCAGGGCTTTTAATATCGCTCCCCCTCCTCCTCCCGCTGCCTTCTTTTTTATCTGTGCTGCAGAGCCAAGCATTAACCAATAGCTTGATAACGCTGCTATAAAAGTGGATCTCGAACGGGAAGAACGGCCGTATCTGGATATTTTCCTATACAGGTGACGCCTCTCTGTCCTCCCCTGCTATCAGTGCTAATAATGCCCTCACAGGTCACTCTCTCCGTCTCCGTCTGTCTCTGTCTGGTTTGCATGTTGAAGGCACAACCCTTCATTAGCCGACACAGTATCGTAACGGTAAAAGAGATACCGGAGAGAGCAGAGGCGATGTAGCTTTGGCTCCAGAGCTCTGCGGTGTGAGAGGTTAGTTGTATTTCTTACTAACACTTTGAGATCCATTAGTTTCATACATTTACAGATTGAACATGTTTCCCTGCTGTTCGGATGATTGCGTTCACTTTTCACCCACAATTATCCCTGTTTTATTCTTCTCTTGTTTCAAATCTCAGAGTGTAAGTGTGTGAGCTGCTGCTCTCTGCTCTCTGCTTCCTGCACACTTATCACAATGGGAGTGCAGTGAAGTAGAGTGTGTGTGTGTGTGTGTGTGTGTGGAGGCAGGAGGCGACATAAAAACTGGTCTCTTCTTTATTGTATCAACTAGGGAGCTTATTTTTTTTTTATTCTACCTGTTGTTCTCCTTTAAAGGGAAACTTTGGTATTATTCAACTTGGACTTTTTTTTCCTGAGTTTTTGTGTCTGACGTTGCTCCTCAGATGGTCCTATTTCCTGAGCTGGGAAGTCGTTCTTCTGACTTTGGTGTGTTCGTGAGCTTTAATTCATAATGTGGAAACAACATGGATGCTACCGAGAGGATGTGTTGAATTTTATTGCTCCAAGCGTTGAACGTCCCAGTAGTTTAGTCACGATACTGGACTTTCTAACTTCAATGCAATGCCTTAAAAAATCAAATTTTTAATACCATGGGGAAAAAGTGCCATTGAGGACGTAAAATGTAAAATGTTTTATTAAAAGATAAATATAACAAGGCTTCAACAGGACAACAGTGACTTTTCTTTTCTTGCTCAATAGCAGAGAGCAGCAGAATGACTGCAGTAAACATCAACAAAAAGAGAGAGCAGCTGATACCAGTAAATCGGTACTGCAGAAAATAAGTACTGAAACCTTTTCAAATATTTAGAATAATTATGTATCGATAAATCTTTTTTTTTTTGACAACAGGACGACCCAGTGAAAATTCATGCTGTTATCCAAATATGCTGAAACAGTTTGAAGCTTTATAAAACAAAGTGTTTTTATCCCAGACGTGTTGCTGCACCAGCACGTCCCCTAAAACCACTTAAACACTGCTTTAACTGGCTTATTATCAGTTTTAATGCTAATAAATAACCTCTCTGACTAATTTAGGTCACATTATGTGGACAGCAACTAACGGTTACAACCTAGCACCATTTACCAAATTTCATGTGAGGAAAAAAATTGTACGAGAAGTCATAAAAAGTTTATTACTGTCAACCAAACATTTACTTTCTTAGTCGCCATTAGTCACTTATGTTGCGTTCATGTGATGTGGCAATAATCAGAAAAGTGATTTCCCGGCAACTGACAACCGACAACCGACTTCCCAACTTTGAAGTCGTATACGCACAAATATAATGAAACAGTTTTTGAAACCGTATTAAGAGAGAACGCTGCTGCCATGAGTCAGGCTGCAGTGTAAACACTCCGGGTATGTTCACGCCGTCAATGTACGTCCACTAATAGAGCTTGTTTTTACCACTGACAGGCTCCAATTCTTTCTCTAACGTCATGGAGAGAAATGAAATGTTTTTCTTTACCTTTCACTGAATCTGGTCTGTTTGTTGTGTGTAACCAAGTCTGGCTCATGGAGAAGTCTCACTCTGAAATCTCACTGACTTTTTCACATTTCTGAAATCATCAAAATATTCAACCATGACACTGAAAATTCTTTAGATAATGCTCAGACCACACTGCCTGCGTGAGCAGTACATGACAGCTACCTGGCTGAACTGCAGCAGCTCGCACACGTGCAGCTCTGCAGCTGCTCTGTGACGCAGCCACAGAAAATAAATAAATATGTGTTTTCATGTCTGTGACAGATATAGATATTAAAGTGCAGGTGAGAGGTGGTATGATGTCACTATGATTATCAAAAAAAACATTTTAACTGTCTGTTTTTGCTAAAAAAATAAAACTGCATGTGGCACACAAAAAAATGGATTAGACCCTGAATCTCTTGATTTACTGTAGCTGTGCAGCGAGCTGGGGGTGAGCAGCGCTGCCTACATGGGCAGTGTGGCTGCTCTAACGCGTTAAACTGGCCGCAAAAAACAAACAGTAAAACTAGAGGTTCCACGGCACACATGCGTTGCTCATGCAGGCAGTGCGGCCCATGCGTAAGCTACACTTTCTGTACTTCAACTCACTCCTCGACACTCCTCTCTCCAACTCTCACTGATGTTTTCACTGTTGTTTTTTTCTGATGTCAGTATGGTAATTAAAAGACCATTTTAAATGTCTATTTTTGCTGAAAACTGTGTGCGTCACGTGGAAAAAAAATAGGCGGGAACCTGCAGCAGGCTCAAAAAATTTAAAAAAGCTAGAGATTCCACAACACACATGCGCTGCTCACACAGGCAGTGTGGCTCAGACGTAAGCTACGCTTTTCTGTACTCGAAGTTAACACCCCTCTCTCCAACTCTCACTCATGTTTCCAATGTTGTTTTTCCTGCGACAGTCAAGAGATTTCAGAACAAGACTTCTCCTTGAGTGAGACACAGTAACAAACAGACCAGACCAAACAAATGTACAATATAAACATTTTATCTCTCTGTAGGGATCCTCTTCTTAATGTTGTCAGACACTCAGAATAACAGTGGGAGCCAGTCAGTGGCAAAAAATAAGCACTTTATTGGACGCTGACAGAGCGAACACACCCTGAGTGGTTACATTGCAGCCTTCCTCACGCCTGCAACGCTCTCTCTGTCAATACTGGACCAGTGTCAGGAATGGTTGTGTCCATTTGTCACTCAGACACAAAGTATGTGAAAATAACATCCAGGTTGACAAAGTTTTACACTTTGTGAACATGTTGCTTCAGCAGGGGCCGAACATTAAAAACAGCTGGATGCAACTTCAAGTGTTTTTCCAAACTTTAAGTGAGGCAAAAATAAAAGCACAAGAGAGAGTGACGGAGACAAAAATAAACTTTAAAAAAAAAGTCAGATTAAATGACAGACAGATTTACAAAAAGCAGCTTTCATGGGCCGCTGCTGCAGCTCCCACTTCAAACCAGTCATTACACCGTATGTCTTTCAAATGGATGGGACTACCAATCAGTGTTTGTCAGCCGTCTGATTTGTAGAGTTTAGACTGGCTTTGAATTACACGTTAGCCTCAGTTTGTGTGTGTTTACGTCTTTGAGCTGGACATATTGTTTATAGGTGTGTTTGTTGTCGTGTCCCACTCTTCTATTTCTTTGGGTGTGTCTGCATTTTTTGCTCTGCAATCTTGTCTTTGGCCCTCAGTGTGTATTTGTTATGTCTAGAACGTGTAATAATGTGGAATTTGATAGTGGCTTATCATTGAAAACAAGAGGTTGTCCCAGAATCAAACACAATGCGGGACAAACAGAGCAGAGTGGAGGTTTTATTTCTTTACATCTGACGGCCTTAGAGCAGAAAAATGTATGTTATTACATTTATATTGAAAAGACAGCGAGTGACGAAGATTCAGCAGCTTATTTTCACTTTTACTGATGCAGGTTTAAGAAGACAAATCTCAATAGTTGATTGTAGAGTTTCCCAGAGACGGCTGACAGTTGACCAGAGAGGCAGTAAATTGGGAAACATGTCATGACCCCTCTCCTTATCAAAAAGACATTACATTTGTTGCCCGTCTCCATAACAGATATGCAACAGCTCCCCTTATCGCTTCTTTATTAACTGCTCTAACTATCACACGCCTTATCAAACAATGCAGCACAGATGGATTTAGGATGCAGACGATAACAATCTGGGTGATATCAGTCCTCGATTTAATGTGCTGATCGTCGTCACACCGTTAAAGATGTGTAGAACAAAAGGTTATTGCTCAGCACGCCCATAATAATTGCATAAAATAGATTAGCATTTATCAGTGCGTGACTGAGGGCACGTCCACACCCACGTTATTATTTACATGTCGTTCTGCAACATTTTTAAGGCGTTTACAGTGAAAACTGGGAGAAAGAAACAAAGTAAAAACAGGGAAAGTGTGCAGGTTGTCAATGCAGTCACTGCCACACACTACTCTCCTGTATCTACACATCTGCATCTTGGCTCTCTGATCTACAAGATACAATTAAAACTCTGTATTGCACAACACGTTGTTGCTGAAATGAGACGCCAGTTGCAGGTTTGATTTAAGTTCATTGACCCTCAAACTAACAGAAGCTCTTTGACCTTTAACTGAATGATGCAGCCTGAAGCTTCAGTGAGGGATCGTATGACAGTGACTGCAGCGGTGTGTTGGGATATATGTTAATGTTTCACTTTATAAAAACTACAGCATCCTCCCAGGGCTGGAAGAAGATCCTTTACTGTAGTAAAAGTATCAAAACCACAGTGTAGAAATATTTCATTACAAAAAAAAGTCCTTCATTTGAAATCCTATGTAGTACATAACTATTATCAGCTTGATGTACTTAAGTATAAGCACTCATTCCACAGAGTTGTTTGTCATGTAGAGCTCCAGTAAATGATTATTTTCATTATAGATCTATAAAATGTCAAAAAAATAGTACAATAAAAAATACAAATATGTTCAGTTCATCTTCACATAACAAAAAGCAGAAAATCTTCACAATTCAGACGTTGAAACTGACAAATATTTGAGGTTTACGCCTAAAAAATGACCCAACAAATAATCAGTTATCACAACTCGACTCCTGTGTTCAGATTGTTCATACAGATGCATTTATGTTAGAGCAGCTTCCTGTTGTAGCTGCTCCAGGTGGATCTAGTTTAACCACTTTATATAACCGAGGGATCGGGGCCCCTGAGGGTCACCAGATAAACCTGAGGGGTCATGAGATGATTGAACGGAGAAAGAAGAAGAAAATCTGATTTGGTCTTTTAAACTTTTTTTTTTTTAAAACAACTTAGACAAATGAAATGTAAAAGTTAAGAAAGTACTGACTTCTTTTTGGAAGAGGTCACAGTGCCAAAATGTTTGGGTAGCACTTATTAAATCTTTAACAATGTATGTTTATGAAATTATCCATATATGTTTTTTAATGTAAACTCTTAATTAAACAGTGTTAAATTATTACAACTTTTTAAATTTTGTACCTTTATCAGGGCATAAGGACACACGTTTTTACGTGTTTATTAGTGTCAATAATCATAACATCTTTTATGAAGACTATATGAAGAATATTTAACTTTAGTACAGCTGTGTTTACTGTATTAGAATAGAATGGGATTTCTTTATTGTCATTGTACTGGGTGGAGCCCAAATATACAAGATATCAAAACACAGTAAAAAGAGTAAGAAGAATAGAAAACTTCATGCAACACATGTGCACTCACACACACACTCTGAACACGCGTACTCATTATGCCTATGCACCCTTACGTATACTAAACCAGCAGAAGGATAAAGGATATTGTAAATAAAAAAAAAAAAGGTAAAAATAAACCAGTCTTACACAGAGGTTGGTGTTCTAGTACAGTATAAGTATTGTCTGTGGGAGCTGTCAGCGCAGAGTTCAGTGTGGTGATGGCCGTCGGGTAGAAACTATTAATCTCGTGGCGTTGACGGACCTGTAGCACTTTCCTGAAGGACAAACAAGTGAGTGTGTCTTAATGTGCTCACTTCTTTTTCCCCCTGTTAAAGGGTTTTTGGGGAGTTTTTCCTGATCCACAGTGAGGGTCTGAGGACAGACGGTGCCATGCTGTAAAGCCCTCTGAGGCACATTGAGAATTGTGATATTTGGCTTTATAGATAAAATAGGATTTAACTGAACGCCAGCATCCACTTACTGGTGCTGACAGGAGGAGTTTTAGTTTCTGACAAAAACATTAAAGGTCCAATGTGGAAGATTTAGGGGGATTTAGTGGCGCCTAGCGATGAGGATTTTAGATTGCAACCAGCTGAACCTTCTCCCTGTTAGAATAACTTAAGTGTTCATTGTTCAGGAGGTTTTAACCAGGAGACAGATT
>JAPZEB010000005.1:3996529-4014719 GCA_029783705.1 Chaetodon striatus
TAAAAGTTTAACAGTAACGATGGGAATATTTATTTTTAAAAAAAAAAAAAAAAAAGGAATGACTTTTTGCTTTTTCTCCAAGGTAACAGATATATGAGTGAGAGGGTCAAAGTTCAGGGTGTTATGAAGAAGTCCCAAATGGGTGCAAACTACAAGCAACAGTAGGTACTTTGTAGGGGCAGCTACAGTGCGTATTAAAAGTAAAAAGCAAAAGTATGCGATTCAGAACGCAGCTTATTAGCGAGGCAGTCTGTGGCTCAGTTTTAAAAGGTTCGTCTCAACATGTAGATACTGACTGTAAATCAGAACTGACACAACATCTCAGTGTCCTCCCTTTATTACAAAATCCACACAGACCATAATATCTAACTGGATTTTGCATTAATGTGGAATTTCTAAAAAATAAGATTATACATTTCAGCTGCTCTGTGAACCGTGCTGAGGCTCCTGAAGGCCTCTGGTTAGCCTCACTGTACCTGCTCAGGACCAACAGGCTCTCTGAGACTTCATACACACAAACAGCCAGACTCCACCACACACACACGCACACAGCCACACACACACACACACGCACACAGCCACACACACACACACACACACACACACACACAAACAGCAGTGTATGGCAGTTCTATGGGGGCTCTTCACATTGTCCAGACGGCCCAGTGTCAGGCAGTGAAATGAATGGCTGTTTATATTAGAAGGCTGGTTTAATGAATTAGACCCACAGCTCCTCTGTGTCAGCACCAGGCACATACAGACCAGACCCTCTGCTGTCCTCACCCCTCCTCACCCCTCCTCACCCCTTACACAAGGTAGGGGGGAGCACCCTGATTGCCTCCTTCGGGACGGGTGAGTCAAGACGCCCGACGGCGCCCCTCTAAGGACTCCCTGCTTATTTACAGAGGGCATCTGGCCCTTACCATCCCCCCCCCCTCACTAACCTCACCCATGGTGTCTCCCCCATGGTAGCTGAGATGGGCAGAGGCCTGCCTGTTTATATACATGTGTGGGAGGGGAAACAGAGTGGGGAGGATTACTGAGCAGCTTGCACATGTTTGAACAAATATGTATACAACATGAGGTTTGCCACCCAGCCGTACATATATACAGGCCTCCAACGAGACCCACCTCTGGTTCTACTCATTCTGTGTGAGAGAAGAAGAGAGAAAGACGCCTGTCATCTCACATCTTCATCAGCCGGCTGAGAAGAGGAGCTTCTGACTCTGTGCCTCGGGATAGACAAGGACTAACAGATGGAAGAGGAAAGGAAACAAGGGGGGAGAGGAGGGGAGGAAACACGAGAGGGGAGAACAAGTGAGCAGAGGAGGAAACAAGAGGGGAGGAAACACCAGAGGGGAGAACAAGTGAGCAGAGGAGGAAACAGGAGGGGAGGAAACAGGAGAGGGAAGAACAAGTGAGCAGGGGAGGAAACAGGAGGGGAGGAAACAGGAGAGGAGAGAACCAGTGAGGAGAGGAGGAAACAAGAGGGGAGGAAACAGGAGAGGAGAGAACCAGTAAGGAGAGGAGGAAACAAGAGGGGAGGAAACAGGAGAGGAGAGAACCAGTGAGCAGAGGAGGAAACAGGAAGGGAGGAAACCGGAGAGGAGAGAACCAGTAAGGAGAGGAGGAAACAAGAGGGGAGGAAACAGGAGAGGAGAGAACCAGTGATCAGAGGAGGAAACAAGGGGGGAAAACAAAAGAAGAGAGGAGGAAACAAGGGAGGGGAGGAAACAGCAAAGGGGGGAACAAAATAGCAGAGGAGGAAACAAGAGAAGAGAAAAGAAAAAAGATAGGGGAGGTAGAAAAAGAGGGGAAGGAGGGTAGGAAACAAGAGGAATGAGGAAAGGAAAAGAGGAAATAAGAGTGGAGAGGAGGGGAGGAAACAAGAGGAGAGGAGGAAAGAAACGGACAGGAAATGAGAAAATAAGGAGAGGAGAGGAGAGGAGAGGAGGGAAGGAAAGAGGATAGGATTGATGGAAACGAGGGAAGAAGAGAGGAAAAGAGAAGAGAGAACAAGGGGGAGAGGATGCAACAAGATGCAAGAGAAGAGAAGGAAACTAGGGGGGAGAGGAGATGAGGAAACGAGAAAGGGGGCAACAAGACAGGAGAGGAGCGGAAGAGAAGAGAGGAGGCAACCAAGAGGAGAGGAGGCAAGAAGACAAAAAAGGAGGGATGTAAAGATGAGGGGACAGGAGGAAATATGAGAGGAGAGAAGGCAACAAGAGAGGAGTGGTGAGGAGGGAATGGGTGGGGTGGGAACAAGAGAGCATAGGAGGAAATGAGGGGAGGAAACAGGAGAGGGGAGAACAAGAGAGGAGAGGAGGAAACAAGAGAGGAGAACAAGAGAGGAGAGGTGGAAACAAGAGGGGAGGAAACACAAGAGGGGAGAACAAGTGAGCAGAGGAGGATATGAGAGGGAAGGAAACACAAGGGGGGGGAACAAGGGCAGAGAAAGAAGAGAACAGAGGAGGCAACAAGAGAGGAGGGGAGAGAAGGAAGCACGAGTGGAGAGGAGAGGAGAGGAGAGGAGAGGAGAGGAGAGGAGAGGAAGCACTGGAATGGAGGCCGAGACAAGTTTCCCTCTCAGGTGACTCCTGAGAAATGTTTCAATAATTTCATGAATCTAACTGAAAATTTACGGAAAAAAAAGAACTCAAACATTTTACAGATGTCAAATACAATTACATCAAAACGAGACAAAGATGACACACATTTTATAATCAGCAGAGCTTCTTAACCGCGCACACACACACACACACACTCAGGCCTCAGGAGCAAATCACCTACTGTTCACACACACACGACCATGAGCTATGAAATGATTCCTTCTCCCCTTCATAAACCAGTAATCATTTTTCTGCGCTCATCTCTGCTCATTTTCTTTTGTTGTCTCCGTCGCCCGCTCCCTCTCTCCCTCTCGTCCTCGTCTCTAATTTACCCAGCATCCTGCAGTGCGCAGGAGCCTCACAAATTGCCTTTGTCCATTTGCGTACGAGGCCGGGGACGGTGTGTGTGTGTGTGTGTGTGTGTGTGTGTGTGTGAGGGGAGTCTGTAGCAGCGGGGTGGTGGGTTGAGATTGCTGTAATCATGGAGTGCTACCTGTTCATTAAACACACAGTGGGAACCCTGCTTACAGCGTTTAGGAACCAATTAAAGCTGCACAAGCTATTAACATTAGCAACATTAGCTAGAGTAGCGTGTGTGTGTGTGTCTGTGTGTGTGTGTGTGTGTGTGTGTGTGTGTGCCTGTTTGTAGAAGGATCACAATTCAATATACAAGTGTTTCAGTCATTTCCAAAGCAGCTCGTCCAGCATCTAAAGTCACTGTGTGACTAAGTGACGGACTCGCTGTGGGCTGATGAGTCGTCGAGCGTGCAATCAAGTGAGAAAATAAATGAAAAGAACAGAGCAGAGGGATGATTCAGGAGGATAATACAGAGAGGTAAATCTGAACTTTAGGAAGTTTGTGAATGGCTGTGATTATAATACAATGTCTGTGAAGATGGCGTGTGATTGCTCAGGTAGGGGGGTGGGACTTCTCAGGTCCTCCGGAGCGGGAGGGCTCCGAGAGGTGAAACAGCGATTCTGGTGAGGACAATTATCCACGTCCTCCCCGCCTCACACAATAGAGAGTGATTTGATAGAGACGAGCAGCCTTGATGGGACCTCGTTCGTCACATCCCGGGTTCATGAAACTGGTTTTTGGGATTCAGCCAATGAGAAACGCTTTCCTCCGACTGTCTGCTGTGAATTTATTTAGTTGTAGCAGAGAAAATGGAGCCGTTTGTTAATTGTGACTTTTCTCTCTTCCACATTCAGTTGCAGTTTGATAACGGCAGTTCTTTTAAGCTGTGTCTTTAAAATGGAGGAGGATAAGGTACGATAAAAGGAGCTCAGCAGGTGGAGCAGTAGTGGTTGATGGTGGGGTGATACTATTGATAGATTGGTATTCACTGAGGAGGAAGCGGGTGTATACTCCTTCATATTCCAGTGGCTTTTTAGCTGCTAGGTGTGTATACTGCACTCCATTCCACTTGCGTATGTATACAGAGGCGACTCAACCACAATTTGCCTCGACAACGTTCAAAAATTGACCTTTTGAGGTGAATGTCAGAGAAACTGTACAACATTGTGCTAGCTTAGCTTTCCTTCAGTTCAGTTGCCTGTGTTTATTGTCTGATTAAAAAGAACTTGTTTATCTAGGTTTAACACATTGTGAATCTGAGTAATGTTATTCTGCTAAAATATGGTCATACATTAAACGCAGTCATCACTTTGATATGAAATACAGTCAGAATTATCAGACAGGTGTATGGACAGGAACTCGATACCGCAGAGTTCGCCACTGCGCAGACTCTGGCTCCAAATGACGTCACTAGCACAGGATGGCTTGGGTCATTTCTTCTTTCGTTGCTCATTGCCTTCTTCACATGTTTTTGAAAGAAATGAAGCCAATTTGCTCAGATTTCAAAGGGTTAATAAAGGCTGTGATACTGCACTTGTCTTTAGTTGAAGGAGAGTATCAGTAGAAAACTGCACTCTTAAATTTCACTTTTTGTTTTGGTGCCTTTTGTGTTGTGACTTCAGCGTTCAGTTTGTTCAATAAAAGAATGTTGGAAATAAAATGCTTTCATTTTTATTCAACATGCAATCTGATGGATTTTAGCAGTCTATTTTACAGTATACTGAGAGCAGCAGAAAGGCCGAACTGAGTACACTGAATCTGTTTACCAGTATTTATCCCAATTCATATTGTTATCGCTATATTACGCAACATTATTGCATATCCCATATTCTTCTTATTTCCTGCAGGTCTACTGTGACTGTGAATGTCATGGTGACACATTATAGATGAGTCAGAGAATCACCAAACTCATTAAGACACATTGTCTGGGAACAATGTCTGTACAAAATGTGACGGTTCATTCAGTAGAAATGCAGACATGTCAAAGGATCAGAGACTTGCTGCTGGTGCCAGGGGAAAAGGAAGGGGATCACTAAAGTCAGCAGGCCTCATCCTCAGGGAACATGAATACCTGGAGCACATTTCATGGCAACACATTCAATAACTGTTATATTGAAGTCTGGACCAAAATGGTGGACCAAACAACGAACCAACAGACAGACGCAGCCACCCCTTGAGCCACACTGCTAGAGTAGTTTAAATAAATCTTTAACAATGGAGAACAGGCCTGATACAAAGTATGTGTAAAATTAAAACCAGAGGCGAGGCAGAGAAACTAAAGCACGAGGCTTATTTGCATCAGGCAGTTTAAAAAATCTAATTTCTTTCATCTAAACTTTTCCATCAAAGCTCCGCTGTGTGTCATCTCCTCTGTGCCATATTTAATACCCATATAACGACGGACCAGATAATGTCTCAAGTATAATTGTTCACCAGGAGAGGTAGAAACACGCAGTGCCATTGTCTGTCTGCCTTTTGTAGTTAGTTAAAAGGTGCATAAATAAGATGCAATTTAGAGACTTTTAAGAGATGATTTTTTTTCCTCCTGCCTTAATCACGGTGAAATTACCTCTGGGTGAGGGCTGTCATTAAAATAGAAGAGGCACTTGCTTCTTGGATGCTCAAGGCGAGCCTGAAGCGCTAATAGCACAGTGCCTCAATGGCGCTAACAGTTTTAACGGGCCCTGTATTATCCTGCTGTGCATGCAGTCGCGTCTCCGCCACCCACTCACAGAGGATGTCTTATGATGGTCTATTTGTAGTTTGCCACAGCTGTTTACTGTGATAAATACACTGAGAACTAGTGTATGGTTCATGCCTTTCAAAAGCTGCAGAGCCACAAAGTTATTTCCAAACTAAATCTATGTTCCTTGTAGGTTTTTATCCCTGTTTAGTCCATGCACATCACTGTGACAGTACGTGCTGCAGCTCAGTCGATATTACCCCCAACACAAGCTTCATTTTTTGCTTTCACTTTAACGTAGAAGGCAAAGTGACTCCTGCTGTACGGGCACCATTATTGCTGCTGCTTCCTGTCTCAGAGGCCCAGCTTCGGCCCCGGGTGTATGTCCCTCAGGGCGGCTTGTGGCCCCAGGCTACAGGACCCCGCCGGCAGGCAAGAAGTGACGTGGCCAACAACCTCCAGATGTTAGCCTGCATTAGGGCCTGACAGCTTGTCATGTCACCGCCTACACTACCACACAGTTCCATCACCTCCCATCTGCTGCCCAACACCTCCTGAGGGAGCGAAGGGGGGGGGCAGATACCGCAGCTATGGAGACTTTACTGCCCCTCAACCCAAATATAAAAGACAATACATCACATCAACAGATGTGATGATGGTCAGGCTTGTTAAGTTCTTATATGATGCTATGTGAACTGTAGGATACATGGACATGCACATCACATACCATTTAACACGGACTGTCTCCATCTACAGGCAGCACGTTCGTCTCCGACAATCCAGTGCAGCCAGTCTCTTTACTTTTACTGACGAAAAAGCAAACTTTATATAACACAACATGCCGTGAAAACTTCATCCAGCTCGCAACCAACCACACAGACCAGAGCTGAAATGATACGTTGATTTATAGAAAATTAATCAGCAACTATTTTGATAAGCAATTAAACGTTATAGTCATTTTTTTAAAAAGTTAAAATTCCAAAAATATGCTGGTTTCAGCTCCTCAGGATTTGATGGGTTTTGGACTGTTGGTCCGATAAAACAAGAAATTTGAAGACGTCAACATGGGCACCATTTTCACGACAAAACGACTCATTGTACTACCTGATTGTTCGTTTGACCAGAGCTATATATTCATCTCTTTATTTGTCTATGTAACAAAAACAGCTACTGCCATTTTAGCTTGTTTTAAACTGTTTCCTTTTTTAGACAGTTCATATACAGGTGTACACTGCTCATTGACCTTACTGCTACTTCTCTGATAACTGTCCTACAGTCTCTACCAACTGTTCTTCTACTGCATCGTGTAGAGTCTCAAACTTTATTTTTTTACTTGAACAAAGACAATTTAGATATCCATCTATCTAATAAATTAATTGAGAAAATAATCATCAGACTTATTGATATTAAAGCAAACTGTTAGTTGTGCCCTAACACATAAACTGTTAAGGGAGATATGCAACGACCAGAGCATCTGTAAGTGTTAACGAGTCCACACATCACTGTTGAAAAACTTAATGAAAAACTAATTTAAAAAAATAAGGGAAGACATATAGCATATAAATTGCAATAATGAGAATTAATACTGACAGTGACAGTGTAAACTGAAAATATTGATGACTCAATCAGATCAGTATTTAGCATCAAAGATATTTATGTAAATATATTATTTGTGCTGACGACACAGTTGATCAATGAGATGATTTTAAAATGGACCCGAAAGAAAATAGCTTGATGTTTGGCTCCCTCTGTTGGAGACACAGCATAACATCATGTGCAGTATATTTCAGACCTTGCAGGGTCTGGCAGGGGTCAGCTCTTCTGAGGAAGGTACGACTACACACTGCTGAGGCTGTTCACCATAACCAAGGAATGCTTGTCATTACACCTGCTGCTATAACTGACAGCTTCTCACTGTAAACTACTCAACGGCAAACATTTAACATCTGCCGAGCAGTTCATCATCATTTTGTCTGTACAATTCAAATTTTTATGACTAAAAGAATGTACAGTAGATTGACTTAGTAATAGGTGGAACAGATCGCACCGAGGAAGAATATTTATACAACAGCCCAGACTGTAGCTTGTGTGAAACATCTCTTTCATAAGGAAATATTGTCTCAGTATTTAGTGCTGAGCTTTAGTGTCTAACAAACTGAGATAAATAAATCTAAATATGCAACAAGGGCCTTCAACATGTCAGTCATGCAACAGACAATTATTAAATACGTATTTCACTGCTGAAAAGACTGTCTTTATAAAACTGGACTGTCAGATGCCATAGAAAGAAATCAAGTACTTTTGAATTTGGTGCTACAGGACCAAAGAAAACAGAGTAAAAGGGCCGTGGTGTTTGCTTTGGCTCAAGAGGTAGAAAACCTACAACTACCAGAATGCACTGTGACTCACCACACCAATAACCATTCCCACTGCTGGGGACGCAATGCAAGTTCGGTGCAGGCCCCCAGGAAGTATGCCGGGCTCTCAGGAACTGAAAGACTCTGAGCTGGATACAAAAAGTGTTTTTGTTGCCAAAGGGGGCGCTACGAAGTACTGACCATGCAAGTTTTGCCTCAGGCGCTTTTCCTTTTTTGTTATTTTGAAACTGTAAAACATCGCAATTAAAAAGTACTCTTACTGAAAACATTGAAGAAATGTTCCATCTTTAACCTCTTTCGGAGGTCAGTTCTTCTTCAACGAAATTTTGACCAGGGTGCCCAAACTTTAGCATGCCACTGTAAAACAAGATTAGGAGTGCTCCATCTGATCAAGTGCCAACTGCTCATTTAAACAAGCAAGTAAAAAACAGACAATATAATCATTCATAGAATCTGAAATGAATAGTGTAAAGATCAAGTGTCAGTGTCAGATAAGTAGTATGAGATAAATCAAGCTGTTGCACATGTAAAATAAATAACAGATCATACCTGAAGATCTAAATTATTTCCTATGTTTTAATTTATCAGCCTGATGGCCTGCAGGTGAAAACTGTTTGCTCCTGTGTCTCCTACCAGAGGGCACGAGAGAGAACAGTTTGTGACTCCAGCTGGAACAGTCCTTAATAATTTTCTTGGCTCTGCAGAGACACTAAAAGCTGCAGATATCCTCCATTTAGGGCAGAGATCAGCTGATGATTCTTTATATGTATATAAAATAAATCAATGTATATATTTGTGGTGTATAGTAATGCGTAACAAAATCAATGTGAGTTTACAATAAAGCCAAAGTAAAGCCAGACAATGGGCTGTGTGCGGGACACCTGTCATGTTTACATCCATAAAGCCAAATATACAACTCCACCTCCCCCCAGAGAACTGTTCACAGTGATTAAATGGGAACACTACACAATGGCAACAAGCTACTGTCGGAGGAAATTAGCACAAAATCAATTCAGCCCATAACATTCACAATGCTTAACAGCATAAAGGCATCCTAATGCACATGCCAGACAACAACCCAGGGAAATTAAACAAGCAACAGCAAGGAGGCAATTTGCAATTCATCCTGATGCAAATACACCATGTACAGCAGCAAGACAGAAGGAGGCACGAGCCAACATGTCACACACAGGCAGGGCTGTAGGAGAGACGTAAAACAGCCAAGAACTGCGAGCACACAAACACAGACTGAATCTGATAAGCACGTTAGAGCAGCTAACAGTGTCTCAGGGTGGAGACCCATCTGTGGAGGGGCTCCTCTGGTCCCAAAATGCACAAGCTGGGCCACAGCTGGTATGACAATCAACAGAGAGGGTCACAAATACAAGCAGCAGGAGCAGCAGGGCAGGTGGTGCAAACAGGAAGTCACATATACATTCATATACACACTGTATGAACAACAACAACAGCAGAAAGTCACACAGACACACATAAACACACTGTATGAGCAACAGCAGGAGCAGATTGACAGCAGACATTGCAAATGACCAGAGCAGCCTGGCAAAGCAAACAAGTGGCGAGGAAAATCAAATCATGGCTTCCTCAGTGTGAGGGCTCATATGTTCATAGTTTCAACCAATACTTCTTATAGTTACAAAAACATGGTACTCACCAAAGTATCTGCTGCGATGTGTGAACATGGTGGATCTACAGTAAAGTCCTACAGAGCAAAGACACACAAGCAGTCTGATTACAACAAACCAACACATCAGACAGATTATCTGGTTGTTAAACCATTTTATTTGGAGGTAAAACAGGAAGTTAGCTCACTTGAAATGTTGGTATTAGTGTCTTAATGCACACCAAACAGTGTCTGTGTACACAACCTGTGGGTTTGTTTAAAGCATGGCTGATTGTCCAGCTGCTGTTCCAGTTTGAATTCTTCTTCTTCTAATGAGGTTCCAGCAGGCTGTAGGCTGACAAAGTGTAATGCTGCCCCCTACAGGCAATAACATGGAGCAATTTCAGGATTAACTCATCAATACTCCACTTTAGAGGCAAAAATAGATTTGAAGGAGAAGCCGACAGACCCTGCTGTGACAGATCCTTCAACAACCTCTCATTTCTGTATCTGTTACCTCCTTCTGAAAGTATTTAAAGTAAAAGAAGGCTAAACAGTGAAGAAAATGGCTATTAACATTAGATCATTATTATTATTTATGCATTCATGTAAAAGCAATATTTAACATTTAATTTCATTTAATATTTTTTTTTATCACACTGCAACTATTGATCATTTTCATTATGGATTATATCTCTACATATTGTGCATTCTTTTTTATATTTTTTACTGTTGCACATTCCTACAGTTTTTCACATTTATGCACCACCTGCCACTTCTGAGAACTGCACAGCTCTTTCATTTAAATTCAGATGTATTATACATATGTTTCTTATATATTTTTTTTCCACAATCTCATTTTAACTTTATTCTGTCTAATATTTTTGTCTATTAATTTTTTGAAATACTTTTTATTGATTAATTAAATGTCTCTTACTATACTTATTTTATGCACCAAAACACAAAGTCCCTGTATGTGAAAATTACTACTTTACAATAAACTGGATTATTGATCATTGTTTTCTCAATTAATCAATTGACTGTTTTGGTTTGTAGAAATTCCTCCAGAGTCCAAAGTCAACTTTGTTTTGTCCGACCAACAGTCCAAACCTCAAAATTATTTAAAAGGACTGGAGAGTGGTTAATGGGTTAATTAACCTCACTGAACAGTTTTGGTATCATGTAGGAACAATGGTTATCTGTGCCCTCAACCTATCTGCCACAACACCAGGGGGCATGTGTGGGGGAGTGTGTGTGGTCTGAAACAGGACAGTAATACCTATGACTAACGTGGTCAAACCTAAATACAGTCCCAAATAACTAATAATCATATTTAGTAACACACAACAAAAGGCAGCTAACTCTCAGCAGTTAGCAGTGAGTGAAGTTACACAGAAACTAAAGACTCTTCTCATCTGCTGCTGGCATGAAACATTAGTTTAATTACTGAACTTAAAAGGCTCTCTGGCCACAGGTGACATCAGCATGAGTGACCACCGAGTAAAAGGACGGACAATTAAGCTATTGCTTACCTTTAGTGATTTATGCACATGACAGGAATAGTTCCAGTCCTCCCACACCGACCTCCTGCTGTATGACACGGGACTTCCGGCACCTGCCTGGACAGGTGTTGCTATGGTGATTAATTGGCTCGTTAACCAGCAGGCTGCCAGAGCCTCTTTTACAAACACAACTTTCTGCAAAACCTGAAAGCTAAACCCTATCAGATTTATAAAGGTTTCGGATTTGATGCTGTTGAACCCAGCCGTGACGTAAGGACGTTACAACAGGGCCCTGCTGCATGCTGTGGTGCATGTTTTGTCTCCACACGAACAGACTTGACATCGGACAGCATCATCATACACATTACCCAGCAATCATCATCTGACAAAAATAATAGAGTTTAAGAAATTAATCATTTAATACAGACTTGTAGGAAAGACTCCCACACACTGTCTAATATGCAAAAATAATGATTTTAGTGCTGCAACGTTTCTGTGACCAGACCTTCATCAGGCAAACAGTTTAGTAACAAAGAGAGGCCATTTAAGTAGGAGTGGCTGTGAGTTTAAAATTAGTCTCATTACCCACATGCAGTGGGAAGGCTAAATACCAAACATCAATTAGTGTAACACTCAACATTATACACAGACAAAGAGGATTAAAGAAGTCAAATCAAAAACTGCTTTGTGACAATCTTTAACATACCCCAAAAAGTTTACATTAGACAGGCGCGTTCTTGAGAGTAAGTGCTTAAGTCTTCTTGTTAATTTGCATTCTCTACAACCATACATGTCCAAATGGTAAAGGCTGTTTTGATATCATATGTAATCACATATAATTTTGTTTGAGATAGCTACTGACTATTTAAAAAAAATAAAAAATAAAAAGTAAACCATGCTGTAGATGGGTTTGTCTTTTTGAAGACATGTATAGCAAATAGCACCACTTTGAGGAACATTCTTTCTTCATCATTACTCTAAGAACACAAGTAAATATTCAAGGAGACACTCTGAATCACTTGCAAGGGCCCAGTCTCTATAGGGGCCCCTCAACCCCAGGGGCCCCAGTGCAATCACACTGCCAGTACTGTTTATATTTACACCCCTGAACCCCAGGCTGTCCCACTAATTATTAGAGATGTCAAAGGTGCAGCAGATGCAGGTTGCAGCCAGCGGAGTGTGTAATGTGAGTGAAACAGTACAACTGTGCCTGAAGACAAATACACAGGAAGACGACTGCACGTGTACACAGAACAGCCTCAGGACAGAGAGACCGTGACAGATGATGAGCTGGGATGCACCATAACATCTGCAGGTCATCAGTATATGCCGATATCGGCTCTAAAATGAAATATCGGAATTAGCCAACATGCTCTTTGCACAATGAATGAATATTATATACCATGCATCCATTTTCAACCACTTATCTGAAGCCAGGTCACGGGGGCAGCAATACGAGCAAAGTATTCCAGACGTCCCTCTCCCCAGCAACATTTTCCAGCTCCTCCTGGGGGATCCCGAGGCGTTCCCGGGCCAGACGGCATATTTGCCTTCTACCAGTTGGACGTGCCCAGAACAGCTCTGACTGGAGGCATCCAGAAAGCATCCTGATCAGATCCTGAGATGTTACATATCGGCATATTGGATATCAACAGAAAATTCAGTATGATGCATCCCTAATAATGAGGCAACAAGAGGAATTGGTCAGGAAAAGATAACTTTATTTAGTCCGGGATACATACTCTTGTTATATTTGATTACTTGTCAGATAGAAAACACAGTAGCTTTTCAAAATAAAAGCAAGGTCCATTGAATTAATTATATTTATTTATGGTTTTTAAAACACACTTCAATAAATATTTTTCTTCTTTTGGTCTTTTTTTTTTCTTCTATTTTACAAAAACATACAGTGACTGTAAGAACAGGGAGCAACACTGGATTAAAGGTCAGCGGTGTAGACACAGGCCAACACAGACACTGCAGATGCCACGGGTAATATAGAACCTAAAATACCTCAACACATTTCAAAGTGTTTTACACGACTTTGTCCACGTCACTATGGCAGGTATACACAACTCTTTCAATTATTCGAATGAATGCTAAGCACTATTTGACCACTGGTCTGCAAAGATAGGTAGCATCACACACTGAAGAGCACAGAGAGAGCTAGCTCTGGGTTAAGACACGTGGGTAACAGAGATACAATGCACCCCGATGCAACACCCTGCCTTTTAGCGCGGATCTGTCTACCACCTCTGTCCCTCAAACTAAAAGAAATCACACCTCACCCACCACTTTTAAGGGTTTAAAGGGAAGAAGAGGAGTCCGTACTTCAGAGATCAGGGTGCAGCATTGGGTTACAAATGAGATACAATATATTGAACATCATAGTAAAGCACTGTAGTGAGTGGATGACTGCAGTGCCTTCTGCAGAGGTAAACATATCATCAGGTAGGCGCAGTGACGCATGGGAGAGGAGAAGAAAATGCTTCGTACCAAAATATTTTTCAATGTTTAAGGGACCATACCGGTGTTTCTTGCTTTACTGCTCACTGTTTTCCAAAACTTTGCAACCTTTACGGACTTGAAACTTGCTCGACACTTGTGATCCATCACAGCGAACATCATGCTCAGTTTTATTTATATGAACAGAGGCATCATAATTGTGTGCCAGTGCAACAGAAAGGAGAGTTTATTTTAAAAAAATCTGCTGCTGTGGGGAAATCACGAGCTGCTGAGGCTCAGCCAGAGTCGCACTGATGAGCTCTATTGTTAGAAATTCAGACCCAGACGACAAATAATAAGCAAAAATGTACCTTGTGAGGCGGGTATTGTCAGTTTGGTCGCTTCTTGCACATACAAGGCTGTGCACGTCTCAAAAGTTGCCTTCATTTGCATCACCACAATGTGCTATTTAAGCAAAAATAAACCTGAGCATGATGCTCCCTGACCTGGATTTACTTTAAGCAAATCTCTGCGGGCTGACTTCACTGACATTAACTGCAACTAATAGCTGCCTGGAAGGTATAAAAGCACATTCAGTCTATATAATTAAAATAAAATGGTTTGTGCGCAGTAAATGATTTGAAGCAAGCAGCTTAAAGTGGAAATAGACAAGTTTTTTTCACTTTAACTTCTCATTATAAAGTAAATGATGATCCCACAATGTAACAGCTAAAGAATAATGTGACTATCAGCATTTTGATTGCTTCCTTATAAGCCTCACTTTCACTGTGCAGCTCTGTCTGCCACTGGGTACAATCTCCTGGAAAAATGAAGGTTCAATTTACGGCACAAAGGAAGCGTGTCAAACATTTTGCAACCAACACAGACAGAGGAGAGCACTTCTGTTTCTCCCATGGATGTATGAAGGCAACTGGATACAGCCATGGGCGGATTATAAGAGACTGGGCACATATGAGCAAAGGGCCCCACCATCTCTCCTACACAGGAGCAAGATGCAGAGATTGTGGTGGTTTTGCATCTTTTTGTTGTTGTTTTGCATCTCTTTGTAGTAGTTTTTTTATTTATTTTTTTTTACTTTTTTCGTCTTGTCTCTTTGTGGTCGTTTTGTCCCATTTTCTTACTTCTTATCTTTTTTTTGGTGGTTTTGCTTTTTTTGGTTTTGAATCTCTCTCTGGTTCCTTTGCATCTCTTTATGGTCTTTTTGTGGCTGTTTTTGGTCATTTTCAGTCTCTTCCTGGTTGGTAGGTGTTAATTTGAGCGACATTTTGCGGGTTAAGTCCTGGGGAGGTTCCCTGACACCTCAGTAATCCGTTCATGGATACTGTTTTCAAAGTGAAGCCCTGAATATTCCTATGAAACTTGCTCAGTGGTGCCTGGAGCAAAAAAGGTTTGACTTCCTGGGTATCAAATTACACTCATATTCCACAACATTGGGCCCATAGTGCAAGTGCACAGACTTTTGCGAGGCAAGTGGCTAATTTCTGATTTAGCTGTATGCTAACTTGAAAGTAGATCAAATTATTTAATCTTGCGGCTCTTTCAGACTTTCAAAACGTTGTCAGACAGCATGGATTATATCCCAATAGTGAAATGAGTCATAAAAAATTTGTCTACTGATTTCTAGATGTCTCTTTCGTGATGTAAGTCTATGGGAAAGGTATTTTGGGCCCAATGGCATCACATGACTAACACAGAAGTTGCATGGGCCTGGTTTTACTAGCTTTTCCCAGTTACCAAAAAAGTATCAATAAAAGTTCTTTGCAGTTACTATCCCCAGTCACCAAAGAAGCAGAAATGGTACATGGCGAAATAACTGAAGTAACTGTGGTAGCTGCTTGGCTCTGAGGAAAACAAAGTATTCTGGTTGTCTTTGTAACAGCGGTTCCACCACTTGGAAACGCTCAGAGGGAAAAGATGTAAAGTTGTCTATTTCCACTTTCAATCTTGCAGAAACACAAGTATGGTCTTTTTGGATCAGCCAGCCACAAATTAGTGGCTCAGGGGTTGTACCTTCAGGACACACTGCAAAGGTTGGTCTCCACTGAAATAACAAGCTGCCATATTTCTCTGTTTTTACATTTTGTTTAATGAAGCAGCACAGTCATCACTGTCTACATCTTCTGTGTAAATACAGTATGTACATAATGGATTATTCTGAGAATGAGGTTAACTAGAAAAGAGCTAATTACTGAAACCTGACCTCCAACTCTTATGTTCACCTACAAAGAGACACCCTGTGACCTCCATCTTTGCTGTATCCCGTCGCCTGTTCGCTCCCTGACCCAGTTGTACTCCCCATGTCAGCAGGCATGTAAACCGGAACACAGAAAGCTAATACTGTGGTTTGTTTTACTGTAGCTGATGCATCATTGATGCAGAGGGATCCTCTCTGCAGGTCAGCACATCTCTGAGAGACCAACCATGAAAACTGTAGTTTTCATATTCTGGCCTCTCAGGGGCAGTGGAGATCCTCCAAACGGCTCCTGAAGCTGCTTCAATGCATTCAAGAGGAAACATGGCAACTAGTTTGGCAATGACTGTGTTTGTACTGTATGAAGACCAGTTTGCACCATCAGGTGAGGAATAAGGGCACCATGGTATCATGACAGACATGAAGCACACCAGCATAAACACACATCCCAAGGCCTCCAGTGAGTCAGATTGTTATTAATAGACCCAAACAGCAGGTGCTGTCACTCTGTCTATTGCTCACAGCCAATTATGAAGCTCTGCAGGTGTGCCCAGCCAACCACACTACAGTTAATCCAATATCCATTATCCATCCCTTCTTTGTCTTCTTCTGTCCTTCAACCTTTGCTCTCTCTTCAATATATACGTCTAATTTTAGAAGTGCATGCCTTCTCTAAGACACACAAACAAACAAAAGAAAAAAAAACCCACTCATGGAAATGTTATCAGGTCAACCTCCTCCTGTGGCTAGGACTCAGTACGTCAGCTCTGTCACTCAACAGGATGGAGAGAAGTGGAGGTAAGAACGAGGTCAATGGTATTTGAAAAGTAAAGGAATGCGCAGATAAATGAAAGGCAGCAAAACAGAGTACAAAAACACAGGATGTCATTCAGAACATACAGTAGTCCTGCACAAGCACTTAAAGAGGGGGTTAGCAAACCGTAGTGTCATGCCCACAGTTCAGTGTTTTTCATTACATCCTGTCTACTGCAAAATGCCAACGGCTGGGTCGAACTGCAGGTGAGCGCCTTACAATGTTTAGCTGTGATGCTCGTCTCCCGTCGGTCCACCTTCCTGCCTCCCTCAAAGGGCAGAATAAACATTCAAAATGTCTTCCACTCAAGGGTTCCCTGCTCGACTCACGCCTGCTTCTGTTTGCAGAGTTAGGTGGAAATAAATTTGTTTAAATCCATGACATCATAGTGAGATTAGAGATTATAGAAAAACTATTTCAAACACACCTGCCTTACTTGATCTTTTTAATGACATAACTCTTCAAAAATGTTAAGTTCTTGGAACTAAGAAGAAAAAGCCTTGTTTAAAGGGTAACTTTTTCAGCCTGGACCCTGTGCGCCCATGTTTTTGTGTCTAAGTAACTAATGGGAATAACATCTTTGTTACCACTTGGGGCAACTGAGCAGCGTTAATATATGTTCACTAAAAGTCTTTGTTTTTGTCCCTGACAGGCTCAGATTGTTAAAAGTGTCTGAAAACATTATGGAGTGAATCTCTACAGTGACAGACCTCTTTGTTAATCAGGAAGATCTTTTTTTTGACCGGAAAAAGACCCCAAATCGTTATCGTCAAACCCACCAGATTCCATTTGAATAAAAAACAATGTTATCAGCATAAAGCCCGCTTCATTCAAAGCGGACAGAATCAAAATTAAACTCACAAAAACAATCTTGGTTTGTCTTCCCACAGATCCGACAATCGCTAACTCTGGTTAGCCACCTCGCACCGGCAGCTGCTAGATGCATGTTGGTGCGCCTGGATGTGCTGCCCTGCGGCACCTCACGCCACTGTCCTCTTTCCAGCCTCGCTGCCCCCAGAATGCAATGCATTTCCCCCCACTCACTCTCTTCTCGTACATACCAGCTTCCATAGCAGCTCTTTTTCTCTGGTCCTATAGCAGCTCGACTCGTCTCCTCACTGCTGATGTATAAAGAGAAGTCCGCAGCTGGTGCTGTGTCTCATGTTGGACAAAGTATGGATAAGGGGGGCTTGTTGTTGAGGCACGTGGCGGCGGCACCAGCGTGCTTTTGGCTTTACTTTTACTCTTTAATATAAAGGTCTTTCTCTGTAGGGGTCCTTTCCATAAATTGTCAGACTTACAATAATAATCTGCGCCTGTCAGTGGCAAAAACAGAACTCTCAGTGAACGTAAATTGACAGTGGCCAGTTCCTCGCAGGGATTACATTGCAGCCTTTATCACCGCTGTCGGCTGCAGCAGTCTCGCTCAGGACTGGACCAGTTTTAAAACTGTTTTTGCCATTTGTCACTTAGAAACTAAAACAGCAAAATAGAGTCCAGGTCTGAAAAAAGTTACCCTTTAAGCTAAATGATTTAAAACATGTAATCCTTCAACTTAGTATAAAGCC
>JAPZEB010000005.1:4052517-4063493 GCA_029783705.1 Chaetodon striatus
GTGTGTGTGTGTGTGTGTGTGTGTGTGTGTGTGTGTGTGTGCGTGTGTGTGTGTGTGTGCGTGTGTGTGTGTGCTGATAATCAGCTGAGCTCATAGTTCCTTAGCAGTGATGTCCTGAACTGATGTCATCAACACATTCTCTGTATAGTCTGTATGTGGTCAAAACATCCAAGTGTGTCTATAGCAAGTCCGCTGTCTGTGCTCCATTGCTGTCACTGTCAACAAAGAACTGATTATTAATATTATTATTATTATTGTTATTATTTTTATGACTCAGCAGCCTCCACTAACACACTCTCTTGCCCTGTGATTTTGAACTTGCAGAGCAAAGGCCGTGTTCGGCAAAGCAGCACCCACGTGACCTCGCCTCCTCTCAGCCCCAAAGCAGCCGCTGTGGTGGTGGATGGAGAGGGTGCAGGAGGAGGAGGAGGAGTAGGAGGAGGAGGAGGAGGAGGAGGAGGAGGAGGAGGAGGAGTTCCCTCACTTACTGGTGTCTGTCTGTAATTTGTTGTGCTCACTGTCTCAACTTGGAATAAGAACAAGGAGTGAAGTCACCATCAGTCTTGCTATTGCTTCATCTGAGCCTGTTTGGTCACCTTTATAGTCACTGTTGCCGAGTAACGTAGCTTGTGTGTGTGTGTGTGTGTGTGTGTTGGATTTAGAGTGAGGTGAGCAAGGGTGAGGTGAAATGAGTAGTGGGAGAAAATGAGACGGAAATAAGATGGATGGATTTAAGAACACCTGCCCTGCTTAAGTTTTCCAGAGTTCATGTGCATTTTTTCTTTGATTCTCAGAGGAATGAGACTCTAATCTCGGTGACAAAGCACGGTGTTTTGATCTACGTACAAAAAAAAAAGAGAGAGATTTGTTTCATAGCACAGTTGTGAATCAGAGCACGTGCTCACCTCCCCAGAAAACCTCCTGGATGCTTTCACTGACTCAATAAACCAGATTCTAATTCAGCATCAGTGAATCAGCTCCAGATATGTCCTGATGGTATCACAGAGTGAAAGCAGCCTTCCTGCTCGATGTCACGAGGGATGATTCTCTGCGTATGAAGAGCTAAAATGAACAAGTCAAGATAGTTGTGAGATTTATTCTCTGATCAGAAGCAATATTAGCGGATCAAATAGTTTTTTTTATGTGTTATTCAGTGCATGAAGAAGCTTTTAATGTAAATGAGACATTTCCTCTTTTTAACAGGAAACATCATCAGAATATCTGTACAGTAATCTGAGTTGTATGTATTTGACTGTATCAGTACCTTTGCTCTAAATGAACAGACGAGAGAAAGGACATTAATGTGACATACTCTTTTTTACCCTTTATATAAGTCAGTGATTCCCACCTAGAGTAGGGACCTTAGGTTGTCTGTGGGTACCTGGAAAGACTGCAGAGTAGATTATCTACTGAAAAAATAGAAATTATGATTTAATTTAAAAAAAGAAGTCCACTTATTGAGTTACACTATAAAAATAAAAACTAGCTAGCAAGTGCAGAGAGGTCTTTGTATTTAGCTGGTGAAAAGAATATTTATTCACTTGTGCACATAAGAATGAAAAAATGATAAAAGTCATCAAGATGGTATGTTTTTAAGGAGGGCGATGACTCCATAGTAGAATAGGGAACCCCTCTGGATCTAGACACTAGTGATGGTAGAGGTGGTGAAGATGAGATGAAGATGTGGAGAAGATGAAGTGCTGATGGTCTAGATGACTAGAGGAATGAGCCTTTGTTGAACGAGCCTCATCCTGGACTCTGGATACGATGGCTGGAGGTGAACGGGGTAGACAGCAGCAGAGGAGAGAGCAGATTAAAAATTTGGCAGTAGCATCCTTATTGGCTGATGGAGGTCGTGGTAAAGTTTGATCGGATGACTTAAAGAGTGAACACCCATCGTCAGCTGATTAGAGGAAGCAGTGGGAGTGGGAGGGAGGGAATTGTGAATGCATGAGCATAAAGACATCACGAGTAAACTTACACTGAGCTTCATTTAGCTAACACAAATAGTTAACGGTTAGTTCAAGCAGGAGAGACTTGTTCCAAGAGAAAAGAGTACTTACTTGCATGTGAACACAAGTATGAGAAATGTGAAAAGTCTTTGGCGATTAGACCCCATCATGATGTCATCTATTCCAGGAGGGTGGTAAAGACGTAGTAGGTAAGAAAACTCCCCCTATGGAGTCCAGATGCTGGTGGTGGTGGTGAAATGAGATGAGATGAAGAAAGAGCTGAGGATCTGGATGCGAAGAAGAGTGGGCTTTGAGCTTGTCCTCGGCTCTAGATAAGGTGACTGGAGGTGAATGGGGTGGAGGAGGGCGCGATGATTCCTCCTACAATGATGGTTGACAAGAGCAGAGGAGAGCAGTTTTAAAGTTTGGCAGCAGCAACATGAAAGGCTGAAGAAGATTGTGGCAAAGTTTGATAGGCTAAAGGAAAGGGAACGCCCCCTGTCAGCTGATTGGAGGAAGTGGTGGGTGTGGGATAGAGACAGGATGAATATAGCATAAAGAAAGTCCTCCTAATTGAACTAACGCTGAGCTTCATTCAGCTAAAAGTAATGCGTGAATGGCTGAATTAGGTTGCAAAAGAAGCCTACTGAATGGATACGTTGTTAAAATAGAAATCTAAAACTAATGAATAAATGGTTTCTATCCCAGCTGTCACTGGGCGAGAGGCAGGGTACACCCTGGAGGAGGCTGCCAGACTGTCACAGGGCTGACACACAGAGACAGAAACCATTCATGCTCACATTCACACCTACAGGCAATTTAAAGTCACCAATTAACCTGCATGTCTTTGGACTGTGGGAGGAAGCTGGAGAAACCGTGTGTCAGCTTCCTCCCATGCTGACACAATGATTAGTATCTGGAGATATTTCCAACATGTTCTTAGTCTTAACTCATCAAATACAGCAGCTCGGACACTGGCACTACGCTTCAAACTATGAACTCTAGGTATCTCTCTACTGTCAGTTTTGGACGCTCAGGGATGCGCTTGTTACGTGCATCGCATCTTTTAAAAATAAACTTCTGTGTTTAAAGGAAACACAGGTTTCTTCACCAAAACTTCAGGTTTAGGCAACAAAACTACTTGGTTAGGGTCAGAGGAAGGATCCTGGTTTAGATTTAAATAGGTAGGTTTCTTATGTATGTTAAATTACTTAAGTGTTAACATGTCACGTGACATTAGTAGTGTATGAGGATATGAGGCTGGCATTTCTTGTTGACTAAAGGTGACGGAGGTACAAATCTTATTCTGTGAAGCTGAGGGGATGATATGAAGGAGTTTTTTTAGTGTCAGAATTAAAGTTTAAATGCCACCTTATTTTAAACTGTTTGCATAGACAGCCATTACTGTTCTGCAGTGGGTCTGAACACACACACTCACACACACTTGTTTTGTTACCCTGCTCAGACCTCTGCCTCCTGCCTCTGGCTGTCTCCAGCTAGTGACAGATTGATTGGCAGCTTCATCTCTGCTCGGTGAGCAAATGTCAGTGTTAAGCTAACTTTCATTAGCGCCCCAGCCTGGGATTTTTACTGAAGGCCCACATAATAGCTGTTCACTGATTAGTAATGAGCTGCGATGGTCTTGGCTGAAATGACAGCAGTAATTACATGTGGCGTTGAGTGCAGAGAGTCGGTCGCGTCTCCTGTGTGCAGTCCTTTCTCCTGTTACCTCCGTCAGCCTGCAGTGTTTGGTTTGTACAGATATACTGCGCTGATGAGGCTGCTTTTTTTCTATGTGAAATGGTTTCAGAGTTAAATGGCCTTGAACGTGGAGGAAAAAACACTAAAGATAAAGTGCAGGTGATAAAAACACCTACATTCCTCAGCATACCAACCAACCAGCCAACCACAGGAATCCACTCCCACTTCTTTATGTCTTTCATCTTCTGCTCGTCCTAATTTGCAGATTTAGCTGCCGTATCTTATTGACATCGGCTTCATTTAATTGTTAAAGGTCCTACAAATGTACTTTACTCAAGTTAAGTACAAATATGTTAAATTTGTATTTGAAGGACACTATTTAAATAAATGAATTCCACCAGTGCTTTCACACTTTGCATTCTGCTCCTTGCTCGTTCCTCCAGCCTGCAGCAGTGACAGGTATGAGAACCATCCACAGCCTCTGAAGTACAGAGAGGATCTGCTCGTACTAAATCTCCACGGCTGATCACAGACAGACGGACAGATTGAGCTGATATGTGATAAAAATGTGTCCAGATTTTTGAACATCTGTGTTTTTTTTAGCTTTGTGTCCTAATACTCAGAACACTTCACTGTGCAGGATAGTAAAAACATGTTGTCATGAATGAAGGAAAAACTCTTCCCTCCCATTATGCTGCCAGCTTTAATCTCATGTTGTACACATGTATGCAAACTGTGCTGTCAGTCACAGTCAAATGCTTTGTGTAAACACAGTCTGTTAGCTATGTCAGAGGTCAAACAGCTACAACTAGTTTACAGAAACTGCACCTTTTTCGATGTTTGAGCTGCCAGAGCGCACAGGAACGTCACTCTGCCACTTTTTTCTCAAAGTGAGGAAATAGAATATTTGTAGTGTATTTAACTGGGTTGAAATCAAACACAGTGGCAGCATTATGATGATGGTTGGTTCTGTTTAAAAAAGCAAAGACAGTGTAACAGAGGGGACTTTACAGCGGCCCTTTCACGTGATGTCTGTATAAAAAAGAGCCATAGTCGAGCCTATTGGATGAGTTTGACCTCTGCACTGCAACTTTACCTCAGAATGGATGTTTCGAATGTGGCCTTCGAAATGAGCCACAGCTTCGAAACTACTCCAGTACTTAAACAAATAGCACTGTGTCCCTGTGTCTGTGTGAAACTGAATATTGTATTTCTGTGTTTGTGTGATTGGATCTGTTGAGTGTGTGAAGAGCTGTGACAGGGAGACATATAGCTGTAACCTGACATCATCAATAATGTACATGAAGGCAATCGAGGGGAACCTGAGCTTGGGCTGAAAAAACAGGTTTACAGACTCCTCACACAGCTTCACCAACAACAACAACCTGTGCTTCTATACCCAACATGTAATCAATGGGTGATATCATTTGTGTGTGAGAAGCTAATGTACACAGTGATTCAGTTTAACAGGCTGCTCTGGCTCCATGGAGATCTATGTGAAAACCTCCTGTCGCTCACAGCTGATCTATTGTTCACAGAACATGAATAAACAAGGTCCACTCTGTCCTGCGCTTAAAGCTGACACACTGACACACACACGCGCACACACTGCTCAGTGACTGACAGAAATGTAATTAAATCACAAAACAACATCCAACCTGTGTGACTTTATTACCAGACTATTAAAGCCTCCTTTCAAAGCTCCCCAGGAACCAAAGCGTACTTCAGTATTTCACACGCGGCGGTGACATAAGGTTCAATGATTAACTGATCATGAGGGAACAAAATTTCAGGCTTCAAATGTTGTCACAAAGTCCTGTAAACATGCCGGGTGGGTTTGAGCCCTCGCAGGCCTCGGCTCTGCTTCCTGAGACTCTGATGGATCTGAGCGGTCTAGATGAAGGTGAGACTTTACGGAAAACCACTGAGACTCCGGGAGGTCTGCGGCCTCAGGAGAGATATGCAGAACAGACGTTTACCAGAATTTACTCGTCTTCGTGGAGAGTAATGTTGGAAGGTTAGTTTGAAAGAGAGGCTGTCTACATGCTGTACTGAATGTCATTGTTTTCAAGTTTGTTTTCGAATGAAGCTCTGAATGTCCGTTGTAATATTTTATGACATCATCACCTTAAAAAAAGTCCTCAAACAAAATCCTCAGTTTGACTAAAGTGATTCATGGAGGTAGATGAGTCTTTTTCCTTTAATCAACTCTCTTAAATGAATAAATATAATTTATATTGCTGTTAGATGTTAGTTGCAGTTAGGTTATGAGGTGGGTGTTAGGGTTCGTCACTACAGGTCAAACTACAGTTGATTTTTAAAGGTCCATTGAATTACAATAGTTGATCCTGTACTGATAACAGTCAGTGTTTTTACATGCATGGTTAAGTCAAGCTATACTAGGCCATCTTATAGTGGGAATTACATGTTTACATGTTTGTTAAAAGTCTGGTTTTAGTTGGACTGACACAATAAACCAATTTTCTCTCATGTCATGTAAACATAGTACATGATTACTGGTAATCTTAAGTGCTATATCGTAGGCGACTGAACTTGCTTGAGTTTCTTAAGACATTTCACCTCTGGAAGAGGCCTCTTGGAAACGAGGTGAAAGGTCTTCAAGAAACTCAAGCAAGTCGCCTACGACATAGAACTTAAAATTACCATGACTTGGATGACTGAGAATCTTCACCAACATGAGTACAGGAAATGTAAGTTGGACCTTATGTTGAATATTTTCCACAAACAGGTGAGTTTTAATCCAGATTTTCTGTTTTAAAATGTTCAGTGTATTTTTGGGCCAAAAAAAGCCCAGCACACAACACGCAGTGATTACCTCAGAGAGAGGGATGGAGGGAGTGAGGTAGAGTCAAAGAAAGAGCTGAAAATCGTTGCCTCGTCCCATTCACTACACAAACACATATTGATTTCCAATTCCAATATTCCCACAACTCCAAGCACACGGACAGACACAGAGAGGCAGCGAGGTCACAGTTTCCAATAAAGGCTGTTTGCTTATTTGTCTTTGTTCACATAACTGTCCCACAAAATGTCTTTTTTATTAAGTTGGTCAGCGAGGAGGCTGGACAGACGAGCTTAGAGAAAGCAGGTCAGCGGGTATTTAGGTGGACAGAGCCGGGCGGGGGCGGCCGCGTGTCTGTCTCTCTGGACGTGTGAGTGATGCTTTGGGGCGTCGTGGACATTTGGGAACAGTGACGTTGCCGTGGCTGTCGTAACTAATCCAGTGTGTGCATGCGTGCGTGTTGTGCATGTTTCCACTGTCACTTTGACATGTCGGTGCATGACACACGATGCCATCCAGGAAACTATGGCCACGTCCTCCTAAAGCCTTTAATGCAGCGCTCTGTTTGGCCTAAAAGGGCATCTATCAGTTATAATCCAGAGCCTGCTTTAAGCTCCATCTCCCTCCTCTCTCCCTCTCTGGTTTTACTTCTACGCTCTCTTTAGCTCAGATGTGATCATTCTCTCCATCACTGAGCTGCTGCCAGGGAAAAATCTCAGCACAGATGGAGAGATGCTAAAGAGAAATGGGAGCAAAAGCTGGAGGGAAAAAGAGAGAAGATGCAAGAAAGGTCAGAGTGAAACAAACAAAAGGATGTTTTTAAGTAAAAAGCAGAACAAATGGTTTGAAAATTGGCACACAGAAACAAAAAACAATACAGCGAACAGAAAATAGATGAGAGACACGAGAGATGAAAAGAGGACGGAGATGCAACAAGTGGGGACACACTGAGAGCAACAGTATAATAAACAGAACAATAGTCATTGTATTGAACAGGCACGAAAGCAGGTGAAGTGTTTACAGAAGCTCGCTCTTCGCTCTGTACTCAGCACGACAGAATACATTTGTCAAGTGTATGAATAAATAAGAGAATATTATTACACGTGTGGTTAAAGTCGACCCACATGAGCAACAAGGCATCATGTGTTCTGCCAAGGAAACACAAAAGGACCCTCTTTTGTGGCCAGACGCTGTTCAATGTTGGTCATTACAGTCAAACAAGAGCTGCAACAGGGGCTCTGAGACTGAAGAAAAAGAGGTGGTGGTGGTGGTGTCTAGTTGGCACAACACAACTCCAGACTCTGATCATCAGACTCGACAGACTGCAGCTGTTTGAAAAAGCAAAAGCAAAAGCAAAGGCGTGGGAGGCTTTAAAGACTATAGAGGTCTACTTTAAGAGAAGAGCTTCTGGAAAACAAATCAGCAGCTAAAGAGGGGGGAGGTTTGTATGACGCTTATCAGTTCAATTTTCCACAGAATACAAAATTGGAAAGTATTTTTTGTTCATCAGATCAATATATAATAAAGATTTTGGAGGCGTTTTTTATTTTTCATTTGTGGAATGTTGGGGGAAAAAATGAATAATTGAAATTTGATAAGCCGAGAGGTTTTATTTCCATTTGTTTTGGACTGCCTAAGAGGGCTGGCAGTAAGTGCATGACTCAGCTTACGTCTGATGACGTCTTGTCTCGCCTACTGTCACTAGGGCCAGTTATAGGTACTCACTAACTTAAAGGTATCAATCAAAAAGTACTATCGAAACACCTCCAGTTAAATAATACCTCCATTCAATCCTTTCTATGCCGAGGGCTGATCCTGGAACGTCCCAGACTCACAAATAGATCATCAAACTTTCTGCTGCTTCCAACGGAAAATTACAGAGCTATCAGGATATATCAAAGACATCTGGACTGGAAAAACTGGATTTCTACAGATACCTGCAACTTAGGGACTACTTTGATAAAAAAAATAAAAATAAAAAATAAAAAAATTAAAGCTTAAAGACAAATGAACACAACCTTATTACTATATTCTCAAATGCATATATAATGGGAGAAAATAAAAAGTTGGTTCACAGACTGCAGAAGTATTCAAATTTTAAAGAATCATTTTACAAAAATACCAGAACAAGTGGATAGAGATTAGAGACACTGGTAACAACTGCAAACTCAACGTCCCTGAGGGAAACAAACAACAATCTGAGCCTGTCAGTGGCAAAACAAACACTTTTAGTGGAAGTAAATTGATGTTGCACAAGTACCCCGAGTGGTTACACTGCAGTGTGTTTCTCCACTGTCTCTCTCAATACTGGATCAATTTTAAAACTTGTTTTCTCCATTCATAACCTAAACACAAAAATGTGGAGGAAATGTGAGGAAAAATAGGTCCAGGTTGAAACATACAGAAGTTACGCCTTACAAACTTTTGTCCCAGCATGAAAGGCCCACGAAAAGGTAATCCACATGTCTTTGTTTACCAGCGATCCAAGAGCAGCAAGCGTAGCTCTGGAACTTCTTCCCTCCTGTTCAAGATCTGTCAGCACATTATATTATCAATGGAGGACACCTGACCCACCCCACAGACATTATGACCCTCTAGATGGGCATGCTGACGTACTGCAGCAGCATGATTTCCAACTGATGTGTATTGACGAATGAATAAAGACCACAGCACGTGTTGATGTCATAGACTGTCTGTATGCTGGACGAATAAGAAGGAGTTCCTTGTTTTTTTCCATGGTTGTCTGCGGCAAGACGTCCTGGATCCTGCTTTTTCTATTTTTCATAATTTTATAAGGAAAACTGAACTGTTAAGTGCTACACGGACCACAAAGAACAAAATTGTCCAGTTATTTTAAGTAATTAAAACTGGCAAAATCTAAACGCTGATGAGTGGTGACATAATCGTACGAGACATTTCTTGGCGGCTTTGCACCCGAAGACGAACTGACGAGCTTTGATTGAGGCTTGATTAAGCATTTCAGGCTTGATATGAAAGTGGCTCAAAAATTTGCATTCATGCATTATTCATTTACATCATCATCGGTCAAATTTTAGTCTAGTGATGATGTTTTATTGCCACACCCGCCTTGAAAATGTGTGCAACGTGGACACCCACATATGATTGTTAAACATCTTGTTCCAACACCATGAGCATCAACCTGCTGCTGTCACAGCGTCCACTCCTCTGGGAGGGTTTTCCACGAGGTTAGGGAGTAAGGGCGTTGTCATAGAAAGGTATCCACATACTTTGGTCTGTACATCAGATATTGCACATGTATAATGATGTGCAATAATAACGGTAATAATTTAATAAACACGTTGGTCCACGACCAATCACTCAAAAAGTGCCACCAAATGGGCAGAGCTACATTTGAAGTACCACATACAAACTATGCAAGTCACTGAATCCTCCACAACAAGTTCCTGCAAATGTTTCACAATAAAAGCCTTTTTAGAAAATAAGGGGATTCTCTCAAGTGAAATTAAAATGAGCTTTTAATTTTAAACGGACACAGGAAATGTTGAGTTTGAAATGACGGCTTAATGCATTAAATATAACAGAACAAACAGGAGCAGATTAAAACTAAAAATAGAGTGAGAAATGACGGCCTGTTTCTAATGTAGTGTGTTTGAACTGAAGCTGGTCCCTCTGCAGCTGTGCTGAGTAAAGGCCCAGACACTGTGAGTTTGATTCCTTTATATCCTCCATTATGAAGAAAGAACATTCTCTGCTAGCTTGATGCTAATGGCAGTACTCAGCGGGTTGAAGAATTGTCTCTGCTTCTTCCTTTTAACTCTGAGTGCTAACGTCCCTACAGGAAGTATCATAAAGGCTGGGCCGTTGTTGTCCTACAGTTTCCACGGCAGCAGATCGCTCTGTGTTCCTATTGGTCGTGGAAGACAAAAAGACTTTCTGTTGGGATATCGTGAGATGTCCCCGGTGTGGCATCGGTTATCATCTCCTATGACACGCTGCACGAGGTAAAACGATAGATTATCCCATATGACACTCGCTGTCGTTCACAATCTGAGCCGTCACTGTGTCAGGCTGATGTCGTGTAGTGTGAACCCGACATATCTGATAGTTGCAACTCTAGATGATAGCAGCACTTTCATGGCCGTCCACTCTCATGTTGTTGGGATATTTTTCTCTGGATCTGCTGTTACTACAGCACGGCTGAAAATACTACAGAGTATCATTAAAAACATAACCTTTAAAAACATAGACATTAAGTATGCGACATAAAATATATTCATGTGTGTGACACTCGGCGTGCTGCTCCACTGATGTCCTCGCCTTCAGTCACGTTCACGTCTGTCATGATTAGACATTACTATATATATCTGTACGTTGCTTTACGTCCCCAAACCTTTACAGCTCCTTATAATAAACCAGAGCCACTCCTACACAAATACCCACAACCACACACTGTGTGTATATTTATATGTATACACACACACACACACACACACACACACACACACACACACAGATTTGATATGATCATCAGTGCTGCA
>JAPZEB010000005.1:4081886-4095659 GCA_029783705.1 Chaetodon striatus
CACCGCATGGTAATATGGACTGCACTTGTGTAGCGCCTTTCTAGTCTTCCAACTACTCAAAGCGCTTTTACACTACACGTCACATTCACCCATTCACACACACATTCACACACTGGTGGCCGAGGCCACAGTACATGGTGCCACCTGCTACTCAGTAACCATTCACATGCTCTCACACACCAATGGAAAAGGCATCAGGAGTGATTTGGGTTTCATTATCTTGCCCAAGGATACTTCCACATGCGGACTTGAGGAGCCGGGGATTAAATCCCCGATATTCCCATTAGCGGACAACCTGCTCTACCTTTGAGCCACAGCTGCCACAGCGCAGAGCCACTTAAAGTGGAGAACAATGATATATCTACTAATATGTGATTATAAAGTTCTGATTGTTTTGAAAGATGAAAAGAAGCTTGATCAGCCTTGAACAGCAGGTGCTGAGATGCCGGTTCTTCCAGGAAATCTCATGTTCTCATTGCCCGGCATTATTACCTTCATGATTTCAGGAACTTTGGTTTGTGAACTTGAACATTGACATTCTGAATAATATTCTATGTGCTGAGAAAAAGATTTCTTCTTCAGACCTCATTAACGGATTATGAACGGGTCACTTTTTCACCTCCTCAATTGTGGGCGGACAGTTGTTGAAGTGAACAAAGCGGAGAGCAGAGGTTATAAATATAAACCACGCAGAAGCTTTAACAAGAGTCAGATAGCCTAGCCTCCCTCCCCAAATTACAGGAGCATTCAACAGGTGGACCATCAGTTCCAGAGGATTGGCAACTACAAAAAAAGGGTTTGTGTGCAATAATGACGTTTTGGTTTGGTTTCTCCTCTGTGTCGTGACAATCAAACTGTAAAGACAGAACACAGTGCGCTCTTGTAGCTGCTCATTTTTACGCCACTAAAGAAGGAAAAATTAATTCAAGCAGAACACTCGTCATTGGAGGCAAAGGTTTGGGTGCATTTAGGATTTAATAATCTCCAGGGAGCCTAACATGACTCACGCCACATAGAGCTTTTAGAAGTGTTCTTCTCAGGCATGTGTGATGTGCACTAATAACAGGAAGGATTTAGTTATGTTTTCAGACCAGTGAAGAATGAATCAGATGGTAGCTCATCTGCTGTAGGAGGTTTCAATCAAAGTCCCTGTTTGACTAAAACGGTAAGAAACAACCAAAGAGTCTGAGGGAAATATTAAAATAATCTGGGAAAATATTAATAAAATTACAAGAACTTTGGTGCAAAAACACCAAATCTTATAAATAACACATTTTCTGTATCCACTATTGAAAATGTTTTTGAATCCACAGTAACAAAGGCACTTGACTGTGTAAAAGGGATGAATGTTTCTGATACTGATGCAAGGGTTTTTAAAAATGTCTGTCTTACTGCATAATAACTGCTTTTAATTGTGTGCTGTCCCTGTAAAAATGAGCACTAAAACTAAACAAATAAAGCTGAAAAAAGTCCATGGCAGGTATGTTTTGTTATGTATTTTGTCATTGAGGAAAATGAAATTACATTCATAGATTTGTACCCCTGATAAATTGAATATTTCTGACAATATCAGTCAATAGTTCCAGATAATGTGACTGCAAAAACGACTTTGAGAAATCATTCAAATTCTGAGTCAATGCCTTGAAAATTAATCGAGTATCACTTTGAGAGTCCTCACTCTCAGTATCACAGCATCATGGCAAAGCCGTCTGTTGTCGCATTTGCTTTTCTTCATCCCTCAGCATCAATCTGTGTCTCTGCTGTCGTTTCATCACTGTCTCCATTGTCGTGTTGAGTGTCTCTCAAGGGAGGCCCTCTAGCAGTCTTCCAACCACTCTCCACCTCTCCTCCGCCTTGCTTCGCTCCCTTGTGCTCCACTTTTTCGCTGTATTTTTACCCCCAAACATGAATCTTTATTTCTCCCACAAGCTCTAACATTGTTGTATCGCTCTTTCTGGTCCTCCTCCCCCCTCTCACAGCTGGATAGGACACACACAGGGCAATAATGAGAGCACACAACGAAGTCTGCAGGAGGCACGCTTTCATAGGCCATCCTGGATCACCGTAACCATGGAAATAAGTACCACTGTGGTGACACATACACACACACTGGGATGTGGTGCTCTTGACTCCTCAGACACCGAATGCATTCATTCTGAAAAATCTTTACTCTGAACCGTTTGACGCCACATCTCTCCGCAGGAGCAGCCTGGACCCCCGAGGACACTTGAATGCCTCGAGGGACAAAAACGCAGATATCATCTTACAGTGAGAACAGCAAAAATATACATTACAAGATGGAGTGATTAAAACATACACACCGTGTTCAAGATGACAAAAAGTCTATGTGTCAAAAGAACATGAGCAGAGGCTGCTTCACACACATACAAGCCAAGTTATGAGCCCTAAAGGCTAAATACAGGATGCCCTGGTGGCAGCTAGGTTAAGACCTGAACCAGAACCACAACATCCATGATTAGCATCCATCCAGAGACCTTTGTTACGTGTCATCCTCAATCTCCCTCCCTCCCCCTTAGCCTTTTGTCATCTCTCTTCTGTCAGTGATCCGAAAGAGGCAGAAAATATTCTTTATTATTCTTTATTATATAATATTCTTCTTTAAAATATGCGAGGTAGACAGGGACTACATAGGGACATTTGCGTTTTCACGTTGGCCATTGTCGTTCGAAACCTCTCAGATACAAGAGCGACACTGATTTTTGATGTGAAACTGCTTTATTCAGTGTTTTTACTGATTTAAATCACCAGGTCTGTTTGTTTTGGAGACGAAGAGACCTCAGTGGATAATTTGGATCCCAGTAAAGACCTCCTCAACGTCTGGGGCTGGTTGCACAAAACACCTTTAGTTTGTTCCTTCAGTGTGACACTTAAGACTTACATGAAACAACAGCCGTTAAGTAAACATTTTAGGGAAACCTTTAGGAAAAAAGACTTAAGGATGCTTGGTGCAACCGATTTTATCTCAAGGAGACTTTGATTTGGATTGAAGGGAAAATCTTAACTTCAGGTGTTTTGTACAACTGGCCCCTGGATGTTGAGTTAACAGATGAAAAAGTTGAGCACACATTAGCAGATGTTGGGCGAACAGCCCGGCTCTGACATGCCACAAAGTACTGGAGAAACACTGATTAGTAACATGAAACTGTTTTAATCAGAGTGTTTATTGGTTTTAATCATCTGGTCCTTTAGTTTTAGAGAGGATGAGACCTCTGCAGATAATTTGGCTCGTGGTAAAAAACTCCTGAACAATAAACACTGAAGGAACTCACCACTAGATTAATCCCCCTAAATCCCTAAATCTTGCACACTGCTCCTTTAAGACATTTTTAAAGCATACAATGCCAAAACTGTGATATTACCAGGATCTGAAATGTGGGGACTTGTTGTTTTCCTTGGCCTTACATCATAAATAAAAATAATAAACTTAATATTTTGGGGTGTGGAAACATAATTGGACAAAACAAGACATTTCATAAAGTCACTTTAGGCTCTAGGATATTGTAACAGGCTTGTCTCACTGTTTTCAATGTTGATAGACCAAAAATGATTAATCAATTAATCGAGAACATGGTCTACAGGTTCATCTGTGACAAAAATAATTGTTAGTTGCAGCTCTAGTTGGCAGAGAGCTAATTAAGGTAACCCAGACATCCTTCCTCTCAGCCAGCTACTCCCAGGGGCTCCCAAGGTATCCCCCTCAATATGTTCTGGTCCTTCCCTGGGATCTCCTTGCAGCTGGACGTGCCTGAAATACCTGCACAACAGCCCAACTAGGAGTGATGACAAAACCCTACATGGCTCAGTGTCTTTTAGGAAGACGTGACCTCGCTAAGGTAGAGGAAACCAAAGTCTTTTCTCAAAGCCAGGGCTGGGAGGGGGCCGCACGCCAAAAAGAAGAATCCACAGTGATCACATGCAAACGACAAACAATCAAAGTGTGACCCTGAAATCACCCGTGAGTGTGAGTTCAACAGGCGTGAAGGTTAGAGGGGAAAGTTGAGCTAATTTTAAAGTGACAGGAGAATAAATAGGGAGAAAAAATTGACAGGAGCATCCAGTCTTGCAGTTTATTGAAAGTTGGAGTTCCTATTTGGCCGAGGTAAATTGCAGTCAGTGGAGAGAATATGAGGCTGACGCGCACTGCTGCACAGCTAATGGTTTGTTACCACAATGTTGTGGGTCATGCCGTTCCGAATTTCAATTACATCTGGTGAGAACACACCCGAGCACACAAACACGCACTCTCTATCTGCCTCACGCGGCTCTCAGGTGTGCAATAAGAGTATTTGCATTCACTCCAGTTTCATGCTTCACTGACGTGCTCCAGACTGAAGCTGCTCTCTAATACAGCACTGAGATAAGACCTGACTTCTCTCAGTGCAGAGGTAATTGCTCAAAAGAAATATCAAAAAAAGTCACATGCACACATATATTCATAAATAAACTCATGCATACACGCCATCACTGCACACACACACACACACACACACACAGTATAACAGAGGAAAACTGTGCCTGGAGCGCTCCGTGTCACAGTCTCTCCTGGTCGCTCCATGTTATTGATTTTAATAAGATGTCTAAGCAAAGACATCCTCAAGCAAGAGAGAAGGAAATATGAGGACAGGGAGACAAACAGAAAAATATGTTTTGCATGTAAAGCAGAGGACATGAGACTGAGACAGCAGAGAAGAGACAGAGTCAATAAAGCAGGAGCACGGAGCAATAAACAGAAGAAGGCTCAACTGTGACTCTGATTGTGATTCCTGATCGACTTCTTCTCATATCTGATTCCTGGTTCAGATTCTAGGCAAACTGATTTAGACAAAAAAAGTACCCAATGTTCACTGAAAGCAAAATAACGCATTTAGTTTTCGCAGATTGGCTCTGCAAAAGGACCTCTTTGCTATGACTGAATATTTTGAAACCTTTAGCTGACAGTTTTCTACCCGAGGAATCAGTATCGGCCATTCCATCGTCCCAGGTACAATAGAAAACATTCAGGACAAACAGTGATCTCCTCTGGGACGCCATCAGGACAATGGGACACAGTAAACTCACTATTGATGTGTCAGGGGACGCAGCCTATTGTTTCCCTCATAATGCTACATTGTGAACAACAAATCCATGTTGACTTCAACAGGAGGAGAGCTGGTTAACGTTAACGGTTAGCAGCTGGTGGCCAAAAGTAACTGCTGATGGAGGTTGTGTAGAGTTACATCATGATGCAGTCTGTTTAAAAAAATTTGCATTAGGTAATGGTAAATGATAACATTCTCATGATGTGTTCAATGTAATCTTGTAAAATGTGGTTTTAGGAGAGAAACTTGAATACATCCAGCTGTTTGATGGCGAAATGTGTCGATGTTTTCCCAGCAAAATCAAACAGATATTACAGACAGAGTTATGACATATTATATATAGTAAAAATACTACTGAAGCAGTTTTTTCCCCCATCCCCCAGCGTATCCACTTCAAACTCCTCATCTTTACCTATAAAGACCTTAACAACCTTGCTCCCCCTTCCTGTCTGAGCTCCTCCTACAGCACATCCCTGCCGCACTCTCAAACACTGCAGTTCCTCTAATGTCCACCTGTGGCTCTTATCAAGGCTTAAAGTTATGTATTATTAAGGGCGGAGTGACAGGCCATCTGTGAGTTGTCACCAGTCTGTGAGTCCAAGTATGGTCACTTCTGGTTCTGAAAATCCAAGATGGCGACGGCCAAAATGCCAAACTCGAGGCTTCAAAATGAAACCACAAACCAACAGGTGACATCACACCGGCTACATGCATTATTTTTATGTAGTTTATTCCTGCACTAGAACTATTGCAGCTTCATTCTCTAACAGAAGATACAATATCATTTTCACGGCTCGCCTTTCACTCACACTTTATGTACAAAGTAATTTTTTCGCCTGAAGTCTATTGTCTTCTGATTTCATGTATAACTACAGTGATGGTGTACCGAGCCGTGAACGCTGCCAAAACACATCTGAGCCAACAGAAGAACTGTGCCTGAACGCATCCTGTGTAGATGCTGACGGAGGACTGAAGCTCCTGCTATGCAGATGTGGAGATAACGTGTCGGCCTTCGATGTTGTGCCAGCCAGAAGCTGAAGCAAATTCAGAACGTCAGGTTGTTGACCCAGAAGCCACACGTGAATTGAAACTGCTGAATGTATTAGAGGGTTTCTACAAAGTGTAACCTTTAGCTTCGCTTCACCAGCTGCATTTCCATCCACCTGTGCATTTTCAAAACTCCAAAGTTTTCCCTCTCGGCTGAGGTGGGAATACAAAATGCAAGAAGGTGCGATGGAAACAGAGCTGAAGAATAAATCATGACGTAAATGAAGCTGTTGACTTAAATATCCACTCAAGCTTCCACCGAGGGAAAGAAAAATGGGGGCAGACGAAAACCAGATCAGATCCGTCTGGAGCCATAGGCGTAGATTATGCAGGGACACAGGGGACACGTCCCCCTCAGTATTAAGAACACGTGCATTCGTCCCCCCCAGTAAAAGCAAGAAAGTAGCAGGGGACTTTTAATATCATTAAAGACATGTCCACCTTAAACTGATGAATTCGCCTGCATGAAGGAATCTGAGAGCTCAAAATGTTCTGTCACAGGACGCCCGACCTCCCGTTTCATATGTGTTCTCAAATGTTAAAACAAAACCATTGCCCTTGTTTGGAGCTATGAGGAGACCGTAACCTTCCTCAGATGAAAACATACAACAAACATCAGTGCTATATTTACTTCATGTTTTCTGTATCTTTTATTTCTATGTTCTTTTAATAACATAAATTTATGGTGTGTCCTCTTCTTCTGCAACAGAATAATGGTACCTGATTAGACAATTAGCTCCACTCACCGTTTATGTCAATGAAGCAACTGCTAATATTTGTGTAACAGCAGTGAAGGGAGACACACATTCATTTGCATCCTTGCTGATTTTCAAAAAAATGAGTTAAATTTGATGTGACATTTGGATAGTAATGTTAGCAGCTCAAGCGACGACAATTTTATGTTTAAATATTTATGTTTTTCTAACACACTCGCTGTGCTGGTGAGTCAAGTAAGAGACAGGGAGGGAGGGGGTGGTGGAAAAAGGGGGAGGCAAGTCAAATAATTTTTTAAGTACTGGGAAGGGATTTTACCATTGATTTATAAAGAACATATGGCTATTGTCCAAACTACATTAATTATACTGAAAAAATTATATTAGAATTATGTTATCAGAAAAATAAAATTATTAAAATTATAATATTTTCTCATGTTTTAATTTTTAATCATTTTATAATCATAAAATGATTAAAAATTATACTAGAAACTGTAGAGGTGAGGTACTTGTGTTTTGTTTTGTTTTTTTGTGCTTGGGGGAAGGCATACAAATTTAAGTAGTTGCATTTTGTATTCATTTTACTTGATTTTTTAAATCATGTCTTTAAAACACACAGGTTTAAAAGGCCGAAATTAAAAACAAACAAAAAAAATCGCCGAAATGAGATCATTTATCATAGCTAGCAACTATAAAAATAAAAAAATATCATCAGATTTTCAAATGTCTGATGGTCCTTGGACACATCATGTACCAATCTTTCCTTAAAATAATGATATTTTCATCAGAATGACCTAATTCTATGTCTCATTTAGAATTTGGCAAAAAAATAACACATTTCCAAGAATTTCCACAAAATAACCAGCGCACAGGAAAGTGAAAACCACTTTTTTCAACTCTAGCATTTTGTCTTCAACTTTAAACTTTCAAAATATCAAAGGGTAAGTTTTGAAAATCTAATAATTAATTAATGTTGGAGGGAGGGTCATAGATTTTCTGCCAGTCACTGAGGGAGGATAAAAAAAAATATCTGTAGCTTCAAGGAGGGTCAAAATACATATATATTTTTAAAAAACAAAGTCACACCTCAGCCACGCCCCCCCTCTGACAAGTAAAGAACAGTCCCTAGGAGAGCAGTATGCCCACTCATTGCTCTAATTTCTGCCCACCTAACACTTTCTATGCAGAAAATGACCTTTCACCTGCCTAAAATAACTCGTCCAGCTTCTGACTAATGCATAATTTAAAAGGTAGAGTGATAAACAACACAACCTCAAACATGACTGAACATTAAATACATTGTTAAGAGTAAACCATTCATCACTGTGAGTCCCTACAGCTGAGGAAAGTATGACAGACAGAGGAGAGCAGGAGAGAGGTGGAATTAAACTCCTGATAAGATAAAGCACTGAGGCTAAAAGAGGGAGGAGGGACACACAATGGTAAGAGGACAGCAGGAGAGATGGAGTGAAGATGGAGGAGCAGAGACAGTCGAGTGTGTGTGTACATGTGTGCTGGAAGGCGCTTTAAGCGAGCAGGAGTGACAGGCGGAGACAGAGATGGAGAGGACAGCTTTGTGCGCAGGCAGACATGGAGCAGCGCTAAATAAATCAGCCAGCGCTGCAACTAAGTGTGACTGAAATGTTTACGATACGCCAGCATAATGGAGAGACAGACGGGCAGAGAGAGGGGGAAGCCCGCCTGCCTGTCATCCCAGAGACAGAACAAGAATTTAAAAAAGAAAGAACAGGCTGTGGGTGGATCTCTGATAGGTAAAGGCAGACTAAAGAACAGAGTTAAGTGCTCGTTCTTGTGTCTTAAAGGTGCTCGTTAAAACACCCACACCCATTATTTTCCATTTAAGCCCACACAGCGGCGTTGAGACGTCAACACAGACCTCTGACCCCTGAAACTCCAAAATAAAAGCAGCATTTTTCTGTAAATACTGGGTGGGTGCGTACACAGATGCATTGTGGGAGTTCGAACAGTCACGAATTTTAGGCAACACCAACATGAGCAACTGACAAAATTAAATGCACACAGACCTTCGAGGAACCTCACAGCTATACAGTACAAACCAGCGCTGCCAGATTTCTCAAAAAAAAAAAAATTCAATTTTCTCTTTCTCTTTACAAATGTGTAGTAGTGGCTGGGGGAAAAATCAATACAACAAAGTATCAGAAATTTTAAATTACAATATTTTTGGGGCGTCGGTGGCTTAGTGGTTAGAGCAGGCGCCCCATGTACGAAGGCTATTGCCGCAGCGGCCCTTTGCTGCACGTCATTCCCCTCTCTCTCTCCCCCTTTCACACTTATCTGTCCTATCAATTAAAGGCAAAAATGCCCAAAAAATAATTTTTAAAAAACAAAAAAAATTACAATATATTTTATCACAACACTCAGCTTATCGCAGCATATTTAAAATCACAATAATAACGTATCATGACTAAAGTATCGTGATAATATCGTATCATGGGTTCTCTGGTGATTCACACCCCTAACATACACTCAGCAGCCACTATCAGGTACACCTGTTCAACTGCTCATTAACGCAGAGAGCTAATCAGGCAGGCACATGGCAGCAGTCAATGCATTTAGGCACGTAGACGTGGTGAAGACTATCTGCTGAAGTTCTCCAACGGCCTCCACAGTCACCAGATCTCAGTCCAACAGAGCACCTTTGGGATGTGGTGGAACGGGAGATTCTCATCACGGATCAACTGTGTGATGTCATCATGTCAATATGTACCAACATCTCTGAGGAGTGTTTCCAGCACAAACAAATATTTTTCAGCTCCGGCACTTCGAAAAATCAGCTAATCAGCACAGAATATACGCTAAGCATCTCATCATGCTGCTGTTTGTAGCATTGTGTAAATTCACGATATTGCCACTGCAAAGAATTCATTAATACGCCAACTAGGGATGCACAATATTATCAGCACATCATGGGTATCGGCCGATATCGGCTTATTTTGCACAATGAATGAATACTACAGACACTGAACAGTATTGTATTTCATGTCTCCATCTGCTGGGGGCCGTCATGATAAGAGTATGTATGTATAATATGGTGTTAATTCCACAACAGAAGAGACTTGATGATCACCGAAGTTAGGTGGAGAAACTGGATATATCTGTATAGGTATCGGATATCGGCAAAAAATCCAACATTGTGCATCCCTAATGGGAACTGTACTCTGAAAGATCTCCAGATGATTAAAGGGGAAAGAAAGAAAAAAAAAAGAATTGTTTTACACAAAATAGTGTGTATTCTTAAAACTTTCTGTAGTTTCTTTTTTATTCTTTTGAAATACAACATACAGAGCTAAAAAAAAAATCCTCCAGGGTCCACGAACCAAACAGGTTGCGTCTTTCACTGATTGGGGACTTGAGACACTAATTGGGATAAATTTAAACACCGATGACACACAGAGCTAAGGTCACCTTTCTCAGATTAAACACAACTGCTAGCAACATAATGTCACCAATTAGCAGTAATTAGCCGGCCCCGGTGTGACTGTTCCACCTTCACGCTTAAGGGCATCGCACACATCGTATCATATGAATGTATATGTGATATAATGGGAAAAGACTGAAGGCTAAAGCTGCATGTTCCAGGATAAAAAACACCAGCGTCCTCACCAGCTGATTATTCCTGTAGAGGTCATGGACATAAAGAAACTGCATTGCTCTTGTACTGCAGAAGAAACCATGTTAGTCCTAGTATTATAAGTGTTATAAAGAGATATGCAATATTATCTTGTTCTAACTTTACAGTTGCTCAGCTCACATAGTTGTTTGTGTTTTTAGACAGTAAATTACACTCAAAACATTACAAGAGAAAAGAATGTTAGGATGAGGACTAACTGATGTGTTCGGTAAATGTAACATTATCTCAAATATTTAAAAAAAAAATGCTAATGTCCCAAAATATAGTAATGATTGCAGCAAATAAAAAGCACAGTTTAATCATTTTTTGACACCCTTGCTTTTATGTTTTTGGTTTTGGAAGCCGTCCTTCAACTGTTTGCATGCTCATTATTGTAGTTATTGCCCAGCTGGCACCGGACGTCAGTATGACATCAGTATGACATCAGTATGACATCAGTATGACGTCAAAAACACAATGGATTGTTACATTGGACAGATGTTGAATTTTGGTTGGAATGAATGTCGGGTTGACAATATTTTAAATATCTAACATTATGAGATTCAGCAGACATTGGGTTTTGGACCTTAGGAAATACTTTATTGATCCCCGAGGGGATATTGTGATTGGTTACAGCTGCTCTGATGTAAAGAATAAAGAATTATAGGAAGTAAGAATAACAGTGTGAAATAGAAGTATGTAAATATATAGTTCAGTCAGAGCCACTTTAGTCAAAGAACTTTATTTCCATGTGTGATATCATGTTTGGCGGTATGGCTCTGTTCTGGGGCCTCTCTGCCTCTCCTCGGCCTACTCAAAAAGCCTAAGGCAGAGAGAGCTCACCTCCCTGCACTTCCATGCGCCTACGCAGAAAGCCTAAGGCAGAGAGAGCACACCTCTCTGCCCTTCAATGTCTATATGCAGAAAGCCTAAGGCAGAGAGGGGACACCTGTCTGCCCATCCACACACAAACATGAGGACAGCCTGAGGCAAAGGGAGCACACCTCCCTGCCCTTCCATGCGCCTACGCAGAAAGCCTAGGGCAGAGAGAGGACACCTGTCTGCCCTCCCACACACAAACAGGAGGACAGCCTGAAGCAGAAAGAGCACACCTTCCCGCCCTTCCATGCGCCTACATGGAAAGCTTTAAGCAGAAAAAGCAGCAGCAAAGACCCCCGGGAACAGAACAGAGCAGCATCAATGACGAACAGAAATTGATAACTCAGACACAGCATGAAAAGGAGGAGCTGGGGTGGAGGCAGATTGTAAAGCAGCTTGCAGAGGAAGCAGCAACAGTAGGCAGGCCAGAGCAGTTTAAACAGGGCGCCCTGAATGAGATTTGCTCATTGGTTGGAAAGAAAGGAATCATGTGATCTGTCAGCTGAGTCCCTCCCATTAATCAGCTGCTCCATCAGTTGATTGGGCTGCTTGAGGTCAGCTGATGTAGCTGGGATGTGAGCTGATCTTAACATCGTGTCCTGCCTGAGCTAACGCTATGCTCAAGTAATTAAACTGAGTAGAAATAGAAATAAACATGTGCCATATGCTACAATGTTTAACACTAGTGCTTTACATTGTATTTTAAAGTATCAGTATCAAGTATCATTATCACTTTGCAAAACTCTATTTGCACACAGTGAAGGTGGCAGCAACCACACACTACAAACACACAGTCTGAGTAGCAGGTAAAAAAAAACAACAACTCACTCCGGCCCACCTACATGCTGCGAAGCGTCCGTGCCCAGTATATTTCAGCTGCTGGGTGTAAGTTTGTTTATGTGCTGGCCTTATTAAATCCAGTTTTTGAATACAAGCGTTTATTCTGAATATAAACAGGAATGGAAAATTAATTACTCTGAGGTACTGTGGTGAATAACAGCTGTTTTATTTTCTGTTTCTGGAAGCATTTTCTGAACTGTGCCTGCGGCAAAAGGACCTCATTAACTCTTACCTGCAGAAAAACATCTCATTTTTCATGTGTGACAATTTAAAATCCACAGCCTGTTGTGTCTTCTCTGTATGTTTGGAAGGGCCATTTTTTTTGTTAAATGTCTTTTAAAAATGTAAATGATAAGCATGCATTGTCTACAGAGTGTGTTAGCTGCCTGACAGACTGCCGACCTTTCACCTCATGTACGCATCCATGAATAGGAATGACTCCATGAATAGGAATAAGCAGGGATGCAAATTGAAGGGATGGACGACTTAACCCGATCTCTCTGTAATCCTGTCAGAGTTAGCTACAGCAGATTACCTCCGACGCTTTGACCTGAGGAGTGCTGAGCACTGTATTGATGATTTGTCATGGTATTGCAGAGGGGAGAGGAGACTAATAGGATTGAGAAGCCACGGACTGCTGCCTTGTTTAGACCACTGTCACGCAGACGGACCGATATAGACGGACCACTCACTAATATAGAAGCTCTAATGACACTGAAGAGATGTTCAGGAGCAAGACCTGCCTGTGTCTGACATCCTTCATGTTCCAAGTGCAATATTTACATTTGTGTCTGATTTGATGTCAGATGGATTTCACTGATGAATGAATCCTTACGTCTATTTGACACACACACACACACACACACACACACATATACACACTCTATATATGACACATGGAGCTACAAAAGTGGTATTCCATCTTTGCGAGCATTGTTGATTCAGGTGCTGTCATCTCACACAGTCATTAATAACCAGCTGATCTGAACAACACACAGACTGATGAAAAGACTAGAGGCGAAGGGAAATACACAGAAAATACATTCAGTACACACACGCAGTACTGTGGCCCTCCTGTCACCTACAGTACAATGATAAATGAAACGTACACAGTCTTCATGGGGTCACTGATTAAGTCACATCTGATCTCAGGACCTTCTTTTATTAAATCCCAGACTTTGTGCAGATTTTTTCAAACTTAGAGCTACAACTAACATCATTTTCTCATCAATTAATGTGATTCAATTTAACTACAGTGGCATCATGGCTCAGTTGGTCTGTCCAACTCTGTGGTCTAAACAGAAACATCTCAACATCGATCAGACCAGCCCAGACACCAGAAGAAAAGGTTCGCATCATGTGTTTCTGCCAATCATGGTACATTTGTATGTTTTCATATGTATCATCAGGGTTGTGACAATATTAGATCTTCACAGTGACCTCCTCAGAAAATATGGTCCACTTATATATATTAACATACTTTCCAGCTTTTCTTTGTAGTAATATCATCTGTTTTATATTGCTTGTTTTAGAGCTGTATATC
>JAPZEB010000005.1:4108731-4124529 GCA_029783705.1 Chaetodon striatus
CCTCGTCTACAGAGATCGCCATGTTGCACCGCCATGTTTCTACAGTAGCCCAGAAGGGACAAACTGGCTCTGGCTCTAGATAGGGACTGTGTCAGCAGCCCATCTGTGACGAGCCAAACAGCACCGGAAAAACATGCCACTAAACCCTATAAATCCTACACAATGCTCCTTTCAACTGACAGCTGTCTGAGGATGGTACATAACCACCGCTGTGTGTGCTTGTTGCAAAAAGGGAAAACTGTCATGTACCAACGTGTTTACGTGTGTGACTCGATCCAGGTGATATAACCATCAAAGTCGACAGCTCCTCTCTTAACGTCGTCAGTTAATTGAAGCGAAAACATTTCCATAAAACCTTTAAACATGGACATTTATGCTCAATCAATGCAGCAGCAATACATTCATATTTAGAATATTTCCCTACACAAAAACTCAGGAAAAATTTCAGTTTGACTTAAACTAGGGCTGCAGAGAACAGCTGCTTTATCAACTAATCTGCCTGTTTTTTTAATAAATCAATAACTGTTTTATCTGCAAATTAGTGTGTCAAACCTGAGCACGACTGAGTATTTTGTTTTCTTCACGTGTAGGAGCATTTTACATGGCCTGTATCTCCATTTTCATTTTGGATTATTTTTGTATGTGAATAAAAATCTGAATAAAAACACTGTTTAAAAAATCAAAAATTGTTTTGTCTGCCAAATAGTAAAAAACTGTCAAAATGTTCTCTTTAAACGTCTTCTTCTATCTGACCAGCAGCTCAAATTCCCAAAAATATTTAGTTTACAACCACCAACAGGCAGAATACCCTCACATATTTCTGCATTAAATGACTGAAACAATTATTCTACTGTCAGAATAGCTGCAGATTTATCAACTAATCGTTGCAGCTCGGTGAGGACTGTCAGTCTCAACCAGTTAATAATAATCTGACATATTTGGGAGGACTCTGAGAGGTATTGATACCCAGGCTCAGCTGTCCGTCACAGCTGATCGCGCCTGTCACTGACATCACTCCTCTCATCTGTCCATCCTTTCATCCACTTCCTCCCCAGCAGCAGTCAAAGGACTCTCTGTTCAGCTGGATCTTCCAGATGGGGCTCGCTGTTCTGACTTACGGGCCTCCGATACAGTACGGACGAGAGGCAGGCTGGCAGAAATCACCGCCTCCCCCGCGACTTAACCGCTGACATGAAATATGGAGCGTGATGTCAGCATCACATGTGAGAAGGTCATAAAGAGTCCGTCCTATAACGTCCTCCTCCGGCCTGATTTCTGACACAGGTGACACACAACCTGAGGTGGAGTGGACATGTTAGATAATTAAAAGATAATGATCCCCTAACATGATCCTCACTTCCACGCTTGGGGCCTTCAAGGGGCTCGCTGACCTGCAACCTGAGCACAGGTGAGGGTGGAAAAGCATGATGTCACCATGACATCAGCCAGTAGGTCAGTAGGTGAGGGGTCTTTTCAACAGTGGTGGAAAGTAATTAAGTACATTTACTCAAGTGCTGCACTATTTGCTGCTTCTTCATATGTCCGCTCCTGGAGAGCAGTGTTTTGGTTTTACTCCACTACATATATGTGACAGCTGCAGATGTTTTAATGACCTCAGACAACATGTGATGAGCTCATCAATCGGTGGTTTCTCACCCTATTTGGCTAAAAAAGGCCCATACAGCTAAAATTATCCATTACTTCACAAATAACATCAAAATATGAATAGAAATATTTGCTCTTCTTCTTTTGTGCCCCATTAATCATCTCATGACTCCTCAGATTCATCTGGCGACCCTTTGAAGGGGCCCGACTTTTAAACTGGGAATTTAAGTATCTAACAGTATATTAAGTAATTAAATCTAGTTCCACCACGTCTGGCTTGTCCAGCTACAACTGCTGCTAACACACTGATGCATCAGTAGTAAACGTACAACATGTAATGTTCTGCTGCTCCCTCGAGACGGAGCATTTAGCACTCAGTCAGTTCATCCCAGTCAGGATTCTTTTAGTGTTCATTGTTCAGGAGGTTTTTACCTGCAAACAAATTATCCACAGAGGTCTCTTCCTCTCCAAAACAAACAGACCAGGTGATTGAAACCAGTAAAAACACTTAATAAAGCAGTTTCACATTAAAAATAAGTGTTTCTTCAATGCTGTTGGGCACAGCAGGGGCTGGAGTCCAGCTGCTGCAAACATTTTCTCAGCTTGCTTCTCTGATAACTTAAAATCCAGACATCTCATGACTAAAGTCTTTCATCAAGTTAAAGAATATAGTTTAAAATGACAAAGATATAAAAAGTGTAGAGTAAACATGTGGATTAAAACCAGATAAAAAGTCAATTTTTTACAGCTTCTGGCAAAAAAAAACATAACAGAGATGCATCACAAAGATATGACGCTGCTGACAGGCGACAGAGAGCGTATGACACAGAACACACAGGAACATTTTCTTCCAGAGCAGGTCCTTTAAAGGTCCAGCGTGTTAGATTGAGTCCTTTACATCTACACAGGGAGCAGGTCCTGTGTACAGAGATCACCATGTTGCACCACCATGTTTCTACAGTAGCCCAGAACAGAAAAAATCTGTATTTTCTGACACTCTTGTCGCAGCGGGGCTGCTAACTGACATGAAAACAATCACTGGTCCTGGCAGAAGCTGTCATAAATTGACCTTTAATCCACTTTAAAGCCACATTTTTCCTCCACACTTTTAAATCTGAGTCATTTTAAACCATATTCTTTAACTTGATAAAAGATTTTACTCGTGAGATGTCTGGATTTTAAGTTATCAGAGAAACAAGCTGAGAAAACGTTAGCGGCAGCTGGACTCCAGCCCCTGCTGTACCAAACAGCATTGAAGAAACACTCATTTTTCACATGAAACAGCTTTATTAAGCGTTTTACTGGTTTTAATCACGGTATCTGTTTGTTGTGAAGAGGAAGAGACCTCTGTGGACAATTCGTCTGCAGGTAAAAACCTCCTGAATGTCTGGATCAGAAACAAGGTGAGCACACACTACGTTATCAGAGAATAAGGGTGAACACACAATAGCATGTTGTGGGCGAGCAGACTGTCTCCAGCATGCCAAACAGTGTCAGAGAAACACTGACTTGTAACATGAAACTGCTTAACTCAGTATTTTTACTGATTTAAATCATCAGGTCAGTTTGTGTTGGAGAGTAAGAGACCTCTGTGGATAATTCAGCTCTGGGTAAAAACATCCTGAACGATAAACACTGAAAGAATTCTAACTAGGAGAAGTTTTAGCTGGTTGCAACCTGCGACTCTCACCGCTAGACGCCAGTAAATCCTCCTAAATCTTAGGCTGAATCCAGATGTCCGGACTTCACCGCACTTGCAAACTTGCAGACTTTGCGGGCATGTTCCCGGGAAGTCTGGGAGTGCCTACGGCTGTCCAAATCCATGATTAATCAAGTCAGAGTCCGCTTAAGGTGCATACTTCAGCAGACTTCACTAATTTAATTACCCACAAGACCCACGTGAAGGTGTTGCCTTTCCCAATAGCCAAATAAAAAACAAAACTTCTGCGTATGTACCACAGTTACTGTCACCTTGTACAACACTACAGAGTTTGAAACATGTAGGCCAGAAATACTTTAAATAGTCTGAGCGCGTCTGACACGACTACACTGAAAACAATGAATTTGGGGACGCAAAAAATGCAGCATGTGTGCAGATCCTGTCATCAGCTTATGGTGATGACTTAACGTGATGACAGTGAACTCGTCACAGTATGTACAACAGAAGTCAGAGGGCTCAGTACACAAGTCCAGAGGGTGGACATTTGGATGCAGCCTCACACGCTGGACGTTAAAGTAAAGGATCTGAGGACTTCCTCCAGCCTGGAGCGAGGGTACTTATATTGTTAGGATAAAAGCACACCCTGAAGAAGTTCACCTTCAGTGTGAGGAGCATTTGTCTCTAATACTCCCACAGAATCATTGTTCTGTACAGACTTTCTTGTCATTATAATAAATCCTCATAAAATGTGTTAAAGCTGACTCTTATGAAGGGAAACTGATTGTACAGAAGCTTTTAGCTGCATGTTACAGTGAGTCTCCACACAGCAGCAGCAGCAGCAGCAAAGTGTCACACACAAGTCAGAAGTTGTCTGTCGTCTCACTGAGCTATCCTATCATCTGAGAATGTGGTATGGCTACTTTGAAACGCAACGCAGTCACAGGACGAAGACGGAGATTGAGGAATTTGAAATTACGCACATGTGACGCGCGTAAAAGGACGCGAAATGAGGGATTACTGACGGACGTGTGGCACAAACCTGCGCTGCTGTCAGACGCGCGTCAAACCTCAGTGTGGCCTCGGAGCTGAGGAGAGGACTGTGGCCGTGCAGGGAAGATTGAAGACCTGCTACTTGTCAGTACAAAGCAAAGCACTACTGATCATTACACTCATTTAAAGACATCATTCACTTGTTGAAACATTTCACAGCATCACCACCAATGTGTTGTCTCGTGAAGTGCTGTGTTACACCAGTGTCTGGCCATCTTGGACCCAGTGGACGCAGACAGCTCTTGATTTTTCCATCATATTCCCTTGGTTTATAAAGACATGGAGCAAACACAGCTGAGGGACAAAGCATGAGAGGTTTCTTTACCTTGATGATGCTGCTCCGGCGAGGTGCCGCCTTCACCGCATCCAGGAGGATGGTGTCGGTGTCCTGGCCGCCACCTCCGCCGGGGAGGATGACACCGCTCCGCCGGCCGCGGGACGCTCTCGGCGGGATGCAGTCCTGCGCTCCGTCGCTGCACAGCCCGTCTCCATATCCATCACGCTCAGACATGTCGATGAGAAGAGAGAGGCAGGGCTCGATTTGAAACACCGGGGGAGGAAAATTAATCAAGTCGTCGGATCTGACCCGAATAAAGTTTGACTCTGCTGCGCGTGGATGCCATTTAAAGGAGAAATGGGTTTTCCTGAAGCATCAGCCGCTCGGCAGCAGCTCTGACAGACAGACTGGAGCGAACTAATCAGTCCAGTTTGGTTAATTATGGACAGTCTCTCATAGTCACAGAGCACCGAGCTGTGCTGACTTCAGGCTGAGCTGCGCTCCACAGTCCATTCTCCACTCACAGACTCGCTGCTCAAATCAAAGCATCACACGCAGGTACTGTACATCGACTTGGATGAAAACTGGACTGGTGCGCTCCCCGGATGCGCGCAACAAGTCCTCACCGTGCCCAGTCTCGCTGCTTGTCCTCGAGGCGGTGAAGGCACCCCCTTTTTGTGCGCCAAAAAACGCACAAAGCTTCAGTGCGTGACGAGAAACGATGAAACCGAGACGAGGTGTTGGTGTAAAGAAATGTTTGACAACAATCCAGCGTTGGCTCCGAGGCGACACGAAACCTTACTCCTCTTCTCCCCCAAAACACAGCGATGTCAAAGTGCAAAAAAGGAGCGAAGTTGCGCTTCCGTTTGCGGCGAGAAAAGAGAAGACGCGTTCATGTGTCAGCGTGGAGCGCATAGCTGTGACTGGACACAGCTTCTGGGACCGTCTTGGTTGGACTCAACAGCAACAACAGCCGACTTTTGACGAGAATAGAGAACACAATTGACAGTCGCACCGCCTCTAACCCGCCACCCCCCCCTCCATGTTTCCACCGGGCTCCGCCCACATGCCGCTCGAGATCAGGAGTGACGCGCGGATCGACCAATGCGCTGCGCCGCTGGGAGATTTGGAGGCGCTGATTGGTGCAGTGTCGAGTCCAGAGCCTCCTTATCGTTTTTACAGACAATGTACCAGGCACTGGGAGCACTGGGAGAACTGGAGGAGAGCCCAGGTACAATAAAAGCCTGAGGGAGCAGGAGCAGCTCATGGATACTGTTTGATTTTCATTTTTACCCGAGTGTCTGTTTTTTATTATTATGTCATAAAATAAAGAGAAACACATTCAGATTCATGATGTTCACCTCAGCGAAAATGTGTGTTTGGCTTCTCCTCAGCCAGCATTTGTGTGTGGGGCCCATGTTGGTAGTAAATGGGCTGAAAAATGGGCCCTATATGGGACTATCCACAGGTTCCATTTTGGCCCCATGAAATTTGCCCACATGGGGGGGTTTGCCCCAGAGGGCCCCTGATAAGATGCTCATTTTGGACCCATACCACTTAGTACTCAAGAGGCCTCAGCATGACCCATGTTGGGCCCACTTGGGCAAACCCACCTATCTGGGCACCTGGTATGGGGCCAATATGGACCACGTGGACAGTCCTCCACAGTCCTCAACAACTAACAGCTGAATTACAATAAACATTTAAACGACATATTGTCGTGGCGTGGTCCTTGTTAGTGAACGTACGATGCCAACATTTTTCTGGCGATTGGGCTGAGTTAAACCACTGGACGTCTGCAGAGAAAAGATTTTCAGGGCTTTTAAGTTGAATTAACAATTAAACAAAACGCTGTGGGTTCCTTCTCCAACATCATCTGTAACGGCCGATATCAGCCTTAAACTCTCCTCCTGACGAGGTCTAGGTAGCTGGCTGCTAGTTAGCCAGGCTGAAGTTTTCAAATGTAAACACCAGTAAGCATCGAGGAAAAGACGGACAAGATGGGCACCAGCTGAATAAGCAGCCTGCTGGCCACTGTACAGCTGTTGGAAACTGGATGACCTCCGTGCTGCATCTGTTTCCAACAGGATATCAGGAGCTGTGATGTCCTTTGATTCACAGAAACTTCACTAAATCCTGAACAGCAGCATCAACCAGGTGACTGTTTCTCTAAATGTCCATCTGACAGAGCAGAGGACTCTGGGAGAGACAGCGAGGAGGCAATAAGGACTGGTGTGTTGGTGGCAATGTGAGGTGCTGTCCCTGTCCTGCTGTGGATCACTGCTACACACCGTGCAGAGGCAGCTGCAGAGCCATCTTGAAGCCATCTTGTTAGGGACACTGTGGGTTCCTTCTCCAACTGTAAACAACATTTATCAGCAAATCTTCAAAATGCACTCATTGTCAATTAGCATTAAACTTTTCAAGGACGGTGTGGCCTTAAAAAAAAAAGCACAAAGCCAATTCTTATTTGTTGTGAGGCTGTCCTGTGGATTCAGATATCTGAGGTGCATACATGACCTCTGACCTCTCCTTATTGTCCAGTTGGTTCAGAGTGACAGGCGGATCGGTAAAGATTGGTAGGCCCTGTAATAAAAGTGTGATATATTATTAATCACTGTGGCAAAATTGCCTTTTTTTCTCTGTTGGGCCTCTTCCAGGGAGGTCAGAGGTCAGGGTCAGAGAGACGGCAGCTCCCCCTGGAGCTGGCAGGGATCTAGTGTCGGGCTCAAGGACACATCAGCAGGGAGGATACAGACACTTAAAGCCTGCCCGTCTGATAAGGAACAGGCTTTCTGATACAACTCTCAATCAGGGTGTAGGACGACTTCTGCAGCTGTGAGGGAGTAGGTGGAGAGACTGTGGGGAAGGTCCTGACAAGCTGCAGCAGTATGGTAAAAAAAAAAGTATAAATATATTTCCACATATATGTGTTCAGAAGACCTACAAATTTGTGTCAGGCTGACCCTCAGTATCAGCAGCACTGGAAGAAGAATTCACATCTTTAGCTCAAGTGAAAGTAGCAACACCACAGCTGCCAGAAGAAGATGTGTCTGCAAACCAAGAATACGTTACAGCTGTATGTTTCATACATATCATATCAATGTCTCTAAAGTGATGTAGTATATGAGCTGTCGTCAGGAGGTGGAGGGGATGGTGGATGGTATGTTACATAGGCGACACCTGCAGAGCTGCAGACCACTGTTCCAGACCAACAGCAGCCACACTGGTTGTGATTTAGCAGACCATAGCTGCCTTCCCAGCAGCGATTTAGGCACCACACATGGGTGTTTTTTAGAGACTTTTTCTGCCGGGGATAGTGCCATGAAAAGCCATTGTTTTTTAAAGAAACACTGCTTCATTCCCAGCATGGATAATGCCTCCAAAACCACATGTTTGAAGCCAGAACATGATCCTCTTCTAACCATAACCAAGTGGTTTTGTGCCTAAACATAACCACATGTTAACCAGTTTTATCATATTTGCCAACAATAACATGTAACTGTAATGTATCTGTGTTTTGCAGAAACATACAATGCCCACAGTTTTTTCTGGTGACTGGGCTGAGAGTCAGGGGACTGCTCATAGTTAGGACAGCCCAAATTTCAGAGGCCCAGTGTGTCTGAAAAAAAGTCCCATTGGACCTAAAGCCCATTTCACCAACAGCCCCTTTACCAAAAACAAGCGCACTTTGTTCCAAAGTCCCGTCTCTCTGAAAATACAAACTCCCTGCAGATAGACAGCCCAATCATCACAAAAAATTATTAAACATATATAACATACAACATACGTATATATAAAACGTTATGTAACAGCAGATACGTTGAAACTTTCTCCACAACACTGAGGTGAGTGTATGTTGAGTTAGGCACAAAAACCATGTGGTAACAGTTAGGAAAGGATCATGTCTTGGTATAAACGCCCAAATTTGGTGGCACAAAAGCTGCTGGGAACTGAAACTAACTGCAGGGAGTGTTTATTTTCAAAGAAGCAGGACTAAGAGCAATGGCCGTTTGGTTTTGGGTTAACGTTCTGTCAGAGATATGTGCTTCTGATCTAATGGGACATTTTTTGGACCAATGGGGCTTTGGAATTTTGGGTAACAACGGCATGGCAGCAGGAGTATAAAGTTATATAAAATGGAAATACTGAAAATGTTCTGAGTTGTATCCAGCTCTGCTCTAAAACACCGTCATACAAAACATATTAAAGTGTAAAATCAAAGTCCTGCAGAAATAAATTTCCCCTTATTTGAAATAATAGACTTTTATCCCACAGAGCTGAGATGAAGGCGAGAACGTGTCCTGAAGAAACATACGTCCAAAATCCCAAATGAGCCTTTTTCATATGGTGGAAACACTTTGAAGGTAGTTGAGACTTTAACACACTGAATCCCCTGAATTATCTTATGGAGGTGTTCCCGACTGAGCAGAGACAAGGGCGGTATGAGTGTGTGTGTGTGTGTGTGTGTGGACCTTGAGCCACACAGCTGTGGAATGTGGTCAGCTGGTGAGGCCTATTAGTGCATGAAGCTCACCACCAGTCGCACCTCACTGTTAGTATTCGTGGAGCCAGAGTTCATTCGCAGAATGAGAGAATTCGCCACGTTTGTATTTTGTCGTGATGACAGAGAAGCCCAGAATAGAACGTGGAGACTCTGCTGACACTTCTTCCATCACACACAGACTATAGAGTGAATACTTTCATTTGTTTATAGGTGTATTATTTGTTCTGTCTGTTTGTTTTTTTATTTCTTGCCCTGTGACATCTCAACATGCTCACAGCTGCTTTCATTCTCATCAGCAGTGGTGGAAATTAACTAAGTACATTTCAAATACTGTACTCATTGGTGTAGACTTCTGGTGATTCAGTGGGCATGTCCCAAAACATGAAAGAAGCAGAGGACTTTTATTTTGACAAAACAAAGAACAGTCACATCATAAATTGATGCATGAAAAATCACCAGAATGTCAGAAATTAAGTGTTTGATGCTCCAAATTTTCTGGTGAAGGACCTCCAGGTCCTAATCAGAATCAGAAAGACTTTATTGACCCCTGCAAGGAAACTGTGACTTTCTTTAGTTGCATGTTTAAAGCAGGTACAGCTTATTCATTTGCAAGTAAATAATGAAAAAGTACAAAGAAAGCTAAACATCAGTAAAAATTAAGAAAGCGTCAGCTGCAACAGGCTGCATGCAGGTCGGCTCACTTTGCAGATTGAGATTAATGATACGAAAATATAAATCAATTAATGAATTATGGTGTTTTCTTATAGATTAAGCTGTCTGTCAGTATATAAAATAATTAGAATGAGCTCCACCTTTATCAGCTGCAACATTAAAGTGATGAACACAAAAATGCGTCAATAATTATGAATGGTTGACACGGTGGTGCAGTGGTTAGCATTGTTGCATTGTATCTCCAGGTGTTCAAGCTTTCTTCCAAAATCCAAAGATGGTGGGCACAGTGTAGAAGCACAGTGACAGAGTGTTTCTACACTGTGCTTCTACACTTAAAGGTCCAGTGTGTTTATTGGCATCTAGTGGTGAAGTTGCAGATTGCAACCAACTGGAATTTTGAAAATGCAAACGGCCATATCTAGAGCCAGTGTTTGGTTTGTCCATTCTGGGCTACTGTAGAGCTGTAGGGCCTTTCCCAAACCACCCCCTACACCGTCTCTTTACCCACTTCCACTCTGTTTATGCATTCACATTGAGACTCCGCCAAGTGCCATCTCAAACCAAGTACTGCTGCCTGCACCAGTGCCGACTTACTGACCATGTGCAGTGCTGTGTTGTGTTCGTCATGGAAGACGCTGCTTACAAATAAAGTTCTGCGACTACCTTTATAAAGCATGTACAGATTAAACATAAGTGTTACAAGAAGTTTGAAGAACATAAAAGCATTAAGCTTTGTTTTTCTCCATGGTGACAAAAAGTTACGACAGTTTCTCTTTCTGCTGCAGAGAGAGGAGTGTGTCCCAGAGCTTGTCACTGTGTTCATCCACTACATCTTAATGTAGGGAGCTTCATTCAGCTGTGAAGCTGACTACAAACACAGTGACACTCTGTGATGGCGTGGGAGTGGGTAGGGTCCAGTTTTGGAAAGGCTCCATATGTAGATATTAACTGCTCATCTTAAGGTAACAATGATTCTTTGTTTCAGGTGATTATACACTGAACTGTGAAAGCGTGGTTATGAATATTACATTGAATATCTGCCAGTGAATTTCTCTAAATCCCACACACTGGACCTTTAAGTAAAAGATCTGAGCACTTCCGCTGCTGCTGTCTGCAGACCAGATTTCCCTCAGGATGATAATGAGTTGCTTCTGTTCGAACTGGAGACACATTCAGCTTCCTGTTTATTTCTTAAAGAATGTGAGTCATTGACATTTAAATGCCAGTTCCCTCGGCCCCGCTGCAGAATGACAAAAGGTTCTGAGGTGAGGAGACAGTTAAATAAAACTCTGACAAAATAAGAATGTTTTTTGATCCTGCGAGAGGAAAATCAGCAAAGGGTGAAAGAGGAATGTGGCTCCATCTTCAAGTGTCCCTCTGCTGCTGAAATTCGTGCCTTCATGCTACGCTGCCACCGAGGTGTGAGAAAGTCTTTCAGAGGTCCTGTGGTGTGTGTGCGTGTGTGTACACGTGTGTGTGCCAATGTGTAAAATGTTCAGTGTGGTCAGTAGACAGTTGCATGCTGTTCTCTGCTCGTCTCTGCAGGACCTTGAAAGAAAAACACCTAAAGCAGAGGAAGTCTTATTCTAGAAACTCCTTCTCCTGTAAACATTGTCTTTAGATACATTTACACTGTCGCTACACCTCTGTGTACTTCTCTGTTTTTATTGGAGCGTATTAAACATATTAGTTGGAGCTACTTCCCCCTAGTTTACAGTACCGTTACTCACAAAGGCAGCTGTGTAAAACATTCAGCTGTAAAACAGGCCGCAGTGATCCGCTGCCTGGGTGGCTAATCAACCTTTAATCCCTTTGTTTCCCATACATTTACACCAGCTGAGTGACTGTTAAGCCACGCAGTCATTACAGCGTTAGAGTTATAAATCAGCACACGAGTAATTATCAACAATGTCCACAGTGTTGGTTCCTTAGAGCAAATGCTTCAGCACCCAAATGACCATTTGTGTATTAATTATTCACCTTGAATTTGTGAGGAAAACTTTGTTCTTCTCTCATGCGTCCAGGATGAGTAAAGAATCCAAAAAGATCTTGATAAATTGAAGTAAATGGAGGCTGCGTTTAACAACAGCAAAATGATATCAAAAGATCTGTTAACAAAATCTCACACAACTTGTGCAGTTTAGTCAGATTTATCCAGTCGTATGATCAGTACTTTCCAAACACATGCTTTTCACTAAAACATTATTTCAATCAGGAGAGACAAGAGAGTGGAGTAAAGATAATATTTAATATGGAGCAGATGATTTGTGCTGATTGAGATTTAACACAAGTCTTTGAACACCAGAGGGAGATGTTTTGATGATGAAGGGGCATCTGAGCGGCAGCAAGATAAATCCCCCCATGGAGTCCGACACTGGTGGAGGTGGCTGCTGACTGCTGAGGCAAATGAGGCGGATGAATCTGTTAAGACTGGGTGGTGATGGGGAGGTGGAGACTGCAGCAAGAAGGAACTACAGCAGAGAAAGAACCATATCTAAAATGAGGAGCAGTGAGATGATAGGCTGACGGAGAAGGTGTGTCGCTGTGCTGTTGGTTGATTGTGAATCAGCTGAAAAACAGCTGATGACTCACATGACAGACCTGAGTCTGAGTGAGCATGTGTGTGAGGAGTGAATGGCAGGTTGAGAAAGACAACTTACAGCCTGAGCATGAGAAGTATTGTCTTCCTGACTGAACGTTCGCCACAGCTGCATTATTCTGCGTACAAGTCGCACGCATGGACAAGTGAATGTGTTTGAACTCAAACACACACTTGGTCAGGCACACTACTTGTCCACGTGAAACTGTTCATGCAGAAGCAGGGATATCGCCAAGCAGCAACCTCAGGGGCTGAAAAACGAAGCTAACCAGAGGTGTCAAAAACTGCAGTCCCTCAAACGACCACCTGAGGCTGGCTCCAAGAGCGAGTCAATCCTCATAGACCCTCATTTTACGATGCCCGACACTACAGCAGAGACAAACATGTTCACAGTCTGGTACAAAAAACAGTTTTGGTCTCTGTAGCTTATTTTCCTTTTTTTCACAACTGTATAGGAGGTGAATTTTTCTATAACTCACCTGTTTACATTATTTAAGACATGACGGTGCCCATGTTTAAGGGCGGGGCTACCTCAGTGACAGGCTGTCTAGAAGGCATTGCTACAGTCTGAGTCAGATCCACTCCTTGTCCTCCACAGCTCCATCGTCTCACCCAAATATGGTCACTTCTGACTCCAAGAAGATGGCAACAGCTGAAACACTGAACTGGAGGCTTCAAAATGGCAGTCCACAAACCAGTGGGTCACGTCACAGTAGATACATCCAGTATTTTATACAGTCTATGGATATCATGATATATTGACGATAATATTTGGCGCTGACATTAAGAATAAAATACTGATACCATGTTCATAAGTTTACTGTGTAAATAATCCAGCGCCTCTCGACTAATTTCCTTTCTCTCCATTCTCTCTTTGTCGCTCTCCTCCAACACCATCTGGTTTCCTTTTACCATCCATCAGGTGGGATCTCTCAGAAAGATTTGTTTCAACATTGAAACAATTTTGAAACAACATTTAAAGATTATGAAACAACATTTCAAAATCAGCGTCGATTCATCTTTCAAAATGAAAACATAACTCAGCAGTGATTCAGCCCTGGTGTATGACGTCAATAAACATTACAGTGCCTGCTGGGACTCGTATTTCAAGTGAAGTTCATTTCCCACAAAGGAGACAGAACACACAATAAACACCATTAAAAATTAATTTGACAGATAGCATTATTCATATTATTATTATTATTATTATTACAATTTTCTAGAGATATTGTGTTTATATTTTGGCTACTCATAGTGAAAATCTGGTATCATGCCATCTCTACTGTACAGGGAAACTTGATTTTTACTGTGCATATGACAATAAACTCTTTGAATCTTGAATCTTGAATCTTGAATCTGAATGCAGGTGTATTCATTTGTTACCATTTCAGTGATTTTAGTGTTTGGGAATGACTGAACACATGACGGGATAAATGAGTCACAAATTGTGTGAGAGATTATAAACAGATGTTTTGATATAGTTTTGCTGTTGTTTAACATGGACCCCACTTCTCCTCCAATTCACCAAGAATTTTCTTTGTGTTTGGATTCTTAGTTCACCATGGAGGCATCAAAAAAACAAAGTTTCTTCACAAATTCGTGTTGGGGTGAATTATTGATACCCAGCTGGCACCAGACGTCATCATGATATCAGAAGGACTCTGATGGACTCTTACATCTGGAACAATTTAGTTCAAAACTGGGACTCAGCTGCAGAGAAAAATACTAAGAAGTGTTCATCAAATCCAAATCTTTACTCAGGAGGTCAGAGGAAAGGAGAGAAAAGGAGAGGAAAGGAAAGGCTGGAGGGGACGAACACACCGAGACGTCAATGACAATCTGAAAAGTGAATGGGGGAAACACTGGGCTTTAAATACACAGGGGCTGATCACCAACTACACACAGGTGAGACACATGAGGTCATCAACAAAGGCGGGAAAACTCAAGAAGTAAAAGACACACTAAACACACTGAGAACACATTTCAAAATAAAACAGGAAGTGGACACATGACAACACATGAACATAAATGTTACATTTAGTTGGACTGAAAATCAGGTTGACGATATTTTAGATTTCTGACAATGTTAGAATTTTATGTTGATTTTATGACACTTTGCAGGTGGTTTTAGTCTCCATACCTCACCACTAAATGCTCTTATTGTTTGTCAAGATGAAACTGGCATGAGACGTTTGGAAGACAATGAACTTTAGTTACTTACAACACAGCTTTGAACCAACAAATACCACCATCATCATCATCATCATCTGTCGTCAGTATTCTCCGTCAAACTTGACGTTGGCATTAAACATCCTGACAATGAATTTTGGTCACCCAGCGTCACAACCTTAATTCAACCAAATATCAACATCTAACGTCATGGTAACCAGCTGAGTATGAGGGTGATCATTTTGTGGGTGAACTGTTCCTTTAAAATCTCTGCAGGTGGAGATATTTGTCTCTCTGTTTGCAGATCATCACACACACTCACACCCTCTGTTCCTGTGTGTGTGTGTGCCAGGTGTGTGTGGGAGAATCTGCATGTCAAAGTGTTCAGGATGCTCCGTGGGGAATATTTGCATGTAAAGAAGAACAGGTGTTGTGTACAGATCTTATACATATCCCACAGTGTTTTGCAGATCTCTGCTGGGTCACAGTGACAGCAGCGTCTCACAGCTGCCCTCTGAGGCACTCCCTGTTCAGGCAGACAGGACGAAGCACAGATCCTTCCATGTTTTGTCCAGGGGCTTATTACACACAATATTTCCCTGTTTCCCATCATTTCCAAGGTCATGATGACACCGCGGGGCACAGAGAGGATCATACGGCAGCCATGTTGTCTACAATCAATGCACACATGAAGTTACACTCACTGAGAGGTGTGCTGTGCTGATTGTTTACGTCTCAATAAAAGATTATGTATATGTATCTAAATATACATATATTGTTACAATGATCCACAGCAGCTCTCTGACAACTTTACAACACAGTAAAATTGTTTTTGGAATTTCTTTGCAGGACAAAAAGAATAAATACATAAAATATTATTTGAATTTTCTTAGACTTTCTTCTTCCTGTTCTCAAAGCTAAATAATCATTTAAACTACTTTACTCACTAGAATTGTATTTCAAATAATCCCCTGTCTCATACTGTTCTAAGACCTTTATCCTTCTTGTTATTATTATTATTGTTATTATTATTATTGTTATCATTATCATTCAATTTTTATCAAGTATTTGTTTATTTTTATTACTTTATTTCCTCATTTAAGTTTGTTTTTGTTTTCAGTTCATGTGGCAGTGTTGTGCTCAGTTGAGTTGTTTAAAACAATAAAAATAAAAAATTGATTCCAAATATAATATTTCATATAACAAAAGATAAAATGACCAAATGCAGACATGCAGACATAAATGTCAAACGCTCAAGG
>JAPZEB010000005.1:4301520-4315109 GCA_029783705.1 Chaetodon striatus
AAAAACATGGGAAGAGGGCAATGAGCAACGAAAGAAGAAATGACCCAAAAAATCTGCAAGAAATTAGTAAAAAGAGAAAAAAAAAGAACAACAAACTTTGTTTAAAAAATAAAAGAAAGAAATAAAGTAAGAAACAAGGAAAAGGTGCCTACAATTTTTATAATTATGTGCCATAATTTTAAGTAATAATAATAATAATAATAATAAATCTAGTGTTTCCCTAGCTTTTTTTTTTTCATTTTTCTCAGTTTTTTAAAAATAATTTTCTAAATCTTTCTTTTGCAATTTGTTGTACCTTTCTTACCAAGCTGCTCGTTGCCTTTTCCCCCATGTTTTTGAAAGAAATCACACCAATTTTCTGAAGGTTCAAAGGTTTAAATACTTGCGAAAGGCATCTGAAAGCACCACAAGAAAAGTAGTCGCTCCAGGTTTTGAAAAGTTAAGGGAAAACAGACAACTTTTCTAAGAAAAAAAAATAAAAATAAAAATAAAAAAAAACAAAACAAAAAAGAAATGAAATAAAATAAAATAAAATAAGAAATGAAATAAAATATTTTAATGTCAGCTAAATAACTGAGCTTTTTTTTTATAAAACTGCCTCCACAGAATGAATTATTTGACTTTTATCACATAGTTTGGAGCGACTTTATTAACATTACAGTTCACACAGACACAAACAAAAAGCCCCGTAATGACAAAGATAGATTATTACAATATGTGGGAAGTCTGGATGGATCCTCTTCTTTGGAGGTTTTAATGCGTTTGTTGGAAATCCAGAACGTTTTCTGAATTTAATTAAGTAAGCCTTGCTGACATGAGAGCATTAGAGGAGTAAACAGCACAAATCTCTCATGTCTGGTAGCCAATAGTCTCTATGTCTGTTTCTAAACCCACTGTTAAACCACAAAAGCACATCGATTACACTCTTTGTCCTCCTGTTATTGATAAAATATATCTCCAATATGTGTGGAAGACCTGGCACCATTTTCACTTTTATCCATTTATTTCTCCAAAGTACAACAAGGAAGGTTGACTGATACCAGAGCGAGGAACACTGTGATTCTCCTCAGTCTGCAAAACTGTGATTACTGAATCGATTTCAGTTCTTTAAAAATTGATTTAAAACTGAGAGGCATAACAGAGTTTAGAATTTGTCTCCTGCTGGCGTGAGTTGTGATTTTTCTATTTAGAGGAGCTGGTAGTTTGCCAGTCTTGAGGATTTTTGTACCCTTTCACAGAAATGAAGACGACAGAGCTGGTTAGATTAAGAAAAGATGACACATTGAACGATTTTTTGTCCACCAGCTGAGATGCATATTTTAAATGTATACACCGATCAGCTACAACATTAAACCCACTGACAGATGAAGTGATTGAAACTGATCATCTCATTACAATGCAAAGTTCTGCTGGAAAACCTCGGGTCTTGACATTCGTTTAGACGCCACCTGAAAACATACCGTCTATGTTTGATTTTGTTTCCCAGTTTTAGCACTGATGAAGTGCTTTTGCGGAGATTTAAAAATATCGAGATATATATCATGTATCGAGATATAGCCTAAAATTATCCGGACATATCGTCCAGCCCTTATTAGTACCAACCATGTCGTGCTGACTCGTCAGGAAAATAAATGCTTCAGAAACAGTGCTTCAAAGTTAGGCTAAATTTTGGTGAGTGAAAAACGGGTCCCTTCACTTCTCACCTCAAGACGTGCAAAAACCGATGCATATGCTACTTTCAATTGTTGCGTTTTCACATTTCTGCATACTGGGGTCCCTTAACAGTCTTAAAGTTGCATTAAATGGGTTTTACTGGAAAGCTGAGACTCTTGTGGACCCAATGAGCTCAGTTTTATTCATGTGTGATAATGTTAGCCCCACAGTAGCCATTTCACTGTAGTGAGACCACTTTTAGAAACTTGATTAGCTGTATAAAATGACTTCTTGTGACCTCTAGGATAATCATAGCCTCGTGAAACTTAACAACCACAAACTAGAGACCACGAGCATTCAGAGGATGTACGGCTCTCGTAGGTATATTAACAATAAGGGGGTTTCTCAGCAGTTTCCAGAACAGAAGTGCTCCCCATCCAATTGCAGAAAAATGCAATTCTTGCAGAAATCCCCAAATGTCAGAAGTTTTTGAAACCAAATGACTGCATAGATTTTTCTATGGTGTTCCTCCTGGTGTTGGAGTCTTTAAGTGGTATTTTGGAGGGATTTGTGACCAGTTTTCTAAATTCTTAAGTGGTAAAAAATGCTTTAATTTAGCACCAAATCTGTACAACAAATAGTATCAACCCAAAAATGCTGCAACAACTTATGAGACATAACAGAGCATGGGAATGGTCATCATATACTTCCATTGTAACGCTCTAAGCCCCTATACACTGTAAAATTTTAAAGTTTGAATAGGTGCTGGATCAAAACACAATGTTTATGGTATGTGGCACAGTGGCAGTGGCTGATGAGGGACAGGTTAATCCCTTACGCAGAGGAATTTTTTCTCTCCTGAACAGAAGTCATCTGAGCAGCACTTTTATATTCTGTGCAGATGTTGTAGACAGACAGAGCCCTGCTTCACTCTCATGTCCACTGAAGGACCATTTCTGCCTCACTTGAATATTAAATTCCTTTTACTGGCATGATCACTTGTGTTACAGCAAATTTTTATATTTCAGGAGGGTGACTAACGAGGCCATTTTACTGTATTTACAAGTCAGTGGCTGTGCGGGCAGTTTCCTGACTGTGAGGAGGAGGAGGGGTCACCACAGCTAAATTTCTTTGACAGAGCTAAGCAGTAGTTTTAAATGAATACGGTTGAGTGAAATAAATGAATCAATCACACAGGCTCCAAACAGGCACATTTCGTACACGTGCAGCCTGCGGTTGGGCCTACAGTACCTGCTTGTACTCCTTGATGCAGTTCTGGCAGCAGAAGCGTTTCTGTTGGCCGTCGACCAGCAGGAAGTGGTTCGCTGACGCTCGGCTGGGAAGGTAGTCGCCGCATTGCTCGCAGCAGTTCATGATCAACCCGTTGGCCCTGCGGTAGACGTTGAAACATGTGTCGCTGCAGATCTTATGGGTCACAGTCTTAAAGCTAACCTCGTGCCGGATCTGTGGACAGAAAGAAATGGAGAAGAAGCGGCAAGAGCCTGATTAACTAAAACTTCATTTACCTTTCTTTAAAATGTCCTCAGCTAATTGTTCTGTTAATTTAGCTCTGTAAATTTATTGGAGCTCAAGAGGCAGTTGTGGCTGTTGAGAGGAGAGCCAGGGCCTGCAGTGCATGTTAAAGGCTCCACATCTCGGGGTGTGTGGACCCTGCAGACCTCACGCCCAACCTCTAGTTCTCAAACTTGCTCTGCAGGTCCTCGCTCTCTCGACACCCACTGTGACGGCCTCTCCAGCCCCAGTAAAGCCTCCAGCATGCTCTGTCGTGCCTGGCTTGACTCTCAGTTGCCTGGATCTATCCCACAGGCCCTAAGCAGCCTCAAGCAAGCCCCACTGACCCAGACTGTGCTCTGTACATCCGCCAGAGAACCAGAGGGAGGGCAGCAAGGTCTGAGCCCACAGCCAAGGGTCCTCTGTTGGCCTTCCTCCAGCGTCTACATACCTCTGGATGTGGAGACGTGGACTTTGTCATTTTTTCCAGGGGATGTCTCCTAACATTTGCTTGCTACGATTGGACACAAAACAGGGTTGGAATTTAACTTTTTGTCCACCTGCCACTGTGACTGGTGGAATCCAAAATCTACCAGTTACTCAATAGATTACAATTGTTTTTTGGCTGGCTGGTGAAGCAAATCTAGCAGCTATTTGCATATATTGCTAATTTCCAACTGTGACGATTCAAGTTTTGCGCTGCAGCCAATCACAGCACAGTAGGGCTGCAGTTGGGATCCATAATACCGCTTGTAGGAAATGTCCAACTTGCCATTTCAATTCCAAAGACAGCTCACAAACAACCCATGACAGGTTGCAATATGCTGAAATTAAAATCACTAAGACCTAAACCCTCAGGGAAAGACAGGAAAGAAAAATTAAAAATTCTAAATTTATTTTTATAAAGGAATTCTGTCCATGTTGTACACTTTACAAATCATCTTTAGCATAGTATGGCAGAAGCATCGCTGTTGCTTTTACAAGACATAAATAATGCAAATTATTTTAGGATGCCACAAAGCAGATAGCTGTGGTTGCTAGGTGACAGTAGTGCTGGTTAGCCACGGCACACAGTGATGCAGGTAACAAAACGACCCCACAGACTACTACTGAATGTGAGAGCTGGAAAACACCCTGAAGAAAATAACTTAATGGTTTGTTTGTTTATTTTGGATACCCTGAACACTAATGTAGTCAGGACAACCATCGACTAACAAACTAGCGCTTCATTTTCAAGAGGGAGGGACTATTCTCTAGTTTTTAAACGAGGTGGCCATGGAGACTGAGCTGAAGGCCTGCTGCAAACGGGCCCTGAGACGCCATACTGACAAGGATGGAGGGAGAAAAGAGAGAGGCAGAGAAAGGAGAGTGAACGAGAGAACAGTGACGACAGATGAGGAACAAGAAAGAGATAAATATTGAATGAAAGTAGCCTGAGGAGGAAAACAATAAAGGGGCGACAGAGGCGATGAAATGGTGGTATGAGATTGTTCATTAAAGCCTCACTCCGGTGTGTTTTGGCATTTTTATCATATTTGACATTTTTCTGAGTCATTTCCTGACAATGTTGTTGAGCCACACTGTTCCTGAAATATTTTTTGGCAAATAACTTGGCTTTGTGCTAAAACAAGAAGATGGCGTAAGACTAAAGCAGAAGCTGCAGGTCAGAGGTTATCCTCCGAGCTTGTGCAGGTGCACTGTCATGCCTCTTTGCGTCTGAGCGGAAAAACTAAAGCAAATTATTGTGAGCTAGATAGTGGGTTGTTGGCAATCATATGAATAATATGACCTGCAAAATTCAAATGGAGGGCAGGAAGTGATAAATACATATATATATGTACTGCATGAAATGGATACAGAGGAAAGTGACCACAGGAAAGGGTTGTATGAACCTGCAGGCAGCGGGCGTCGTCACAAAATTGAAACTCATGTTAGATGTGATCCACAAAAAAAGAAAGAAACTTGACTGTTTCCCCCCAACTTGATCGATTTGCCAATGCGGACAGGATCGCCATTACAATTTACTTTAACTGTCAGACTTCCCACAGTTACACGGCGAGCAGATGAAAGTGCACAAGAGTTTAATAGACTTTAAGTATTCTGCTTGGTGTTGGGTCCACGTCTGAAACAGCTGCAGTCTTGGCTTTTGTTGGGTGAGTAAAAGTGCTGAGTATAACTGTCTTTTATATTTCAACTCTCTACATGGATGCACTGGTGTCAGGCTAACGTTACCAGCTAAGGTTGGCTAACTTTAGCTACCATTTTCTACCTACTAGGTCAACAGTTTCCAGAGGTCTGGTGAAACGCCGTTAAAAATCTAGGTCGTGGGTAAAAACATGTCAAAGCACAATATAATCGCTTAACGTTTACATTTGAAATTAGCTGACTCCGCTCCTTCAGACTGAAGACGGGATTTTTGATCCACATCTGCTGCTGTTTCTCTTTTACTTTAACATCCCACTGTTTCCTGGACTTAAAGTGACCTTTGTTTTTTCCCGATTTGATTGACTAGAACGGCCGTAAACAGCACAAATCATAGACATTGTGCAGTGTTGGTAGCCTCCAGCTGCCCTCCATCTGGACAGCACACCGATGCATGACATCATATGCAAAGAAGCCATTTAAGACACAACGGATGCAGACTGTTCGCAGAGCTAACCCTCTTTTTGATGGCTACACCTGCAGCACACGTACGCCGTAGGATTGTGCGAGTCACAAGCAAAACAAGATGGCGAGCTTTCATTTTGGGGTTGTTTCTCCGGGTTTTTGAACCCAGTACAGCCAACCCAGCTCACCGAATCTGTGTACTATGAGTAAGTTAACATCTACAGACTACACTTGGCTGTGTGAGGGATCAAGTTACTGAACAAGTACCGGCTGGTACTGGCAAAATAACTACCGACAGGGTTATTAAGACCTCTGAGTGGAAGCGCGGCTTGTGCAAAGTAGCTGATATGCACAATGGCCAACTTACTTATAAAAGATAAATGTAAATTGATGGGATATATTGATCAAAATTGGGCTATAGGGATGGGTTTTGTTAAGATTCTATCGATACTTCTTATCAATTCGGTACTTTACTTATGATAATTTAGCCCCAGGGCTCATTTAGTACCTGGTTTTGGTACCCATCCCTTATTAGGGAATTTCATGATCTTATTGGTGTTACAGAAACTAGCTGACAAACTAGCTGCCCATCAACTTAAATTAGTTAAATAGTTACACTGAGCGGTCGTGATCAAAACTAACTTAATTTCAGCTGTCATCAGATTCATATTCATTCATATCTTTTTCACATGAAGGAGGGGGGAAAAATCCTCCTTGTGACTCATGAGCTATCCATGCTAACATCTATCGCTTTGACACGTACGCTGTAACAGCAATCTGGTTGCCATGGTTATGGATTACGTCCGGCAATTAACCACAACCCCATTCTCTGTTTGAGAGAGATCGTTAACCGAAAAACAGGAAGTAACACTGGCCGGAGAAGAGTTTTAATGGATAAGAATCAAAGACACAAAAACAGAGACGAGGTGAGGATGTAAATAAAATAAATAAAACAGGACTCGACTTTTTAAAAAACAAACATCAAAGCCAAGAATGTAAAAAATTAAGAGAAGGTGAAACTGGACGAGACTAAGAGTCTGCCGCCATGCTTGCCGCTTTGAGGCTGTGTGTGTGTTAGACTGCATTACACTGAAGGATGTTTGTAATGTTTCGTGCACCCTGAGGGAGCCACATTATTAGACACCCCTCTGGATCGCACTAAGCTGTGATCATACTCCAGTAAAGCTGCACACAGACAGCGGACCTGCTTCTATACGTTCTACAATCTGGTTGTTTCACTCCACTCGTACTTTTCACCAACTGCTTCTCAATTATTCATCCCGTTGTCAGGACTATAGAGACATGTGTTGCTCTGGTGGAGAATGAAGGACAAGAGAGGAGTGTGTGTTGATAAGTGTGTCAGACAGACTGACCTCTGTGAGCTTGCCGCAGACAGTACATTTGGTTTTGAGGCCTGATTTGGGCGGGTTTTGCTTGTTCTCGTATGCGCCGAGGCAGCCCGTGCTGCAGAACTCCTGGAAAGACTCGCTGGAGTCTACCTGCGCCACGATGGTACCCTTCATGTTTGTGATGTCCCTGAAAAACACAAACACATCACAGAGCACAGGTAAGTTAACACCTGCAAAAAAATGTGTGTCAGTTAGTATTAAGAATAATAGCTGTCCTTGTATTTAAATGTTGGGCCCTTCTGACATATCATTGCTAGTTTCAGATCAACAGTTTTTTATTTTCACTGCCAGCATGGATGTTGTGTAAGTAACAAATGTACATGCACCCATCTGTGCACCCACTGGCATGTAGATTTAAAATGAAGTGTGGTCAAGTGCATTGTTGGCGACTGGTATCTTGAGGCAGCAGAAAGCGACTGCGCCATTCACTCACAAAAACCTGGTCTTAAGTCAGATGCTGTATTTTCTTGCTATTTAAAGGGCTCATGACTCAGATAGGAAGACGCACTGACACAGTTAGGTTCACAACGCTTGTGACACACACAGGGACGTGCAAATGGGTTATGGGTGGGTGAAATCAAACATCATTGATGAGTAAAATATCAGAGACATTCTCTAAAATGTGAACATAGCAGAGAGGAGAGGAGAGCTGCTGTCCGACCCCACATTAAGAGAGACCCTGTGCTCATTTACGCAGGAGGAGCACCATGACGTCACTGATTATTTCAGAGGATAAAACTTTAGTTCTGTTTCCTGTTTATCACTACAGTTTTTAGTTTTGCTGCTTAGATATCCCACCATTTTTGTTGCAGTGACATTACTGCTCTGACTGCACTACTCTCAGCAGAAAAGTGCTCGCTTGTCCAATTTGCTGAATCTGCCATGTAAACAGAGGTATGACAGCTGCAGGTGCACCTGGCTTTTAAAGGGAGTGGGATATGACACTCTCGTTGGTTTAATTCACGTTACACCAAAACACACCTATGATTAATTAAGAGACTAAATACAACTTGGCTGCACCCAGATTATGCACTGTTTAACTAGCAAAAATGGGGTTGAACACGTCCTAAATGCACTGGCCCCAATCACTACAGGTGGTTTGAACAGGACCACTGTGTTAAGAACTTGCAAACATATTAGTTAAAAAAATGCTGGACCCCACATGTTGGATGTAAGTGAGCCTCTGCAATGTCAAAGTCAAAAAGTCAAAGATCCTATGATGTTTAGTCGAGCCAACCTCATTACCTGCTATTCTGTTTTTTTTTGTCTCTTACATCCATTCTCAAGTCTCCACGACATATGGCGCTAATATGTACACCTAATCGCTCCCAAAATCTTCTACAAAGTTCTTAAATTGTGAAAAAAATTGAACAGCTGGGGAAATTACTTAACTGATCATAGTTTGTTTTGCTTTGTAAACTGCTGTAAAAAAAAATCTAAACGTTTTTCTTGTTAATTGTTAAAATTTGTACATTAATATTGAACTGAGGTATTTTTTTGCACTCAATAGGTTATTTATGATTTTCTTTCTCCTCTTATTCGTATTTATTTATTTTCCTCTCTCGGTTATTCATTTATTTTATTTTATTTTAGTTTATTTAATTTATTTTTTATTTAATTCAATATTATTTTATTTATCTTTAAATTCACACTTTTAGAGTGGGGGTGGTTTATGTGTGTTAAATACTCTGCAGTTGTACTGAGATTTTGCTCTGGTGTCCTTTTTCTTTTCTCTGTTTTGTGTGTTGTTCATTGTTTTTAAAGTCAATAAAGATACTGTTGGAAAAAAAATGCTGGTCATTCACTTTAACAAAGGAACACTTACTCTCCCTAAACTAAAACTCAAACTGAGCCACAGATTTGGTGTATTGCTCTAACCTCACTACTTTCAAATATACCCCATATGCTACATGTCTAATACTGAAATCAAACCGTGATGCGTTTCTTATTCAGCAGGTTTCCAGCGCCTTCAGGGTTGAGACTCACTTTTTGCACATGGTGCAGCTCTTCTTGGGGGCGGGTTTGTGTGAGAAGGCAGAGAGACAGGTGGTGGAGCAGAACAGGTGTGTGGAGCCTTTGCGCTGGTAGGCTGTTTGGCCTTTCTTCAGAGGCTTTTTACAGTTGGCACACGTCACCTGGGATCAACAAACAGAACAATGACTTCACTGCAGGGCAGGTTTACAATGGCAATAAGTAATCTATGACTTTACACCATTAGCTGCCAGCTGAGCAAGCATCCTTAGCAACCACTGCAGATACACTTTGGTCATGTTAATGTCACACTTTTGGTCTATACATTTTAGACACCTTCCTTCAAGCAACAGTTGGCTTTAATATAATGACATTAAACACAGCAAAAAAGTAAAAAATGGGGCACTGAAAAAAGAGATAAGTGGAAAAAAGAATCATGATGCTGAATTTTTTATTGCACAAAGTGCTGTTGTGCTCCCTCGAAATAAAGTTAAATTGTAAAACAAAACAGTAACATGGTGTTCACTGCCTGACACAGAAAATACTACTGAACAAAAAATAAAAAAACAATGAATGCAGGAACTTAGGCGTTAAATCCCACATGTTAAATAAAACAAATTTGAATCTGCTGCAGTGCTGTTCTGTTGCAAAGTGTTTGGGATAATATTTTAAAGGTTTACTGTGCAGGAATTGTTGGTTACTGCTTGTCATCAGTATCGCTAGCGAAAGTGAAAGCCAACCCCAAATTCACCCTGCTATAATTGCGTTTTTTCGGCACTTTGCCTATGAGTTTCGCCTGCTGCTTACAGTCTGGTCCATGGTTGCTTCCTTTTTATAAAGTCCAGACCTCACCTTCAAGCAGACACAGCATAAATAAGAAAATACAGGCAGAGGGCAGAGTCTCTGCAAATAAATACACCGCCACACACTTGTGGTGGGCCATAAGTGATGACTGAGAGGGATTACTTTTGTCTACACAGTTTGTTTGTTTTTTTTAATTAAGAAAATCCTGCACAGTATACCTTTAGCACATAAATCCTTTGAAACGTGTTAAGTTGTTGTCTGCCATGTCAACGTTTTCCTGTACATAATGACCTCAATGAACAAAGTGGATCACCTTGACTGTCCTGGGCTGTGGCTGGGAGCCTGAGGAGGAAGTAGATGAGGAAGACTGGCCTGGAGGTTTGGGCAGGGAGGTGGCCGGTGACGGAGAGTCGACCCCTGTCTGTTTTTGGTTGCGAGGGACTGAGGCTGACTGGGAGATCCACGAGTCTGAAGGGAAAGAAAGAAAGAAAGTTGATTTTCCTGAGTTTACGACAAAAGCAGTGAATGTAGATTTATCAGGGAAACAAATCATAATTGAAAATGAGTGTTGGCTGTTTTCTTTTCAATTTTCTGTATCAATACTGATTGACCTTTGAATGTCACTCCCATAGAAGCGACCAATTAATTACTAAGCGCTGAGTCTGTGCTGTGTTTAACTATTTGAACAGAAAGCTCCCTGAAAATACAGCCATTTTGTCTCGTGTCTTAAACTGGACAGTTTCACTTTGGCGTCACTGGACAGACAATCCCGTAATAAACTTTGGCCATACTCTTATTGAGGTAGTCTAAGAGAACGCTAGACTGCTGCACCTCCTCAACTCTGTTTTCACATTTTAGAAAATCTAGCCTGTGATCAAGCCTTGGTCAATCACAGGTCCTTTCAGAGAGGGGCTTAGGACAAAGAGGGGAAAGCGGCAGGAGGATGGTGTGTTTTCAAATTTAGCCTTTTTTTGGCCTTTTCCAGACTTCTGCCTACACCTGCTTTTATAATTTAATCTATTAAATTAAAAACTTGTCCTCACTATTCCAAACATACACGATATGTCAAAAGTATGTGGACAAGCCTGTGCGTATACTGCAGCTCTGTGTACTTAAGGTCTAAGGCTGTTTTGCACAGTTTGGGATTTGTCTCTCAGCTGCAGTTGAGGAAATGTAAATACTACAGCAGAACTAAAACACCAAGTGCGAGCTGGGCCTTATCGCCCAACATGAGGGACTACTGTAGCTGAATGGCCGCAAATCCTTACAGCCAGGTTCCAAAATCTTGTGGAAGGCATCCCAGACGAGAGGGAGAATATGTTGCTCAAAGATATGGATGTCAACTATGAGCGTCCACATACTTCTGTTCATATAGTGCCTCTCTAACTTGAGTCTCAGCATCTTTTTATATATTATCATGAAACAACCGTGTCATTCTTCATTTAAAATGTCTGGCCATGTCTACCTTTGCTGCATTCCTTTCATGATAACATTTTTTAAGATTATTTATTTGGCATTTTTTGCCTTTATTGGACATACGATGGCAGAGAGGGAGACAGGAAACGGGGAGGGAGTATGTGCTATGTGTTTAACTTACTAGAGCGCCCCATACCAAACCACCGTGACCAATCTGGTGATAAAATATTCAGTTTTACAGCATTTTCACAACCTCTCCAATACTGACTAACAGCAAAGACCATCACACTTGTTGCTTGTTGTTTCGTGGTTGTAGAAGTAGATAAGATGCTGCGCAGCAGGAAGCGGCTGCTCAAAATGTGATTCTGATGTGAGGGCTTAAACTGCAGACATGAAACTACGATGCTTCCAAAAAATAATCCTCCAGAAGCCAGTTCTGGAAAAGAGGCACCACTGCAGTCAACAGCACCATCTGGAGTCTGTGTCGAGCTACACAGGAACACAAAACTGTCTCAGGCCCAGTCCTCATGTCCCACCTTATCGTTGCAAAGACTTAAATGCTAATAAGTCTGAGAGGGCTCAGGACTGTCCCACCGTGAAATCACAAAGTGTCTGATGGCCCCCTGGGGAACTATTTAAGCCCCGTATGCACAATCTCCATAGCTCTGCAGCTGTGCTGCAGATTTTGTTTGAGCGAATTACCCACAATTCACAGTGCTATAATGTTGACTGAGGAGGAGTTTACTGTGTCTGGTTCTTTTTGTCTTATGAAAACATGATGTCAGGAAGATGCTGTGCTAGTCTTCATTATTTATTAAAGTGATTCACTTAGTGAATGTCAGGGTGAACACTGGGATTAGTTAACATCAGGGGTCTTCAACTTTTTCAGGCCAAAGACCCCTTAGCTGAAAGAGCGGTGGAGCAGGGACCCTATAACACATATATAGCATAAAAATGCATTGCATATTAAATCAGGCAAACAGAGGTTTTAAGGCAGAGAGCCAAATCAGCCTCGGGCTGCAGTCTTGACCTGTATTTGCTTTTCAGGTACGTGAGGCGGGGAAACTCCACTTTAACAAAGATTAGTTGTTGTAAAAAGAAAAACAGGCTGGATTCATGTTAAAGTACATTTTCAGACATAGTTTGATATTTGAAAAGGAGAAAAAAAAAACAGCTTTAAAAAAAATCATAAAATAATAATTTGGCAGCTCGCAGTAACTCTGTGTCAGTTCATTTTTAATTTCCAGGGAATGTTATCAACTAAGAAGTCCCAGACTAATTCACATTGGTCACGTTAGTCTGGTGACGCCAGGCTAGGTTCCCTGTGGAGTTTTATTATAAACAATCAAAAATAATGTTTTTCATTCACTTGAACTCGTCGCTGTGTGTAACCTTGAGGTCTGACAAAAGGAACAAAGGCACTTTCTTTCTAAAAAATAAAATTGCAAAGCAGATTTTTCTTTCAAAATTTGAAACCTGCCTTGTTTACATCCATTCTGACTAGTCTGCTGTCTTCTTCATTTCTGCCTTTTCTGGCATGGCCGGGGTGCTTAACTTCAGGTATGAGACAAAAGCATCCAGAAAAGCCAGTAGGACTGATAGACCAAAGAGTCTGAAGGCTTATCAGACGACAACAAAAGAACTGCACAGTGTTTTTTTTTTTTTAATACTTTGAGGAAGGATTCTTAAACGCTGGAAAATTATCACACCAGCAATCATTTTATCCGTTCTTGATGATTGCAGGGTAAACAGTAGAAATGCAGCGTTCACATTACAAAGTAATCCACCAGGAATGTGTGCTTGCATCGTGTTGCAGCAAAAGTAAAACCAGATTGTTTTTGGGATGACTCTCCTTTTGAACTGATGAGACAGCTGTGTTTTTTCCTCACTGTTCTGTCTGAGCACCTTAACCATATATCTGTTAATCCCTTTTACATTTTATTATAGGTTTTCGACTGAGAATTTCAAAGGGCCGGTTCACCTCCAAATGAAAAAATACATATTTTTCCTCTTACCTGTAATTCTGTTTATCAGTCTAGATTATTTTGCTGTGAGTTGCAGACTGTTGGAGATATCAGCCGTAGAGATGTCTGCCTTCTCTTCAGTATAATGGAACTAGATGGCCCTCAGCTTGTGGTGATCAAAGTGCCAAAAAATACATTTGAAAAACTCAACAGCAATGTCTCTTTCCAGAAATCATGACCCAGTTACTCAAGA
>JAPZEB010000005.1:4315209-4326784 GCA_029783705.1 Chaetodon striatus
TGCTCACAACAAGGTCTGTGGATTATCTTGAGTAACCAGGTCATGATTTCTGGAAAGAGACATTGCTGTTGAGTTTTCAAATGTATTTTTTGGCCCTTTGATCACCACAAGTTAAGTGCCATCTAGTTCCATTATACTGGAGAGAAGGCAGACACCTCTGCAGCCAATATCTCAACGTCTCAGCAACTCATACCAAAACAATCTAAATTGATTAATAGCACTGCAGGTCAGAGGAAAAATATGGACTTTTGAAACTGGGGTGAACAGTTCCTTTAATGCCAAAGATCAGGTAATGTATATATCCGCACATACTGCTTGGCACATTATTGACTGAGCATTCAGGTTCATGTGCCACCCTCCGCTATCCTTCCTTTATTCTGAGTTAGCATGGTTATCCCTTAATTACAAATGAGTGGGTAAATTAAGAGCAGAGCTTTTAGCAGCTATTTCACAGAGCAAAGTTCCAAAAAAGGACGCCACCTGTTTCACATGGACACAATCAGGAGTAGGAGCGAGGGCCAAAGTGCTTAAAACAAAAATATAAATATAAGAAAGTAAACAGAAACTTGTGGCCTGCTACCACTCATATGATATTGTTGACTAGTTTCAGGTGACAGTGTAATGGGGCTCAAGTTTTTTACGAGTTCTGCAACCCTGCAAGACCTGCAGTGACTGAAACCAAACGTGTTGCATTAGTTTGGTCACAACCTGTGTCAACATGCTTAAGTTCTTCTCACTGCATAATAAATTCATTACCTGCTCTGTTGTGCGTTCCCGTGTCTCCATTCTGCACCAGCTGGCCCATGGGGCCTGAGCCCCTCCCGGGGTTGAAGGAGGCTGTTGGTCGACCAGATGGGGTGTCGGGATTCAGGCTGAATGCACTGCTAATCTGCAGACCATTTTCCTCTGCCTGGCCTTCACCTGCCTAGACAGACAAGGTGCTTAAGGTAAGTGTTTCTCCTTGGTGACAAAAGATCAGAGGGAAACCCAGAAAAACAAAGGTGAAGCATGTGGTGCAGTCTCTGGAACCGGCAGTGAATCCAGCCTCATCTTACTGGGAGCTGCCAGTGCAACTTGGATGAATAAATATTGGAATAAAATATCAGCCTACAGCAGTGTCATTGCAAAGATACTTTTCCAGGAATAAACCTGCTACGCCAAAGAGAACACCTGCTTTCTCCAATGTTTACCAGCAGACAACATCAGGAGAACCAACTTCTCCTGACACCAATTAGAAGGCAAAAACATATTTAATCAATAACTTAAAAAGAACAGAGAGAATAGAGGTGAATGTAAACTAGATGAAAGCAGAATAAATGTAAAGTTTTGATGATTCTCACCGCTGTGACGGCTGCTGCCCCACTCTGCAGTGATGTCACTGAGGTTATCATCAGGTTCATGTCTTCCTGTGCGTCCACTGGATGTGGCGGTGTGTTTACTGCAGACGTGGTGGCGCTTCCTTTCTGGCTACTGGACCCCAGTGTGGTGACACTGGCGATCCTGATCTCTGAATCTGGCTCAGTGCTGCTGAGTGCACCTGGCGAGTGGGATTCTGAGGAGCCTCCAGGGTGCGCTGGTGAGGAGGAGGAAGTGTCCTTCTGCTCAGAGTCCTCCTCGTCGTCAATGACAATGGGCTCTGCTTCAGTGGCTGGAGGTTTAGGAGGTGCTGCCGCTGCCGTGGATGTGCTGGAAGACGCAGGAGAACTGGGGGTCACGGAGGGCATCTCTGCCGCGGACATGTCTACAGTTGCCACGGCAGCAGCTGGCTCTAGGCAGTCTGTGCTGGGCGTGTCCTGGGAGAGGGCTGTGGCAGAAGGCTGGGGATCCTCCTCCCCTACCAGAACCACATCATCATCATCATTGTCCTCTGCACTGCCCTCCTTTGTAGCTCCATCTTCTTCTGTTACCATGGAAACTGCCTCCCCGGCCTCCTCCGAGGGGGGTGTGGTCTGTTGCTCCTGGGAGGGAGTGGCATCCATGGGCTCCACCCGCTCCCCTGCCTCTTCTGCTACGGCAGGGTTTGGTTCTGAGTCCCCGTCCATCGCTAAGGCAACCACCTGGCAATACAAACAAAAGGCAGTTAGACATCATAAAACCAATCACTGGTGCAGGCTTCACCTAATTATCTCCTAACAGCTGCACAGGTAGAGCAGGTGTCCCCGGAGACGAGCTTCCCCCCCACACAGCCCCCTCATGCCTGGTGAAGACTGACTGCCTTTGTTAGCTTCCACCTTTTCTGCTTTTATACCACTTGCTGATTTTAGGTGGTCATATTTAACAGCCAGCTCACCAAAAATTTTTACCTCTCGCTTATATTGCCATGCAAATAGTTTGGGTTTTCACTGCCCACAGTTTTAGATGGAGGTGAGACATTTGATGCCACCATAGTACAATGGAGGGTGAGGGGAATATTGTTTGTGGAGCACACAGATTTTTAAAAGAAACTTAAAAGAAAGCTAGATACCACCTACTGCCAGATTATTTTGCAGCTTTGTCAAACATCAATCTAACTTTCAACCACACTTCTCCCACACATAAAACTACGAGCTATTTCCTCCGAGATGCAGCTTAAACTGGACGCTCTGCTAACAGCTGGAGCCAAAATGGATGCCGTAGTGATGCTAGGGAAATGATGTCATCACTCCTGCTGTGTGAGTTCACTCAGGTCACTGAGGTCAATTCAAGCTTTTCCCTTTTAAAGGGATAGTTCAGATCTTTTAAAATGGGGTTGTATGAGTTACTTACCCATACTTAGTGCGTTACCTACTGTAGATGTCAGAAGCACGCCCCCATTTTGGAGAAGCAGGCAGGACTGTGCTGCTTTTAAGGAGAGCAGCAGCAGCATAACATATTTTAGCCACCTAAAAAAATCAGTATCAGTAAAAGTGTGCTCTATATTGAGAAAATTTTCACTGCGTTACCTTGCTGCAGTGCAGCCATTTCTGACAGGGTACTGACGCTGTTATATTGCTCTCTTCTAAGCAAAACTCCATTGAGAAAAACATTGATTTAACATTGCTGAACACAGGAGCTGCTGGTGTACCGCTGAGTCAGTCAGTTAGTTTGTTTGTGTTATTGTGTGACTTTGGCATTTAAAACGGTCAGCTTGGATTCAACAAAGACACACAATAACACAAACTAACCACGTGATTGAAGCAGCGGTGGACCAGCAGCTCCTGTGTTGGGCAAACTAAAATCAGTGTTTTTGTCAATGGAGTTTGGTGGCTATGTGTGGGCAGACAGATAAGGAACTGAAGCCGCTACTGGCTTCCCCACTGATGAGCTGACTGACAGAGAGGTAAAGCAGTGAAAATATTCTCAATATGGTGTTAGCTTAACCTGTTATTCATTTTTTTAGGTGGCTAAATTTGTTTTGTTGCTTCCCCCGTCCACAGCAGTACATAGCTTAGCTTCTGTGCCGGCACTCCTGCCTGCTTTTCCAAACTGGGGGGCGTGCAGACAACTACTTTCTGTGATACACTGACTATGCATGCAAGTAAAGCTATATAACCCTGCTTAAAAATATCCGAACTATTCCTTTAACATCACTTAAAATGAGCTACACCGAGAGAAACGAAGTCTGTGTACAAAAACACAGAGGGAAGAGAAGGACAGCCACAAGGAACCCTCAATATTTTCCTGTCCTTGGTTGAGAACTCCCCAAATATGACTCACACCACTGCTGAAAACGCAGGACTTAGTTGTAAATTTCCGACCTCTCCGCTTTCATCTGTACTTCATGATTAGGCTCAAACATTATACTTCTTCTGTCAAGTTAATAAGGACAAAGAACAGCAGCGGTTTAGCCATTTCTGAGACGTAAAACCTGATAACACCAACGACTTCCTTCCACTCTCTCAGTATTCTTACTATTAATCATAATGGTGGAAGCTAAGATTGAATTACCGGTACACGTTCGTGCCTTTATATTGCGACCGCTGTACAGAGTCAGCTCCTCAAAGAACGTACGTCTCGGCAGAAATCTCGAGATTTATTGCAAAATGAGCGCAGAAACCTTCAGTCTTATCAAAACACTTTTGCTGAGACAGTTTTCTCAAATGATTCCAATATTGCATCAGACGTGTATTAAACACTGATAGGGTTAAAGGATGGCGGAGGGCTTTGTGCTGCAGAGTCAGAGCGTTTCTGGCTGCATTTAACACTATGAAAGGGGGCAGCTAAAACTCAACAACAGTGGAGGCGATGTCTTCAACGTAGACTCAAAAGAACTGCTACGTGCCTGCCCAGCAACGGAGGCAACTTTGCTCCTCCTCCTCATCCCCATCATGTCTCTTCTTCCTCTCATCCTCCTTTTTTCCCTCTCTTCCTGCTCTCTGCACCTCCTAACTACCCAGCGCTCCACTCCTCCTCCTCCTCCTCCTCCTCCTCCTCCTCCTCTCACCTGCTGCCTTTCACATCCCTCCCTCCCTCCCTCCCTGCTCCCTACCCCTGTGTGTCGCTATACACAGCTTCTCTCTTGTTGCCCCCGGCAACTGGTGAAGCTACACCTTGGTTGCCGTGGTGACGGTAAGGCCCACCACCACCACCAACCACCACAGGGACTTGTTCTCTGTGCTCTACATCAGGGTGCTGTTGAGTTGGCCAGCACAATATTCAAATGGTTTACAGATAACCCTGAAATAATAATGCTCAATGTAGAAACGCAGCTAACAGCTAAGTGTTACTGAACATGACCCTCTGAAGTATTTCTTAAAAATCCGAAAGAGAAGAAATACAATAAAAATTCGGTGTATGCAGATTTGGTGCCACACTCGGGATCAGACACTATTTAAAGCACTTTTGGGGATGTGTGCACTCTATGTTGATCTGTTTCTGTCAAAATCTCCCTTTCATGTTACACAGCAGTGAGGGTGGCTCTAAGCCACACATCACATCACCGCTGACAGCTGCAGCACAGGAACACACACACTCACACACACACACACACACACACACACACACACACACACACACAAAAACACACACACAAACACACACACACACACACACACACACACACACACACACACACACACACACAGATGCAAGCTCACACACATACACACATGCTCCTGTGCAGACAATGATCTTTGCAGCTCTATGTTATTCACCCAACAGTCACCCCGAAGAGAAAGCACCTGAACGCAGCCTTTAGAGCTACAACAGCGCTCAGTGTACCTCACAGAGGAAGACACGTCACTGCCTTGACATCATTGCAGCGGCCATTTTGGCTCCAGCAATGCAGGTGAATCCAATAAAAATCACAGTGCTACAGCTACTAGGGATGTAACAATACATCCATCTGGAAAATTATGATACCAGTACCTCTACCAGTGCCCTTAAAGTGACACTGATACCAATAGGGTACTTGTTCAATACCCTTAATGTAAATGGAGTGGTGTGTAGTATAGCCATGCTATCAACTGTTTTGGTGGCAGCTTGGCACACTGAACTGCCAACTCTGTCAATACACTGTGCTTGACTTCACCACAACACAGACTGTATGGGGTGTAGCTACTGCTGTGGAGTGTGAGCTCTGCTCTGGGGACAGTTCTGGGAGTGCACCCAACTGCACACACACAGTGACAGGGCTAACTATTAGCATCACACAGTGAAAGTCACCGAACAGTAAACAGGTTTTACAACAGAGTCAAGACATTTGGGCGACAGCGAAAGTTTGTTAGGACTGTTTAACTTCTTGGTGATGCACGTTAGCCACTGCTGCTGTGCGACCTTGTGTTAACAGGGCAGACGTTGAAGTGATCGTACGCCGGACAACAGCAGCTCAGGAAGTGGCAGCAACATAAAGTTTTCTGATCCAGCGGGGACTCAGGACTGTCGGAGTTCAGACCCCCAGCGCAAAAAAAATCCAATGTGGTTACTGTTTGACATTAAGATTAGGGGTGGGGAATATAATCAGTTCTTGAATGCACTGCGATGCAGACATGAGTGATTTGGGATCAATCCACAAATGTCAATAATGGATTATCTAAAAATATATCAATAATGTGACATTGACGGACTGAAAGAGGTGGAACACAAGGGCAGAGCCCCACACATCTTCTTCAAGCTTGTTTTAATTTAATGTCTAAATAATTTTAAACATTAACATTTGAAAATAAAAAAGTGTATTAAAACTTATCTTTGTTAAAATTGCATCTTTGTTAATTGAGGTCAAAACTCCAGCAACACTTGAATATAAAACAACTTAACTGCAAGACCTACGCGTTTCAGCTTGTAAAGGCCACAAGCCAAAACGTGTTGGTCTTGAAGTTAAGTTGTTCTATATTCAAGTGTTGCTGGAGTTTTAGCCTCTCTAGCCTTATTTCCCTTCTCCATGCACCTTAAAAGTAGTGCCAGAAACCCCCACCCTCCTCTACACCTTTGTTTATTGCCTACAGTCAGAAAACAGGGAGCTGATTTGCTACTGGCGGCTGACATTTTGACTGTAATTAATCTGACACTTATGTCAAGACAGCTACTTGGCAAGAAAAATAGGGTGGGCAAAATAACAAATACCTCAAATCCAATGCAACAGTCCTGCATGATGGTTGGGTATAATCTAAAATGAACCAACCAAAAACCAAATGTCTTGATTGTGAAATATAATAACAAAAACCTAAATGTTAGCCAGAATTATTGTACAAGGTTTACAAGAACTTAAATTAAATAAAAAGGGCAAATATTACAACTATTACCACAAAGTCCGCTTTCGGTCAATGACAGTTTCCTATACTCAGTGCTACAGACGTACAATATTTCAGTCAGTGCCAAAAAACGTATTTACGTTCAATATTAAGTTTTACTGAAAAAAAATCCTGCCTAAACGTACACAAAAATTGAAAATTTTAATAAATGCAGTGTTGAAACGTAAAGGGATAATTACTCTGCAATGGTAAGCAAACTAGACCCTTAAAGGCAAATATCAAATGACTAACTGACTCACCAAAAATCAAACATTAAACGTTAAACACTGGTATAACAGATGTATACTTAAAAATAGAAAGAGAGGTTTAACAATAGAGAATATCATACTGTATGAATATGTGTTAAATCCAATTCCTAGCATATAGTCCATGTTATCCTACTGTGTCACCACTATTTAAAGGGACGCTATGTGAAATTCAGAGCGACTTGTCTGGACACGGTTCTCAACATAAAGGTAGCTGAGATAGCGGCTAGCCGCTAATGGTGCTAACTCCATAAACGGCACTAAACAATGGCTACAGTGCTGACGGAGCTAACAGTATCAACCGGGGGGGAACTGAAAGGTGGGCGCAACACTTCCACTGCTGTAAAAACGCATTGCAAAGTGGGGGTGAGGAGCTACAGTGCATTTCCACCAGATCCAGGAGGCTGGAGGCCATCTCAACACTTTCATTTCCTATGAGAGCAAGAGAAGCAGTGGCGCAGTGCATGGTTTGACTGCTGCAGCAACTTTGGAGGAGGGGTTGCAGAGCAGTGACTAGTTGACTAGAATCAACTCCGTGCAAATGAGTCCAGCGAAAGGCGCCTGGCTAACGAAACGTGGACCAAACTGTCAAACTAGGAGAAGAAGTTCTAAGATGAGACTAGATTCAGCAGTAGCGATGCAACTCTCTTGCATCAGATGTTTTCAAAAATGCATTACTAGTTTATGAGCAGGCGGCCATTTTGTTTCCTGTTTGAAACTGTGAGCATGCAACCAGGGACTGCCCAACTAGCAGCGCGTTTATCCAGTCAAGTGCATTTCATGATACGACATGTCACTAGTGGGAAGCCTATCAAGTAGCCTAGCATCCTCACCAGATCTGGTGGAAATGTAGCACAAGACAGTGGCTAAATTTGGATTACGACACAGAGACGTAGCGTGACTTCAGTCTCTGCTCAGGACAACAGACTGTAAAATTAATGGATGTAGCTACCGTGATGTCACCCATTGGTTTGTAGACTCCGGTTTCAAAGCCTTGAGTTTATCATTTCGGCCGTCCCCATCTTGTTTTATGGAGCCAGAAATTACCATATTTGGGCAAGAGGATGGACAGCCTGTCACTCAATGCAGCCCGCCCTTAATTATGCGTAACTTTGCGCCTCAATAAAATGTAAACAGGTGAGTTATATTAAAATTCACCCCTTGTGCAGTTGTCATGTATGTTGAAGTTAGCTATAGCGCCCAAAACAGTTTTTTTGTACCAGGCTGTAAACGTGTTTATCTCGGCAGTAATGCTGAACATTTTAACATGGGGGTCTGTGGGGATTGACTTGCTAGCTAGCTAGCCTAAAGTGGCCATTAGAGGAACTATAGTTTTTGTCACTTCCATGTTGGCTTTATTTTTCAGCCCTGGATGTTGCTGCTTGCTCAGGATGCCATTAATCCACTTTATCTTTACATAACAAATAGTAGTTAGCTGCTTTAATGATGCTCTGAATGTCACATACAGCACCTTTAAGAGATATGAGCTAACTAAAATGTGGTTTACTGATAATTTCTTACTAGCTTTGACTGGACTGCATTTCTATCACTTCCTTTTTTTGTTCCAGCTCTAAAGTATTTGACATTTTGCATCATGCAATTAAGAGAAAAATAAGCTAAAATACATGTTTGAAACAAGTCAATATGCTAACATGTTTTGTATTTTTGCCTTCTTTCTATCAAAACAAAAACATGTTTTTCATGAAAGCAAGTTTTGTTCAGAAATGTTGCTGAGAGATGTCAACTGTTTGTGTGAAAGTTCACACAAGTCTGAACTTTTAAATAAAAACCCTGCATACATTAATGCAGAGCACCAGAGCTTCATCTAGTGTGTCTGATGTGTGCTCAGATCTACTCGACTGTGAGACACTGAAGCTGGAAGAGGAAGAGTAGCTCATGGTGACCATGTGACAGGAAGCACAAGCCAAAACAGCATGACATTCAAGATCAATATGTTGTTCTCCACTGTTCAAAAACAGGATGGAATTCCAAATAGTGACTGTAATCTAACCCGACTTCCAGGAGATATAACCCAGTCCTACGTCTGGAAACTGCGTAACTGCCTGTCTGTGACCGCGGGGTTAACTGGTGTCAAAATATTGAGAGAAGACCCAAAGGCACCCCTCTCCATGTGCAACACCTTCCCCAAAGCCAAGCTGAGCTGCAAAATAAATGCATCACAGCTCTGATATTACACCAACAGAGGGAATCTATGTGCAAAGCAACTCAGTAGTGCTCTGAGGGGGAAAAAATAGCCTGGTCTAGACTCAGTTCAGACTGCAATGCAGAGCTATGAGCCAGCCTGCATTCACGTGGATGAGAGGGAAACGAGGGTCCAGCATTAATGAGCTCTGACATGCAACCTTGCTCCTAACGTCAACACCAGGTGGACGGAGGGAGAGGTGGGCCGGGCTGGGGGATGAGACTGCCTCTGTGCAAGTAATAACACTCAGCAGACGAGCAGTTAAAAATCTGCGCCAGAACAAACCCCCAGCCACATCATCACCTTGTATAGGTGCTCCTCCACCTCTCCAGCTTGCGCCAGTTGACATCATTTTCCCTGCAGGTTTACAAGGTGGAGACGCGCAGCTGTTTGCGCCAGTTGCACAGACTAATAACATATTCAAATCAAACGACTGAGATTATTATATAAGGCTTATGTCACTGAGAAGTGATGCGTAATGCGCAGCCACCAGAACATCCCCCAAGCCAGCTGATGGGCTCCAATACAGTCCATTCCGGTTACCTGGCAGCTGAATGCAAAACTAAACCCTGACTATTCTGAGCTGCACACAGCTGGTGAGCTCTGCTCTGAAATGTTAGGAAATCAGCGCTGAAGGGCGGCTTGTAACAAGCTTCCAGGGGCCGGTGAAGTCCCCCTGGCCGTGCCCTTGGTTATGAACACTAGGCTAGGAGCCGACGAGGACCACCACCGATGACTATCACTCGACCTGGTTCGCTTCCTCTTCCCCTTGTCTCTTTTATTTCACAAACTATGGAGAGCTGCTCCAAAAACTTTAATCAAGAACAAGAAACAGAACTACCTGAGCGGCGCAACTATTCCATAAATAACCCAGGTAAATGAGGAGGGGGGGAAGGTTGGCTTCCAAGTTGGGATCCAGGAGAAACGTGGTTAAGGGTGTTCCGTTCCGTTCAGTTCCCACCCCTGCCCTCCCTGGCGCAAACAGCCATTGGATTAGCGGCGGATCGAGGGGAGGAGAGCAGGCACAGACTGCGCCATTGTTGAAACACCACTGAAAATCACCACAACTTCGCATCAAATGCGCTACAAATAGCGCTAAATGCTGCACAGGACGCGCACAGTGTGACACCATGTCTCTAACGACTGGAAACGTGTGGTTTCACTACACAACCCCCCCACCCCCCCATTTCTCCTCCAGTTTATTTTTCCTGGTCGTGCACATGGCTGTGGCACCAACGCACACCGGAAACCCGGATAAAAAGCCCGATTTTTATGATACCTGTGACGGTGGGGTTTTAATTGGAAAGTTACCCTGCACGGAGTCCACCCTGGCGCAATCAGTGGCAAATATACCCGGTCGCCGCCAGGGGCGCCCTCGCCTTATATATATCACATGAACTGTCTCATTTGTGTCATGCGGTGGTAAACAACGAAACGCAAACACGTCCCCGCATTGTGTTTACAGGAGTCCCCCGGGAGTTACGGTGACCCAAAGCCCCGCACAAACCCGATTATTCACAACCAGATAGCAGTTGACCCCCCCCTCCTCCTCCCCCAGCGGAAAACAGCACTGCCGCCGTCCGCCATTAGGGAGCCAACTGAACAATACTGGAGACTAGAGGCGGCAGCGGCCACAGCACACACTCAGCTCCGGAGGAAAATCTGCTCAATTTAACTGTTTATTGTTCCCCAAATGTGTCTCCTGTCCCCGGTGTGACTCCCGGGGACAGTCCGGGGACACCCGCCGGACCGCCCGAGCCACTTCCCGAAACTTTGACTTAATTAGGCGTAAAACTGGAATATTAGAAAAAACGTCTGTGAAATTCTCTTACCGGAGTAGAGCTCGAAACGGTGTAGCGCCACTTTTGTGCCTTGACATTAATCCCGGGAGCGCGTGCGCAGAACGTAGAACTTTCCACTTTCCGTCCAAAGATCGTCTATTGGCCAGATGGCTCACTACGTCACGCATGGCGTCTCACGTGACGTAATACGTAAGCTCAGGAGGGGACGTTATGAGAGCATTTACATCAGAGGTTTCATCAGGGCTGTGAGCCTGTGAGCTTCTGTCTATGAATAAAGATTTATTCTTACTTTATTTATTGTTTGTTCATCTTTCACCTGATGTTTTTTTGTACATTGTATTATTAAATAAAGTTTTTAATAAAAAAAAAAGGGAAAAAAAAGAGAGCATTTACCTTTATTGACCGGCACAGGATGTGGGTTTCACCACCAGTAAGATTAAAGTTTTACACAATATATATCCTACAAATTCATATTTTCCCAAATTCTTAGATATTAATAATGATCACAATAACTACATTTATACAGCACAATACATGCATCACAAAGTGCTGAACATAGAAAACAGTCAAAACATTCGTGATACATAAAATAAAAGATTATAAAAAAATATGATTAAA
>JAPZEB010000005.1:4333366-4369833 GCA_029783705.1 Chaetodon striatus
GTTGTTTTGGTGCACACCTGAGTGTGATTGCTGTGTTCACACCTGCCCAAACGAACCACACTGAGGGGGCAAACGAAATAAAGTTGTTCTTGTTCAAAAATGAATACTACAATTGCAAAGTGGAATTTACAAACAGCATCGTCTGTCTGTATAACAAAGAATCTTGGGAATCAGATACAAAACAAAAAGTCTTTTTCATAACACAAAGTCTTCAAATTTTAAGCCAAGAAGCATTTTATTGTACAAGCTGAAGTTATAAGTTCCTTACAGTACTTGATAAGAAGCATTAACTGAAGGCAACATAATTACAAGGATGAAGAGTAACACGCCGTGTGCTTATACAAGAGCAATGAAAGAAAGCTACAGTCTCTACTATACAGGGAAAAATAAATGTTGCTTTGCAACACCAAACAGTAATGGTAGTGTCTGAGTGAACAGATACCATCTGTGGACCTTGAACAGATTTATTTTCCAAACACTAGTGTATCTGGGGCTTAACCCTAACTACTGTATATACTGCAACACAGATATACCTCTTTCACAAAGAAGCAACAACACAGGATTAACCCGTTTTCCATTGGTGTGAATGAGTTAACATGGGTTATCACAGTCAGAGTTTTATGCAAGTCTGACACTGAATGGCTTTGGTATGAAAGGGTGAACACTGGTTACTCTAAACACATTTACTACAGCTGCTACTAAGGATAACACATAATCATTTGTCCGTGACAAATAGCAGTAGTGCCATCTGGAACTCTTAACCATAACTTCAGCTCATCTTGATCACAAAGAAATTTGTGAAAACTACTGTAGGCTGAACGTTCTTCATGAAGACATCTACAGAGCCGACTGACCCCAACAAACAACAGATCTGAACATCTTACTGAATATCCAGTGTAAAATAAACACTGCCGTGACCAAGTTCTGAAACTGAAATGAGATGGACCCTATTTAACCAAGACTACAGTCACGAAGCCTGTGACCTATGGAATGTCGTTTTAGTCAATAAAATTAATATGCCTTAGAAATACATATGGGTATGAAAAATATCATGAAATAAATGTGCAAGAAAATCATGAAGAAATGTAAATAGTAATAAATAAAAAGCTGTTAATATGAATAAATAAAAACATTAAAAAGTATTCGGCAGAGAAGTTTTTCAAAAGACTACTTGTATCTCTGGGGACTTTTATTTCAAAATACCAAAGTCAAAATTTCCCAGCTCTTTTTATATTTTAATTTTTTTATATTTAGTTGAATTAGGCATGGTTAACGCACAAATTCAGTCTCATTCGGGTCTGACCTAGCAGCTCGGAGAAGAGCCATATGGGACAATAAATTTCATAAATTAACTTCCACAAATGAGACAAGATTTTACATTTATTTAAATAGTTAGTACCTCATTTATTTATTTCAGAATCTATTCCACAGCCTTATTTATTTCAAAGGCATCTTTAATTACATATTTACTTAGTATTGCCTAAAATGATATTCCAATGTGACCAGAGTCGGCTAATGGTAAATGCAGGTTGAACCCATATTCAATGTCTTGTTTCAAACCTTCAACAAAGTTTGTACATGACAGAAACAAACCAAACAAAGGTTCGGCTTACACTGAAATGAGAACTTTTTTGTCGTACATTCCAAAAGGAAAGAAACACACACTTTCATTCACTGTCTAATGTCTGGTACACTCAAATTTTCAGCAATCTATTCCACAGACTGTATATAAAAATGGACAACATGATCGCTCCCCAAAACTGAAGCGAAAAATCCCAATATAAAGAAAAAACCCCCCACCCTGGATGTGATGCAGGCCAAGCTAAAAAGTACACGCCAAATGAATTAAAATTTTCCAGAACATTATTGTTGTCCTGATATATGTTCAAGTGCTCGTTTTGCTAATAAGTTTGGTTATAATTTGTTATTCAATGCTATAAAAAGGGGATCAGATGTCGTGACAGACAGCTGTGTGTGCCCGTGATCAGACAGATGGGCGTATGCGCAAGAACTCCATAGCATGGAGATCCCTACTTCGCAGAATCTGGCTCCAAATGGCGCCTTCAGCGAAAGATGGCAGCGGCTGCATCCCGAATATTTAGCTTAACTCTTGTACAACAGGAGCACTCAGAAACGTGACATCCATCTTCATACACAGTCTAAAAATGTCATCTTCGTTTTTGATTAACTTTCACTTTTCGGCTAATGCTAAAACAAAAAAATCTGCAGTTGCTATGCTGTGTGTGACATGTGATCAACATGAATACGAAAAAATGTGATCAAGCAAATTATCAACATAATAAGGCAATCTGATCTTGGCAACTGGACATCAATGTCACAAACATCCAGATAATACAAGCTTAAAAATAAGGAATACAAATGAGACAAATGTAGTGTATTTACCTCAAATTAGAGTATATCAAATACGATAAAGTACTAAAATGTTCTACACAGTTGCTGTATAGTGATACAAAAACACAACCAAACCTTTCGGCAGCTTGTTAACACACATGAGAAAAAATAAAAACACATAAATGAAGGTAATGAACATTTATCGACAGGATCCTTGAAGAAAACAAATGTTTTTCATATTTAAGTGAGAGGTATACACATGGAGCTCCTAATTCTCTAACATCAGCATGGAGTGTATGCCATTACTGCTGCAGGCTATCAGGGGCCATCTACAATATAGGCTACTGGCTAAAGCAAGAATACAGTACAACTGGGCCAGGCATTTGGGAATCATGTAAAGCAAGTCTACGCACATTTATCATTATGGAGGGACTGGATGCAAAGATTTGCTGGTAGGTTTTCTTTTTTTTTTTTATCATCAAAATTGATAAAAATGCTACCGAAAACAGTACAGGCAGAAAGATAGATGTCTAGGTAAGTTCTGAAGTTAAGAAGAGTAGAAATCCCTCTGGAAATGTACAGTCACTGAGGCTACCAATGCCCTGGTCACGGTGGCTGGGGAGTCCCAAACAATTCAGCCATTGCTTTCAACAGTTTCACAAACATGTGTGTTTGAAATTGTGAAAGCGTGTTTAGGTGCCACAGTGGCTACTTGCCACAGCCGATGACTGATGGCAGTTTGCAAATCCTGGCAAAATGAGGTTTACATTTACTAAATGATCACACATCTAAATTAGAGCACTTCCTAGAGAAAACCTGTGATGATCTGACAAAGTGACAGTGTTACGTACGTTTATATGCAATCTAACCATATTAAAACATCAATATCAGCCATTTTGTGAGCCAAAGCTACAGTACAAACATCCTCAGTTCCACTCATTTAGTGTTTAGTCATGCAACAGTACACCAACAGCTTGGTCCAGTGGACTTGATTCTTAATACTTCAGGAACTTTTTCAAAAAGTGTGACAAAAAGAATGGCAGGGCAGTCTGTACCGCTGTCAAGATCCAAGGTTCACTGACAGTACATTTTACAACTCACATCTGCTGAGTTCTTAAGCCCCATTTAATTTGAGGTTTAAGTCATAGCCCACACACACCCCTAATATCGCATTGTTTTTTTGGAAGTCAATTACAAATATTTACAGTGACAAATACACAGGACCGTCCCACTCCGTATTTGGATTATTTTGAGTCTCTGGTTCCTGTCCTCCGCTTTGTTTAGAGGCAACAACATGCCCCCTTCTTTTCATCGACTGAATTGAGTTGTGTACAAAATATTTGACTTCCCTCCACGTTCTGCTGTTCAAGGCAGGCTCAGCAGCTAAACATGCATCACAGTCCTTTTTGCCTGGTACTTTGACCAGTTTGCAGAAGTCTCCAAGCTGACGTCTCACTGCAGCCTGCTCCTCCTCACTCCACAACCTCTTGACTCTCTTTTGAGGCTTGACCGATGGAGTGACGCGCTTTCCTGCAGCAGGCATACTTTCCTGTGCAACTGGCGTTCTGTCAGGAACATTTGGTCTATGGATTGTTGGGACAACCTGTGCACTTGTCGGAGCCCTAGGAGGCGGGCCTGTGGGGTAAGCTGGTGTAGTTGGATGGTTCAGAGGTGTGAATGAAGAAACTATGGGTCTACTTCTGTCGTTCAGTGGTGAGAATGCGGGGACCATTGGTGTACTTGTATTCAATGGTGTAAATGTAGGAACCATTGAGGTGCTTGGAGCAGTAAGGGTGCTAAAGTTGGGAATCATCGGTGAACCAGTAGTGTCTTGGGGTGTATACACAGAAGATGGTGCCATACTCGCGGCATTCTGTGTATAAGACGGAGACAATGGCATAAGTATGTTGTTCTCTGATGTGTATGCAGGAGGCATGAGTGCGTTTGTAGTGTTGTGTGGAGTAAATGTAGGAACCACTTGTGTATCAGTAGCATTCAATGGTGTGAAGGTAGACATCAACGTTTGAGTCGTATGGATCATGTTTGTACTAGTAGAACACAAGGATGCATAAGTTGAAGTCATCTCTTGGGGGAAGTTGGTTGGAGCCATTGTCATGCAACAATTTGAGCTTTCTGTCAGGTGATCCGGATGCACTGTCGTCATACTACAGACTGTACTCGAGTCTTCCAGATCTTTCTTTGCGGTTCGGGCTCCAGCTTTGGGACTCTTTGGACTCTCACTTACACTCCCTTCAGATTTATGCTGGTTATTTCTCCTCCTTATCGTCTGTAGTGTGTTGTGTACGTAGTTTTTGACATCTGTCCAAGATCTTCCGCCAAGATCTGGTTCAGCAGCTATGCAAGCATTGCACTCCTTTTTGCCTGGAACCTTCATCCCTGTGATAAATTCACTCAAGCAGCGCTTCACTGCAGCCTGCTCCCTCTCACTCCAAGGTCTTCTCTTCAAAGCCGACTTTGGCACAGCTCCTTAAAAGGTAAGAGTACAGAGAATTATGGTTATATAAGAGAAATGATGAACGCAGTAGTTTCTCAATTTAAATGATAAAACTATGTTAATTCTGGAGCTTGACAGTTCATTCCTGATCTTGGCAAAAGCAAGATTTTTTTTCTCCAGCTGCTGTTATTAGGGATGTCCATGGTTAACCTTTGATCAGTTAAGCGCTGAGAATTTCTTTGACTAGTTACGTATATCAATCTACAGCTTAATATTGCTTCTCAGTTTAGCAGTAGTGCTAGCACTATGCTGTACCACAACAAAGCTACTGAAGTATTCATGCCACACTGGTAAGCTAGCTGCGCTGCACTGCTCACTACCTGGGTTGGGTGGGAGGTAGCTGGCGTTGCTGCTCATTCCGCGAATTACTGCTGGTAACACTGTCCCTTGACATTGTGGCGTTGCTGTGGAGACATTGTGCCCACCCTCTAGTCTACCCCCAGGTTGCCCTGGTGAGTAAGTGGCTTTATTTTGAGCCACAAAACCCCTTTAGCATTGTAAACTATCACTGTTAGCTCTGTTAGCACTATTAGCAGCAGCAACATGGCTGTGGTGCTACCATAGTTAACAATGCTAAAGGGGTTTTGTGGCTGCTTACTCACTGAGGCTACCTTGGGCGAGACCAGAGGATGACCATAGGTTTCTGCAGCAACATTACCAGTGGGAATCGCAGTATGGGCTGTGCTGCATGCTAGCTCCTACCCAGCCTGTGCGTAGTGAAGAGCAGCTTGCTAACCAGTGCAGAGCGGAGTATGGGCAGTGGGTACAATGTTTCCGCATGTAAGCTCAGTGCTTCAAAAAGTGGCACTAGAGCTTACTGAGTCAGTGGTGTGCAAGGCTAAAAGGAAAGTGCCTCTTGAATTTCAAGTCAATTTTTCTTTCTTTCTTAAGGTTAACTGGTTAGTTACCGGTCAATGAATGTCAGCTATCAAAACCAAAATTAGCTGACAGTGACATCCCTACCGATTACCAAGACTGACATTGTCAAAGGCTCCAGAACAAACAACTGTTTAGACCTTTGGTTTCAACTGTTGTTTCAAAGGTCAAGAATTAATTGTCACGTCCTGGAAGGGATCAGAAAAATTGGAGGATCTACTGTTTCAATGACAGCCGAGAAAACTACATCTGCTGATGAAGACTCTGTGACACAGTTGCAAGTTTCAGAACAAGCAACGAGTGAACTTAGAGTGGACACTGTTTTGTGATCAAAGAACACATGAATGCAAAATGTACTCACCCTCTTTAGCAATGTTGCTGGGTGGACTTGTTGGCAGCGTTCGATCCATCTTGAGAAGCTGTTTGCTGACTTCCTCCAGCTGTGATGCATTTTTTGTGAGCCTGTAACATTCCTGGCTGCTCTTTTCTAACAGCTTGGCCACTTGATCCATTTCGTGGTCATTGAGGCTCATTAGCTGCCAGCAGCTGGCGATTTGCTCTCTTAACGATGAGGACAGAAGTGCTTCTGGGTTTTTAACTCCACATTCCATTGCAGACCTTCGGAAACAATCCAATCCTCTGATGAAAGAGGGACCTTCAGTCCGTGCAAACAGGTATGGGTTAGTTTTTGACACACCCGCTTGTTCCCGATTTTCAATGAGCAGATCGATTGACAGAACCATCCTGTCTGTTAGCAGAACCAGCATGTTCCTCCCATACTGACCCTCTAGTTCTAACCTGGTGAGACTGGCACCAAGGTCCAGCTCTAGTTTTGTGCATTTCTTTATTTGATCTGCAGAGGGCACAAATGTTCCTCTTCTCTTTTTGCAAGTGTAAGTTTGCAACAGCATCCTACCAATATTTCCCACCCTTCCTCTGTTGAACAGACACACGTCTGCCAGAGTGGCTTCGCTGAGCTTTTTCCATGTTGACAGATTAGGACTGTCTTTCAACTCCTTCCTGGCTTCCTCTTCTTCCCCTGTGATGAACCTGTGCAGTTTTATCAAGTCTTCCGTCACAGTTGTTTTGTCCACTTCGACTTTCTTGACTTCCTGCTTTACAGATAATGCCAGAGCTTTGCGAGAAAAACACGCACTCCATTTTGTGTCGAGAAGTTGTATAAACTTCTTCACTTCGCTTTCAGTTTCACTGTCCTCCGTCATGCGACTTTCCCCGAATGCTATTTCTGCAGCTCGTTTCAATGAGTAGCCGATCTTTGAGACAAGGGAAACGGTTTTAAACTTACTGGAACTGGGATCAAAACCACTAACTTTTTTGGCCCCTTCAACTGCTAATTCAAATCTGGATGGTTGACATACTTCATGCAAGTACTTCACGCTCTTGTCAAGCTCATTTACAGCGAGCACAAATCTGCCCAGCTCCCTCATCTTTTGTGCAATGTACGCAAACTGAGACTTGTCATGGTCATACTTAGCAGACAACGCATTGCCATATTTACAGATAAGTGGGTCATTTCTGATATGCCTTGAGATGTCATCTTGATGCATGATGTGGATGATTTCCTCGCAGCCTCCAGTTAAGAACTCTGACATTGGAAGTAGCCGAGAGGCAGCACTGTGGACTCTGCTTCCCTTTGTCCTTTCAGAAGATTTCTGATCTCCCTTTCTGGCCTTACACGACCGTTCATGTCTCCATAAATCAGTTTTGCGATAAAATGCAAAGCAGTGCTGGCAAGGCAGGAAGTCTCTGACAGATATGCTGGGATTTTTCACCTGTTTCTTGGTCACTATTTCCCCCTCGCCACTTTTGAGAACTTGGCAATTATGTTCATAATCTCCTTTATTGCGAATTTGGTCAAGCAAACTCTGTCTGACTTTGGAACCTTTGGGAAAGTGTATTGCATGGGCAACATCTGTTTCCTCCGCATGTTTCCTTTCCAAATGCTTTGCAAGTTGGGTAAAAGCCATTTTGCAATACAAACAGAAGTGCTTTTTGCATGTCTCTTTCTTCTCTTCATCTGCTTTGCTAGGTGTTGTCTCAATCACTTTCTTACAGGTCCTTAAACTGGATCGTGTTGGTTGTTTATTCTCCACAGTTTTCCTGCGGCGCCGTGATCGCCTTTTAGGAATCTCCATTGTGCCCGACTCAGGCTGAACTTGATCTGTACCATCTGACTGACCTGCCACCACATCCTCTGCCTCATCACTTGAGTCATTTGCTTCCTCTGGGGACTTGTGTTCTTTATCTACGCTCTTTTGTTCCGTTTTATCATCATCCCTTGTCAGTATTCCTTCTGCATTTGTGGTTGGACTTGAATGATCAAAGTTCAAACTCATTTCACTTGATAAACCACCATTTGTATCGTCTGACATCTCGTCTTCCTGTGATTGCCTCTTGTCTTCCTTTCCTTGACTTTCCTGCTCAGCAGCTGAATCACAAGTAGTGTTTTGGGATTCAGTTATATCCTTATCACCATTTTGGATCTTTTCATGTTCCCTCTCTGTCATTTGATCAGTATTTATACTGGCAGGGCTGCTTGGCGTTTTTTCGCCATCTTTTGGACCATCCAAATCTTGTGGGATATTTTCGTTTACTCTTGGAGTACCCTCGTCATTTGTAGCACTGTCAAGGTTAGGGGTCAACCTAAGAGCATCGCTTGAACTTCTCTCTTCAATCAAGCTCCTCTCTCCTTCAAATGACCTCGTCTCACCAATAGTACAGGCCTGTAAAAGAACAAGTATATGTAAGACTCATTGCCAAATCAGACCCCATGAATAATTGAAGAATTAACTTAAAACACAGACCCTTCAGTAAATAAATATGGGGGGAAACAAAAGCTGAATTTTGGTTTGAATTTTGGTTGTTAAGTGGTGGTAATAACTCAGGTGACTTTTTCGGTACTGCCTTTTCACAATTTTTTGCACATTTTTAATTGGTGTTTAACGCATCAGCACCTTGGCAATGCCCCACCAAGATCCAGGCTCATTCAAACAGAAGTCAATGTGATGGCCACACATCATTTTTTTAGCCCAACATGAGTATCAAAAAACCCCTGACACCTCTCAAGTCTCCAGTAGAAAAACCACATGTGACCCATTCGAGAACAGTTAATGGCTTTATTGGATCAAGCAGCGTTTTGACATCGTAAATGTCTAACCAGGTATATGTAGTCATGGGGTGTTGGATGAAATGCTACATGGAGAGAACAGAATATGCACTGACACTACACCTACATTTATGGCCTGCAATGTAAACAAATACTGTTGCTCTTGATGTCATATACAAAAAGTTTTGGCTTAGCATAGCGGTGTTTTTCTAGTAAAATCTCTGAAACTGGTGACTAGGTACAGATCCAAAACATGGAAACACTTTAATGGTGTTCGGCCATTCACATATCAACATTACGTTTTTTACTTACTTTAAATTTTGATGTTAAGATAAAGAAATAAAAAATCCTGAATACAAGATGGCTACTGGTGCATGCTGTCTGCACATGTTGTGCTATGATCATGATGATGATACATGTTCAGAAAGCATATACAGTATCTACCTGCTTCAAAGAGTTCATCTTGTTCCGTTACTTCATGTGTTCAGTGTCTTCTTACATCAATGTGTTTACTGCAAAGAAAGACGACACCAGTCTCTAATGTGCACATGCCATGATAAATACATAATAAATAACATCAGGTCCAGGATACCAATGTACAACTACACATAATTTAAAACAGCAATTTTGATCCAATAAACTAGCTTAAAATGAACAGCAAACAGCATCAAGTAATCAGAGCATGTTATGTCTAAGAAGCTTTTTTATTAGCTCTTCACATATTCATGCAATACAGTTCAGGTTTACACAAAGCAGCGTGAACCTTTACCTCTCAATACATAATACATATAATTCAAAACCTACAAATTACCACAGTCTTTCCTGCTTCAAAAAATAAAAAGTTGCAATCAAACTACATGACTACATTTAAAAAATATAAACATGCTTAACGTGGCAATTTTTTGTTACATAAAAAAAATATATATATATATTTGAAGTCATACTCTTACCTTGATTTGCTGCAAAAGCAAAGCTGCTTTGGAGTTGTGGAAAACATCTTGAGGAATTGAAATATTAGACTTTACTGCAGACATGACAGCAAAGTCCGTGGATGAAGATCTTGAAGAGACTAATTTCTTGATGAAAAGTTTTGAAAAAGCTTTAAAAAAAAAAAGAATCTAGAAGCGCTGCATAAGTTAATAAGAATCCTTTGAAAGTTAAAAAATCATCTCTGCCACATCATCTGTCTCTTGTCGGGCACCTACACTGTTCAATGCTTTCCATCCCTGCTAATATTACTGTGCAACTTGCAAATGTTACCTGTTAGGGACCTGTTATGTTTCATATCGAATACCACTTTGACATTCTTGCGGTTAAAGGGATAGTTTGGATGGTTTGAAGTAAGGTTTTCAAAATACATAACCATGTTTCTTCTCGTCCTGCCAAATGAAGTGTAATTTAAACGCAGTCTTAGCAGGGCTCAAGGGCTACCAACTTTCTCAGCTGGTCGCACCATTCTTTTTCATTATTATAAATATTTAAATGTCTTTTTTTTTTAACCGATGGTTGGAAGAAAATGAATTAATTGAAAACGTGTTACTTTGGCTCTGATGCCACCATCTCTCTGTCTGCAGTCATCACTCAGTGTCCTGTCCACAGAGCTATCTGATTGGTTACATATCACGAGTAATAGCTTTAAGACTGCCCTGCCACAAATGGGTAAAGAAACCAGAGCTGCTGCTCTGATTAGCAAGTAGTGCTGGGTGTAGAAGAACAGAGTGGCAAAAACAGCCTGTGTTTCCACTGTTTTCTGCAGTTTGCAGTAACAGTAGTTATTAGATGTAATTTAAATTATATGAGTATGAGAACTGCAAAGAGAGGAAGGAGTGAGAAGACACCTGGATGCAGCAAGAGTGACCGTATTATCATAGTTTATAAAAATGCAGCACACTGAGGACACAGATGTTTCAAACACCAGACGTGAATAACCTGGATCCGCTGATATGTTTTCAACCTGCTTTAGACCCCTTTATGTAAGTCTGCTGTCACTCTGTCACTGTTTGTAGAGACTTCGGTCCGAATCATGCAGTGGCATGACTATGTCCATGTGAAATTTTAACTTGTATATGCAACCATTTTGTTCAACATCAAAGATCCCTGGCAAGTAATCAACCTTGTATACTGTATGTGACAGACAACACTTTTTCATGTCATCTACAAAATTTTTTGTTGATATCACACTGCACAATCACTCCCACACATTCACACACACGGGGCAACCAAGGTGCAAGCTATAAAATTTGTAAAATGTGCTTTTGTTTTGGAATTGAAGGCTCAAGAAGCCTTGAGATATACACGAATCAAAAACAAAAGGTTTATCAAACTAAATAAGGTACAGGGTAGTCTGCAGATACAAATTGGTTTGTGTGAATGAAATAATGAATTAATAAAATAATATACTAAAAAATTATGAAGGGGTAACAACATACCTCTTGGTCCAGATTGTAGTCCTCTTTGGAATTTAGTGCCAGTTTTACAGCCATGTAATCTCCACTCTTTACAGCATCCCGCAATTCACCTGAGAGAGACAAGGCAGAGTGAAGTTTAGAGAAAGTATATATATATATATCATAGATCTCACAATCAAACAGACTTCACAAGATATTTAAAAAAAACAACACCTAACAAGTCACCCAAAAGATTTAGTCTTCCTTTAAAACTTAAAAAAAGTTAAATTAAAAAATAAATAAAATTTAGTATGATTCTAATTTAGTATGGACAAATGGTGGATGGAGTCTTAGACACACAGAAAAATTAAAAAAGTTGGATTACTTTTTTGGTGACACCCACAGCAAAATACCAAACTATTACCATGGACAAATCAAATTTTTTTCATTCAGTGTTTACCAAAGAGGTAGATTATGTTACACACTTGATCAGCAAACTTTCTGTTGCTGCCTGTACACATGACAGACCCATTGCTGGAGGAAGGTCCACAGGATGCTCTAATTCTTGTCTCATTTGTGGTCAAATAAACAGTAAACTCATCAAGTTCAGTGCCCCATAAAGCTATTTTCCTAGCTACTGTAGCCCTCATATTTTGCGGGACCTCTGTAAGTTTTCATGGGAATGCAGCAGTTTTCATCTACATTAAGATTTGTGGCATGCGACAGAATGTTTTTAGACAGAATAAAGTTAAGAGGCGGGAGATCAATTGTAAATAACAATAAATAATAAAAGCCTTGTGTTATCAAATGACAGGATTCTGTTCCCAGAAACACTACAGGGCTTTTAATTTGAATCAGACATGGGAAAGGTTGAATTAAAAATAAAAATATTTTTTCCATTGCAGTGACGTATTCTACAGATACAGACATTGAAACTGTAGTGAAAGGTCAAATGTTGCTGGTGTGATGTCAATATGACTATCAACACCTCATTTTTGCTTTCTAGTTTTGCTGAGAACTGTGCATGCCACACTGAAAAATATGCAACACATCTCTACATGAGCCGCAGTCTAGCCACTCTGCTCACTCAGGCTGTGTGGCCGCCAAAATGAAAAGCAAGAGGATCTTTACGCATTTCATCGATCTCGTGTCTTGAAAACAATCACATTGCAAAAAAAGTGCTCACTTCACAGGCTCTGATTTGCCATCGATGGCCCGGTTGGCCAACGACAGAGAGTGTGTAGACTGGATAGGCCAATGACTGGCCAATCACCTTGACCTGCATACACTTTTACTTTTGATTTGATTGGACTTTTGCTACAAAAGTGAGTCAGCATCAATAAAAGTCCCCTGTTACATTGTTAATTAAAAACTTTTATTTATGAGGCAGCAAAATGAGGAAATGTTGAGTTTCATCAGTAGTAATGAGCTGATATCTATAGTACAAACAGGAGGCAGGAGAGAAACTACACTCTAAACCAAATACCTTCAGTTACAAAATTTGAAAGTGCTGAGAGCCGAACACACAGACATTCAAAAACATCATTCTCTCTGGTCTCCTGCACAGACATCGTTGAGTCTCGCAAACACATGCTTGTTTGATGGGAACTGATGGGAAACAGGGACCGTCAGGAGGGTAGCTGTGGTCACGGCAGGGTTAATTTTGTTAACGATAAAGTATGACAAAAATGTTATGTTTGTCGACACCCTTTTTTTCCCCCATGACTAAGATGAAATGATGAGTTAAAAAGGATCTTGATAAGATCTAGGACAAAATTATGTTTCATTTTCATTAACGATGGGACGAAAATGTTTAGTTTAATTTTCATCTCTGACTCTGTAAGAGGACATGTATTTAAACCCCCAGACTAACACGTTGTAAATTCAAAAGATTTCAGGCTGAAATTAATTTTTTTTTGAGTTTACATTGAACCTGGCTACAAATCCTTGTCTTCTCACATTAGTTTAGTCTTTGAGACAATCAGCCAAGGGATTCTGAACTTTTCAAATTCTGATCAGTAAGTGTTTGCTCGCAAATCATCCTGTAAACCTGTCAAAAACTCTGCTGGAGCAATTCCAGTTTGTAAGTGTGGAGAAATTATTTGTTGTAGAAAAAAAAAAAGTGTTAACACTTGATGAACCCTTTCACCTTTTTTCCTATATCTGATACCTTTATCAGCCCAATTGGATTAGTATAAAGACTAAAATGTTACGTGTTTTTGTCTACTGAAACTAGACTAAAACTAAAAGTTTAAAAATGACTCAAATATGTCTACAACTACTTAGAATTTTGGTCTTAAAACTAAGACTAAATCTAAAATAGCTGCGTCCTTGCTACTCGATTGAAGGCGGTTGAGCATGCTTTTGGCTGGACTCTGGCTTGGTTCGGCATGTTTAAACTGACAATTGAAACGCAAATCGGCACAGCATGGTTTAACTTGGCGCATCAAAAAGCCAATGGAAAAGGCTTGTTGGGTACCATTACCAAACCATTTAATCTAATTTTAACTGTTTCTGGCCTTGTTTAGAAAAAGAAAACAAAGCAAAAAACCCACAACCAGACCTCTACACTTGTTCCCATTCAAAGAAAACTATACAAAGGCAATGACGTTTGACCCAAAATGAGGTAGATTTGTATCGCGTACTGTTGGACACATTAGAAAAGATGAAATACAAAAATGTTACAAAACCAAAAATGAATATAAAACATATCAATGTATGGATGTCAGGTCCGTGGGTGGAGTTTTAGGGGGGAAAAAAAGTCAACTGATGTCATTAAGGCTTTTTGTCGTGTCATTCCTCGAAGCAGTTCCATTTAGTCGTGAGGCACAGAGGGACATCGCACTTCATGCAGTGCACAGGTGTCTTCATCCTCTTGATGCCAGCATTATGGCATCTTTTGAAATACTTTCTGGATTGGGTGCCATCGTCTACAAATTAAGCAGGCATGCAGACGGTTGGTTTTGGTGGTGGAGGTGGGGGTGCTGATGCTTTGGCAAACTCCAGCATTTCTATAGCTAGCTTCTCCCTGCGGCACATCTGGATGTACGGCATTTTCATGGTGGGATTGTTCTTTATTTGAGTAGTTCCTTGTGAATGAAATGGCTGACCACAGCGAGGTCCATAAAATGGTAAAAGAAGGTCTTGTGCCAGTTCTTAGTTTTGTGGCGCATGCTGTAATTGTTCAATCCAATCCAATCCAACTTTATTTGTAAAGCACTTTAAAACAACTGCAGTGGACCAAAGTGCTGTACAGAAGAATAAATAAAATAAATAAGAATAAAATACAAGAATAGGCGTGGATTACTGTTTCAAAGTGCTGCCTTGAAAGTATCGGTTTAATTTTGGCCAGCTGCCTCAACTGGAAGAAGCTCGATTTAACGACTGAACTGATCTGACAGTCGAGCTTGAGATCAGCATCCACTTAAACCCCAAGGTTTGTGACACTGGGCCAAGGAACCCAGATCTACAAGGGGGGCTCCAGTGGTGCCACCAAAAGCCATCACCTCTGTCTTTTTCCTCATTAAAATTCAAAAAGTTTGTTAATCAAAGCATCAGAAATGTTGCAACTGTAGTCCAATACAGGATCAGGAAGAGTCATGTACTTCATTTCCCACCCACCGGCCTCTCTTGCTCTCCTCTTCACTGTCTGTACGCTGAAGGCTTCATGCACTGTACAGCAATTTGTCACTTCCAAGAGTCCATCCACTTTACAAAGAGAAGTTTGTCTTTTCGTATCCACTGCATATCTCCCTGTTCTGCCTTTTTAGGTAGGTCATTCTGTACAGTCTTTGGAAAACCAAGTTGGGTTTTTGTGAATGTTTCACATACACTGTTTTTTTTTTGTCTGGACAATTCTTTGAGGAGGAACAGAAAGTGTCAATGAATAGTGCGTAACCCTGACCGAGGAGAGGGAATTCCATAAGGTTCATTACTGAGGTGTAGCTCAAACGCTGGCGTGGGAGTGTGCGCTCTTCCCCTCATAGACAAAAAAATTCAAAATGTTTAGGCCGTTAAGGAATCTGCAAGCACAAATATTTTGTACCCCCACTTAGTGGGCATTGCCTTCATGTACTGCTTCATATTTAAGCGAGCCTGAGATGCAACCATCCTTTCCTCTATGGTAATGTTCTGATGAGGCTGAAAGTGTAGTTTGCAGGCATTCACCATCTTTGTGTAAAGAGTTTTGATCTTGAACAGTCTGTCATGCTCTGCAGTGTTCTTCTTGCAGTCATTGACTTCATCTTCTTCTGGGTTGCTCATGTGCAGGGATCATAAGATGGATTTAATTTAATATTTTTTGTCAAAGTTAGTATTTCCAGTGGAGGTGCAGTTCAGTATTTGACCAAATGTCTTCTCTGTTCCTTCTGAGTTCTGGCGTTAAATAATGGCCGGAAAACTGGTTTTGCAGAATATTACGATGTCACAGTGAAGCTGACCGTTGACCTTTTGGATATAAAAAGGTTATTGCTTCATTATTTTATCCTATTAGTGTGTCAAAGTGTGTTTTCTCATAATTAGTGTATGGATTGTCAAAAACCGTCCAGTGAGCTTTGACAACCAGACTCTTCCTTCGGTCTAAGGGGCCGTACATGTGCTGCATTTTTTTGTGCCCTCAAACCCAATGTTTTTCTATCTAGACGCACAGCAGGTGCAAATGCCATAGCGACACCATCACGACGTGCAAGCGTTTCTGAGCGCCTATTTTTCAGGGCATGACGGCTGCGCCCTGAGACATAGCTAGATATTGATTTTGGTGCATTTATTGTGCAGTGTCAGATTTTTAAAAAAGTCCTTTAATTTCCTCCTATGACCAAAATATGTCACACCACCCTTCCCCTGGTAAGATTTTGAAGTTTTGATCAGTTCCTCCAGGGTTTTTCCCATTTCATTCTTTTTATTTAAATGTTTTTAAGAGAATCTTTCACTCTTAATAAGACAGGCTGTCCTCCATCAGTCACTGTCCTCCTGAAAGGCATAACACACAGCATTTCCGTGTGTGGTTCTTGCACAGAAATATGCCACACTTGGCACAGACATTGAGAACCCTGCGCTGCTTCATGCTCTCTGGGCACAATTCACATGGTTTTCGTGCAGGCCCCTTTGCCTCCTCTACTGGAGGAATAAGTCCTGAGGTTCCGGCCTCCTCATCATCCTCCTTCACTGTGGCTGCCTGGACTGCCTGGGCTGCTTGGACTAAAGCAGCTGCACTTCGTCCCCGGGGAATCCGCTGACGCTGCAGGATGCAGGGGGTCACCAGCTCCTTCCCTAGCTGCTCCAGGAAGATGCGGCGGCGGTATTTCTTGGCGATTTCCCACTTTGGATGCAGGCAGGTCCACAGGACGTAAGAGTTGTGAGCAGAAACATCAAGTAGGTTGTAAAACAGCGTCAGCGGCCATCTGGGGGACCTCCGACGGCAGCTGTGAGTGGTCACACACTGGGCGGGAAGACGAGAAACAATTGTTGCTCATCACACCCAAATGTATTCTTTAAGCAACTGCAACAAATCCTGAAAAATAAAAGCACTAAATATATTTCATGCATTGGAAGAATATAAATTACATAAACTGAGTGATGATAAAAATAAGGATATTTATATTTAATCGTGCACACACCTTGTCCAAGTTGTCCACGCCACCCTTGCATCTGTTGTAATCGAGAATGATCGTCGGCTTCTGGTGGGCTTCCTGGCTGACGGAGGCATCTCGGTGCTTTGTAGAAATCAGTACAACACCTTTGCCTTTCTTGGGCATGTATGACACCGCAGTGTGGGTCTCTGTGTGAGCGAAGATGCTGGAGAGCTCTTCTCTGCCTGACATGGTGACGAGTTGGGGAGGGAGCTCAGGTTTTGATAGGCGGACCATGCCGACCATGGCCATTTTCCTTCGCAGTAGCTCTGCGCCAAGCTTGTAGCTCGTGAAAAAATTATCAGTGGTGACAGTACGTCCCTCCAGGCCCTGTGTCATCTGCAGCACCACTCTCTCTCCCAGGCCAACCTCTTTTGATGCCCCCTTCTTGCCGCTGTAGATGGCCATGTTCCAGGCGTAGGATGTTGACACGTCCACCAGGGTCCAGACTTTTATGCCATCCCTGGCCCGTTTGCTGGGCATGTATTGTTTAAAGCTGCAGCGCCCCTTGAAGCCAATCAGCTGCTTGTCTACACAAATGTCTGCCCCCGGGTTGAAAGCGAGAGCAAGCTGCTGAACCCACGGCTCCCATACTGGCAAAATGGCAGCCAGCTTGCTGTCACTGAGCCGCCTTGGTCGGGTCTTTTTATCATGAAACCGGAGTTTCCTGGCAATTTGCTCAAATCTTTTGCGGGACATTGTACCACGAAACACAGGGCGGCCCATCTCCTCCTGCCACAAGCTGCGGGTGCTTTCACCCCGGGAACGATACACCCCCGCCAGCAGCAGCAGGCCGAAGAATCCCCTCAGCTCCATCTCTGTGATGTCTTTCCAATCAGCTATGGTCCGCTGGCCTTCCGGGTTGGTCATTCTGAGGATAAGCTGCATTATGTCATCCGTTAAAAATAAATCCAAGCAGGATGTCAGCTGGTCCGTTACCTTACTCTTGGCATAATTTGTCGGCCCTGGGACAGGTGTTGTGGGAGGCTGCACATAACGATGCATTTGCTCAGCAGAGGGTGACCACTTGATGTTCTTATTCCTGGATACCCATTTTATCTTCTCTCTCTCCATCGGGTTATCACCCTCATCCCCCATCTCACCATCTCCAGGACAGCGGGAATATTCATCCTCAGAGCTCTCTTGTTCTGCCGACGGTACCCAGTTCTCACCAGATGAGCAGACTGAATCAGAATCCTCCAGTGGGGTAGAGGAGGCGACAGAGCCCGGGCTTGAACCGAGGTGGTCGCTGCCTTGAGACGTGTTGCTGGCCCACTCTGGTTCAAGGGGCATGGGCTCAGCGGTGGAGGTAGCAGGGCCTGGGGCTGCTGAGTAGGGTCGGTCGCTGGAGGGGGCCGAAGGAAGAGCTGCCGAACCGGATCGGGGAATGCGACAGTAAAACTGGTTGGCCTGCATGATTGCTCGCACAGGTAAGAAATGAACAGTTCTGGAGCTGGTTACATTTCTAAGTTTACAGCGGCTGCACCTGCATACACACACTCCTGCTCTAGGCAGCATTATTTAGATTTTTGCACTTTGCAATTCACTGTGCTGAAAACTGTTCTGGTAAAGCTAATAATGTAGTTGTTGGGCAAGGGGCATGAGTCCATGTTCATGTCTGAATTTAAATGGTAGACACTGAATTCTTTGATCCGTTTACTTGAAAGACACATGAATAAGAGTGAATTAAAAAATGCTATGAGAATCACAAACTCCCTGTTTACGTGGCTTATGCATACGCATGCGTGCATGAACATGCACCACTATAACGACAAGGGAAATGGAATTGAGAATCACCTTCATTCACCTTTGTTTCAATAGAGATAAGAAAATGCGGACTTATTGGAAATCAACCTTCTAAATTTTTGTCAAAGGGGATTCACAGTGTAGAAAGGTGTTATAATTACAATTTATTAGAAATCCAAACTTAAATAAAAGCTACCCTGAGGAATGATCACAGTCAAAATGAAAACAGAAAATACAACCAAAATGAGCAAAAACTGGTCAAAGAGGGCATCCCGTTCACATATTCCTTTACATGTGGAAATTCGACAAATTAAATGAGCATAAGATGCTGTAACTGCTTTTTTATCAGGATTTTAAAGACAAGGAGATAAAGCTGAATAACACTGAGGTTATGTTTTCAAAAACATGTCCTTTTGCTGTGGGGTCTGTTTAAAGTCCATAATTGAAGTTAAAAAAAACACTGTGTTGATTAATGAGTGCCTTTTTAAGCATCTTGGACTACATCAGAAAATCACCTACCAACTACTTCACAACTTCTAGTCAGTCAGCAGACATGAGTCAGCTAACTGTCTGAGACGTAAATGGAAATACTCACTTGGTGATAATGGCGGACCCGACAGGATCTCATCCTCGCCGTTCAGATGTTTCTGGAAGTCGTCCAGAGTCATCCAGTCCAGGTTGAGGTCCATTCCTAAACTCAGAGTGGCTTGGCCCTTATCTGTAAAGCAAACGACGCAGAGAGAGATGCTTCTTTAGCTGGTAGGTTGAAACCTTGCTTACTGCAACTCACATTAACCTCTGAAAACCTCATATGTTTTAAACCTCAGTAAATGTAGGTTACTAGACTGACATCTAGACTATACTGAGGAAAATGTAAAATTTGAAGTAAAACAACAATCTGGTATTTGAAAGCAAACATCAGCATGTGCTCAGAGGCCAGTGAGAAACACACCAGATTTGTCAGCGCACTCTGGTGGGTCCTGCGTGTCCTGATTGTCATCACATGCCATGAAGAGTCTGGGCTCACTGTCCTCTCTCCGCTTCCTCCTTTCATCTGCTGAGGTCTTCCTGTCCCAGCCCGGTCGCTGCGACTCCTCTGGCCTCTCTTTCCGCTCCCGGGAATCCTCTCCAGGTTTCGGCTTCGCCGTAGGCTCCTCTGCTTCCCTCTCGTCACTGTCCAGGCTGAAGCCGTAACTCTGGCCAGGTCTGGAGACTGAAGGGGAGCAGAGAAGGCGTCATATATCTTAGTAGTCATAAAAAACCTGGATGGCCTTTTATCTTTAATCTCAATTGTCAATAAAGCCTTTGTAAAACAGCTGTTTCTCTAAATATTTGGTTTGTCTTGACCTGGTGTTAGATTGCTCTTTAACTGAACTCAGTTTGAGTTGATGTGACTATAAACCTTCTCGAATTATAAACACTGATTACTCAATGTTTTTCTTACGTGATGTTTCTGTGCCTGTGTGTCATGCTTACCGTCTGATTGCTTGGTCTTCTCCGTCTTCTCAGGTGGCTCTTGTTTCTGGGCTGGAGACTCTTTGGTTGTCTTGGGGATCTTCTCAATCTTTCCTAAAAGCTAATGTTGGGAAAAAATGTAAATGTTAACAGTAGAGTCCACGAAACGGCAAACATTAAAAGGTGGTTACAGTAAATAAGATATTCTTTCACCATTTGACACAAGTCTTACTTATCCTGCAAAAATACTGTCATAAGTTTGGCCTGTTCAGCAAATTCCTACCACATGCGTTAAAATGGAAATAAATGAAAAAGAGGGAACTTATTTCATAAAGCTTTTGTCACTGTAGATTTAGGCATTTTCTGCACTTTCTGTAAGGAGGTCTGTGAAACTTTGCATAGGCTGAATATGTATGTATTATTTAACAAAGCTTGATCACAGATTAAGTCCTAGGAAGGAAGGACTGATTTCTTACTAGCAACAAACATTTAGCATCTGGAGTTAAAATCCTGCAGAGAAGCTACATTGTTTAGCAGGTTGGTTATAGTCTGGACAAAAACATGGAGTACAGGTGAAGTGGTTTGGTTAAAAAAAGCAGAAGCGTGTGATTATGCTGAGAGAAGCCTTTTCCGTGTAGACTCACAGCCCTCTTATACACTATTTAAGGCAGAAGTGTTGCGCTGTTATTCTGCCTTGCCGTTCTGTATAAAAGAGACGATTAAGGTGGCAGCACAAGTAATAGCCTTCCCACTGCACGTGGGTAATGTGACTAATAGCAAGCTCTCAGCCCCTGCAAGTTAGACAGTGTGCGGGAGTCTCATCTACAAGTGCGAAGTGTTCCTTTGTTTTGGGCAGCATACGTAGTAACAGCACCAAATTGACGTCAGCATAAAAAGTGTGAGCCAGGAGGACGGGAAGGAGGTGACACTTTGATGACATATAATGTGTGGGACCTTCTGCTGGGGATTTAACAAAGAGCCGACAGCAGTTAGCAGCTAACTCAAAGAACAGGGGCTGAAAATGTATGATGTATGATGATATAGTGCACATGTGCTGACTGTGCATGCAGCCTATTGCAGTTCAGAGTTTCACCTTAAGGGTCAATAAAGTGTTTCTGATTCTTAGATCAACCGCTTCATAACAGGGATGCTAAACGACTGTTATTGTCATGTTATTGTTTAGAGAGCACTGCCAGACGTGCATGTTATATGTCACATGTCACACCAGACGCTGACGTTGTGTTTCACGTCTTGCCTCTTTTGCTTTCAGAACGTCAGCATGCTATCTAAGAGTCACACACTGGGGTGGCATGATGCTGCTGCTGTTTGGTTCTGTATAAAAAAGCAAAGCCGGTGTAATGAAGGGTCTTTGTGGCAGCAGCTACAGAGGACAGCAGTGTTATCACCTCTGATCACTGTTTATCACAGCAGCAGCACACCAGCAATCCTGACAACTGTGCTACAGGCATTAAACAAGAACATAGAGGTGTCTGCTGTTATGAGGTTGGTGCACAGTAATTTAAATATATTTTATAAACAATGTAGATTACATTGTCATTAACCTAAAAAACTTTATTTTGAATGTCTTCATCTATGGTTAGAAAGTGAAAACAAATGCTATTTTTCTGCTTTTTTTGCGGCTTTTAACACAAATGTCAATGTAACACGACATAAAGATAAGCAAAGCATTAACACTGTACCTTTGTGGGTTTGGTGCTGATCTTCTCCACGGGAGGCTGATGCACTGGCTGCCTGCGGGGGGCGCGGTCCTTGGCCTCGCAGTTTAACAAGAACTTCTCAAACAGGTTCGTGGAGCCTGAGGCGTCCTTCTGCCCTAACACCTCCTCTTTAGCCACCTCATCCTCCTTCACCTTGGTGCTGCTAGCTGCTGTGACAGAAGACGTGGAGGACGACGAGGATGTGGAGGAAGACGGGACCTTGGGTGGTGCTGACGTGCTGTCCTGCCCTTTGCTCTTAGCTTTCTTATGTAAGGTGGAGCTGTCACTGGAGTCTGAGTGTGGGGCGGCGTCCTCTTTGACTTTAGTGGTGAGGCTCTTTAGTTTTTGAAGGCTGCTTTCTTTCTGGGCGGCTTCTGGCTTTTTGCTCTTCTTGTCACTGATGAGGTCCTTGATGCCCTGCAGCTTCACCTCCCACTTCCCCTTCTTTTGCTTGGACTTGTCGTCCAATCGTGCTTTTTCGGCCGACTTTGCCGCAGCGTCTGTCGACGCACTATCGTCCATTTGGGACTCTGACTGGCCGTCACTCGGCTCGTCTTCCAGAGGTGCCGTGGCCTCGTCTTCAGAGGTTTCAATCTTCCTGTCCTTCTTCCCTTTCTTCTTCTTCCCCTCCTCTCCCTTCTCTCTCTTATGCTTTCCTCCCTCTTTTCCCTTATCCTTCTTGTGTTTTTTGGTGGGAACAGGCTCATCGTCCTCCTCTTCAGAGTCGACAAGCCGCTTTTTTGTATCAGTCTTTTTCTCTTTCTGAGGAGAGGGTGGAGTTGGGGCTCTCTCCTCTTCTTCATCTGTCTCCGGTGCCGGCAGAGGCCTGAAATCCTCCTTCCGCTTGTCTTTCTTCTTTTTCTTCTTCTCCTTTGGAGGTGGTTCATCTTCTTCCTCTTCCCGGACCTTCGTCTTTTTTTTCTTCTTCTTCTTGACGGGCGCCTCTGCCGGACGATCTTTGTCACTGTCGCTCTCAGAGTCGGCATCAAACACGTCGCTTTTCGTGGGCAGCAGCTTCTGACGGGAAAGCAAGAGAGACTGTGTCACATTTTAAAATGATATATGTGGAGATTTATTGTAGATTACACCAGACTTGTGTATTCATGCATCAATGTGTACATCTCAATCATGACTTGCTGAGCAATTTCCAGGACTTTTTTAAGTGTTCCTCAGACATTCACATGCTGTAGGACCTTCATCTTCCATATTGTCAGACTTCTCTTAATCAATATTCATTAAAACACAGAGGACCATCTCTTTGGAACAACCTTCTTCCGTCATCTCTAATAATTTTGTATTACTTCATAGTCTGGAATGAGTCATTTTTGGCTTCTAACCTCTCCTGCACAATGTTTTATCTTTATTTTTTCTGTATTTTCTATACATGTATGTGCAAATAAAGTCAACTACACTGAACTGAACAAAACCTGGTGTTCTCAAACTAGTTTCCCCTCCTCATTCTGTTGACTACATCCAGACAGATGTCACTACAACATCAGTGATATTACACCCAATTTGTTTTAAAATAAACCTGAGAGCAAACTATTGCATCAGTCTCATAATACAGCGAAGCAGCAAATATTGACCACGAATAAAATCACTTACACTTCAGCAAATTCAACAGAATACTGAGCCTAATTTTATGCATACCAAATTCTTATCCAAGAGGACACTGACTTTGTTTCTATGTTGTAATAACCCCACCAAGAAAAGCGTTGTTAGTTGTAAGATAACTTATTAAGAAACAATAAGTCTGCTCGTTATGTGCAACAGCAAAATAAACCACCACTTGAGGACTCGGACAGATGTAATTTTGTTCAGATAATATTTGGTCCTCTGCAGATATCTACAGAACTAATTACTACAGTGGACTACTACCTTAGCAGTGGAGAGTTAAACAATCAATATCTCACAACCTAAATACAGGTTGATCAGTCCAACAAGGCGCAGTGAGTAAAAGTCAACGCTGTACTGCCTACATGCTGAATTGGTTTGGTAAATACAGTATAATTTGTATTCTGTATGCCCGACTGTCACCAATACTTACCACACTCTTCTTGGCCTCCGCCTCTTTTTTGGCCTTGATTTCAGCCATGGACTTCTTAAAGGCTAAAAGGACCTCGCGACAGTCCTCCAAATGGGCCTCTGGCTCCCAAGTGTCATCGTCAGAGCAGTAGTTCTTCCAACGGACTCTGTAGAGCACTTCACCCTGAGAACAGACAGAGAGGAGATATGAAGCTGGAGCGTCACCCAGCCTGACACTGTGGCTGGTAACGGTCAAAATAACAGCTGACTATTTCACCAGCACACAGAATCTAGTGACGGCTGCCTGCAGGCAAACATGGCTGCCACACTAATAAAATGAATAATTATAGAAGTTTTAATGGAGGGCATTTTCCTTCTCTTCGGTCATTGGTTGTTTTCATAACAGATTATATAAGTCAGCAGGAGTTCATTTGACAGGAATAGCAAAACTTTTAGTGTTTCTTAGAGCCTTGGAAACAGTTTAGAAAATTAAGCTCAACCATCAATAGAATTAAGTGTGAAATAACACTTTTCATTGTAAAGTGACCAGAGAATTCTTGAGTGAGTCACTGGGTGTGACTTTTTGTAAACAAATATAGTTGGTCTAAATCTAGATTTAAAAAGAATGTGACGCTTTTTGTTGTCAGGACGTTTTCTTTACACAAGAGGAACAGTTAGCTGTAGAGCTGAAAATGATTCCTAAAGCTTAGGCTTACATTAAATGAGTCAGAAATCAAGGCAACTGAGCTCAAAAATCTGCGGTAATCTGAGGATATGACGAGCTAGCTTTAGGTAACCCCATGCCATGACGAAAAAAGTCCGCCCTTATTGGTTTTTATCTTTTCATATTTTGAATGTAGAAAGGCCACGGCTGTAAGTCGCAGGTAAGGAAAGAAAATGCTGTTTCAATCAATAGGCTACATCTTCTTTCTGATTTGAGGTACCGGCCTACATTAATATTATTCTTATGACTTGATCTGCTCACGCTCTCGTCTGTTCATCATGACATCTCAGCAGTACCTCCACCTCTGCTAAGAGACGACTGCTGAAGGACTACAAGTGACTACATGATACTAGTGGTGGAGGAAAAACATCAATACTGTATGTAATATTGTATCGTCACACAGTGCCAAATATAATTTTTTTATTACATGAATTATACAATAAATACAAATTGAACTAGGTAGCCTTTAGGCAGCCTACTTGAATAACATCATCAGTTGCTTTTTCATTTTGATGCAAATTTTTTAAAAGAAGGGTTGTGATAAACTTTCTCTTATTAGATAAAACAGATATAGACAAAGCTTTCCTTTAGGGACATTATTTGCAGTTGGAAAAGGTGATAAATTACACTGCATTTTATCACAATATTGAGCATATCGCAACACGATTAAAATCACAATAATATTGTATCATGACAACATGGTATCGTGGATCCTGTGGTAGTTTCCTCCCTACATGATGCCAACACTGTGACACTACTGGCCCATGAGCCTCGTTAGAAGCTGGGACAAAACGTCGGACATCTTACACAGATGTAAACAATACATTCATTTTGGACCTGTCAAAAATTGTAAAATGATTAATTTATGAACATTTCTTTTTTTAAGGAAGAGTGATACTTTTATTATGCACCTTCCTAAAATCTATGTGAATGTTTTCTTTTTTTTTAATTGTTCCTCTACATTAAAATGTTGGGTAGGTTTCTAAGAGTTGTGGAGTGTAACAAAGTACATTTACTCAAGTGCTGTACTTAAGAACAATTTTAAGATACTTGTACTTGACTTTCTACTTGTACTCCACATTTCGGGGGCAAATATTAAACTTGCAAGCTTTAGTTAATTACAAGGTACTTAGCAAATTAAAATGATCAGTACAAAATATAATCTGCTCCTAAATGGAGTACTTTTAAATGCATAGCTACCCAGCGGTGTAAGTAATTAAAATAAGCTTCATCCTAACCAGCTGCAAAAGTTAAAAATAATAGCTGAAAATAATGAAAATAGCCATTCTGCACAATAAATACTTTTATTTTTGGTACTTTAAGTATATTTTGATGCCAACACTTGTGCTTTTACTAAATAAGGAGTTTGAATGCAGAACTTTTACTTGCAACAGCATTTTTTAACTGTTGTATTGCTATTTTTACTTCAGTAAAAGATCTGAATATTTCCTCCACCGCTGGTTACTGGACAGACAGTAACGTCACTTGAGCTTCAGCTGACATATTTAGGAGTTCATGGATTTAAACAGGAGTGTTGCATTACTAATGCTGCATACACAAATAGGTAACATCTCTGCGCAGAAATATAAACAGGAATAATGACACAACACATATCTACAGAGCAGTCTCTCTGTGATACGGCACATTAGTGCAGTTATCATACTGACTACATGCATCTTAGGTCTGACTATAGATACTCTGTTCCTCTTACTACTTTAACAGGTATTTGTAGAGGCTGCCACTGCCTCGCACTTCACTATAAATTTCTGCTTCAGTGAACCTTCTGCTTTCCCTGCGCCCTGATTGGCAGGTACACTGAGATTACACAGCCTTTACTCATGTTTTGTCTCAGTGCAACAACATATAAACAGTCCGTGTTAATGGCTGCATCTTCCCACAGGGCTGCCGGCACGCCAGGTTTACTTCCTCACTGTTTTTGTTTGCACTCTCCTCGACGTTCCTCTGGCTTTCTACACAGGTGGTACAGACCCCGGGAGCCTCTCGAGAGACTCCTTATAATCCGAGGCCAGCAGCCAGCCAAGTGTGTTCATAACTCACTGGGGCTCGTATTAGCTCGGCTACTTCCTTGACCATGGGACCCTCATCTTACACCTCATCGCGGCCCCTCAGGGCTCCCTAAAAAGCGTTGGCCTTTTAATCCATTAATGATTTAATTTGCCTTAACTCTGTGGCTCATGTGATGTGTTGGAAATTAAATCATAGCACGCTTAATAAACTTTTAAATACAATTTCTGGCACTCTTTAGTTGAAGAGCCCTACAGGTCCAGAATACATTACTGATTAAACCATAGCGACATTATTTAAGTGTATTTAAATTTGTATTTTGTACATTAAATGTGTTACGATCAAGAATTTAAGTGATGCTGCTTTAAAAATGATTTTCCCTTTTGGACAAACATGCAGTGAGGATAGCTGTGCAGCTGGAGATATTTTATCTGACCACAGTGGATGTGTTTCAGTCTTAAAAATGGCTTACTGTTCAGCTGTGGAAATTGATTCATTTCACAGCTCTCCTTAACACAGAGGGATCAATACAATTTTGTTGAACCGGATGCAACATTTCAAAGCTTGGAGTACTGATCTCGCCTTTGTGCCTTGTTCGCAAATCCACCAACACTTTGCTTATTCCTGTGCGTTCATCCTGCAAATGCACACACTTGAAAAACTCTTAGAAATCCAGCTAAGCGCAATCATAACAAATAATTTTCTCCATCTTAAATTCACCAATGCTGACTCAATTTATCTTAATCCTTTAATCTTATAAATTAACTTCAGATTTTAAAGGATTCATTCGAAGATGGGGAAAAACCTGATTATTTAAATTGATGTAAACAAACAGTGAATGTGAAGAATCCTTCAAAGTTTGTGAAAAAGCAACAACAACCACCCTCCAACCCATCTCTGCTCATACACACTAAAGCATTCCTGTCCATAATTGCTCACAGGAAGCGCTGGTTAACATTTGAGTGAGAAAATGTGGCACAGACCTGTGATAAATCATGACTTTGTAAACACAACATAAAAAGAAATAAGGGGAGGGACTACTACTGTGAAAAGATTAACAAACAAATCAACGGAAGTGTAATTAACTGAGTCAACAATCAACGACAGAGCTGAAACGTCTCTTTAGTGTGATTTCATTCTGATTATTAGTATTATGTTTATATAGTTTCAATTAAACATCTACAAGGACTCAATCAGTAGCCAGCATTACACAAATATTTTAATCCTCAAATAACAGGCTATGACTATTAAATAACACATATTTCTGTACCTTTCTGTTTTATTTTAAGAAATGATGGTTTATTAACATAGGTGAAACTACCCTGCATTATAGAAAGTATTCAAGATTAGCTGCACCTTTACAACATGCATGCAACATTAAAGTGATGCACACATAATGTATCACACACTATAACACCATCAGGGTGTCTACAGGTATCAGACACTTACATTAAGTGCTTTTTAAGATAACTTTGACCAAATTTAAGACTAATTTGCGAACAAACAATCCTTTTATTTTTCGCATACTGCAGGTCAGTATTACTTTCAGTGGCAAGTTTGAAGATTTGCTGCATCAGAAGTGTGGACTTTCATGCAGACGAGCTTGACTCACTGACAAAAAGAGGGATAAATAAAATAAGGTGATATATTTGTCACAATTAAGACCTCACAAATTTAAATTTAAGACGCACTCAATAGCACATGCCCTGTACACAGCACTGTCAGTCCTTATAACTTGGTGCAGGTGGTGTCAGGAAACATCAGATTGATCAGGGTGTCTACAGATATAACCAAGTTAAATTTAAGACTTTGTAAGACTGTCTTAAATGAAATTTAAAACCAAACCTGCAATTGAAATACACATTATATGTGCGTGTGTGTGTGACACACATGTGTTAGTGCTCTTTCCAAGTAAACACACTGCTGTCAGTTCAAAATGAACAGTGAGGAAAACTGACAACAATTAGGTGAGTGTAAGTTTAATGTTTTTAACGTAAAAACAAAATCTCATCTCTGTCAAAACTGCTGTTTGTTATTGCAATTCCTCAGTCTGTCCAATGATTGATTACAATCATTGAGTCTGACAAGCTGAAGAAATTTAAGTGATAATATGACCACAGATATTTAAGACCCATCAAATTTAAATTTAGGACATTTTAAGACCTTTTAAGGGCCTGTAAACACCCTGTTTATAGTAAATAAGCAGATACACCATAAAAGAGGGCTGAATTGCTTCTTCTTCTAATTTAATTTTCATAACAAATGACATTTACAACCTACTATTTATAAATTTGAATTCAAGACTTTCTAATTCATTTTAAGGACTTGCAGACACCCTGAAACCAATGTGTATTTTTCAGATGAGCCTTTCTGCACAATGAGTACTCTTACTTTTAGTACTTAAGGAGTATTTTGATACTAATGCTTTTACACTTCAGTAATATGTTGAATGCATGATTTTTACTTGTAACAGAGCATTTTTATATTATAATATTGCTGCTTTTACTTGAGTAAAAGGTCAGAGCACTTCTTCCACTACTGGTAGCTAGATAGATTTTGTAATAATGTAATGCCACGTAAAACTCAGCTGATATGTGCAAGTAACTTGACGTAGCACATCAAATGACGTTACTGTGCTCTTACAAAGACACAAAGTAACGTGAGACTAAATGTTTAGCTGTATTTAATTATTATCCATCTCTCTGTTGGTGACACAGGACAGTGGGTCTGTTGTTACCATTTAAAATACGGCGGCCACGATGGTACCGTAACGTTAGCAGGCGTTGGTAAATACACACTGGCCATTAGCATATGCTAACTGGTGGTGCGGAAATCTCTCTGCTCAATCAGTTTTATGCACAACGAGGAACACATCGTATTGTGCTCATTTGGCTATGCCGCCGGACAAAAGCACCCTTCATGAAAATAACTGCCAGCTTGCAAGGCGTCCGTCCTTGGCCCCAGCAGGGGAGAGGCGAGCGGACATCTTGGGGGAAGTTATGCTAAAAAAACGATGCTAACGCTCTGTATGGACGAACTGTCACAAAGAGAGTGAGCGCATTTGACTAAGTGACACAAAAGCAATGCAGTGCATCAAAATGCACTTGAAATTCATTGCACAGCAGCGTTTATGTAGCTGAAAGTGTCCGGGCACTGATGTAGGTGGGCTATGCGTCGTGAGAGTGGAGTGAAAGCAATGCCAGCCATGTTTGCCTTGTAGCTAGTTAGCTAGCTTTACCTCTTCCACCCGCATGTCAATGATCCTCTCCACTTCGTACACATCTTCTACTTCCTCCTCTTGTTCGCTGTCCGCGGGCTCTACCTTCTCCGCCTCAGCCGCCATGGCTGCCGGTTTGCTGAAATATTAGCTATTTTTTAGGTCCAGCGCTCGTAAAAGGCCCCGTTAGCTGCTGCGTGTTCACGGAGGCAGGACGCTAGCGTACCTGGCCGTTACTGCACGAGCTCTGCGGCTCAGAGGGTTATCCAGCAGCTACCGCCCGCTCTTACGACGCTGCATTCAAATGCTGCCCCCAAACTCCAATTTTACCATCTCCTGCTATTACTATTCAAATTTAAACTTGTTTTTGTCCAAGCTCGTTAGCGCAGTTTGTGCTTTACAATAGACATCATTAATGCACTAAAATAATACAGAAATACGCGACACTAATTATTTCAGCTCTACTGTGTCGTTGTTCCAAAGCATGAAACTCAAAATTCCAATGTTCCCAAAGGCAGCATGGACACAAAACTACCCTCTGAGAAGCAATGAAAACATGGTGGACTGCACAGGGCGAGAGACAGAGCAAGAGATAAAGGGATAAATCTCATGCAAAACATAGTAAATGTTTATCATTTAAAACAGTGTAATATATGATTTTACTTCCCACGTACTGTTATGTTCAAACACACAAAACTAACTCAAAATCAGCAGTTTTTGGCATTGCTAAGTTAGAAAAAAAGGAAACTATTTATGACCAGAATGTATTATGTCTACAGAGCATATGGATCTATACAGTACATTTCCTTAGTGTTTAAAATATATTTAAAATAAACACAATTTTCATATTTAAATATGAGATAATGCAGATTTTTAAAACATATCTAATATATCTTTAAAAAAGTACAGTATGAGCAACATATTTTTGGCAGCAGGGAAAAGTTTTGATTGAATTCAATGCCACCCACATATCCAAACAAGCCTGAGCTAACTGCACTGCATCTTAACTTAATTTATTAACACTGTGAATTATAAAGTTAGGACTTCATACACCAAGCTGTCAAACTGACTTCACCTGAATTTATTCAAACATGAATTCAAAACACATAAAAAACACACATACTTAAAAAAGCATGTGAAAAGAGGACAGGAAATAAGCTCCATCAGGAGACACAAATTGAAGGGAATATCTGCTTCAATTCAATAATGAGTCAGCTATCAGAAATTAAAATAACTTTGAAATTAGAAGGAACATAATAAAATAATTAGAAATTGGAAAATATACATACATAAGTCTAAAAATATTACTAAATTGTTTGCCACACTTACTGCAGCATACGCCATAAACACAAAAAAGTGCTGTAAAGCATCAGCGGACCAAAAGACGAGGAGTACAAGAGGTCCTAACTCGTGTGTCAGATATGGCATTTGCACTCAGACACAAGCATAGCTGTGTAAACAGAAGTGGCGTGATAACTTTAGTGTGCATCAACTTATATTTCAAGCTGAGGTGGATGTAACAGCGTCTGCATTTGTAGCCATATAAAATGTTGCATAATATGTTGCATCCGCTGTTTAGCGTTACTCCACAACAGAGCTGTAGTGGCTGATGGAGGAACTGCTTCTTAACTGCTAAACAGTAAAATCAAGATACTCAGGAATTCATCTCCTATTAACAGCTCCATGTGCCTCTTAAAACATGTATAAGATGAGAGAAACTGATTCAAGTAACCACGTTTTCAAAGCAGCAACAAATGAGGGCAAAAGAGGGCAGCGTTGAGGGTGAATTAAATACCAACTGAAATACAGTTAAAACAAAGATGCTAATAGCATTGACGAATTTACGGACAAACGGTTAAAGAAAATGAAAAACTGAAATGAAATGTTAAGGCACATAGAGTCCAATAACATTTTGTACAGCAGTTAGGATGCAGATGAAAACAGTTCTTGATTCAGCTAAGAGAGGAAGAAACCTGTCATGACATGGTGCAGAATAAGCTCTCCAGCCTCTTGGCTTTATGTAATTTATTACCTCAGTCTTTTTAACTTATTTCAAGATTTTTCAGACTTCAATACCCTAAATTTTGATTACACTGTGTGTATGAACAGCTGCCCGGTGTTGTAGCTGTGGGTTTGATGGTCCTCCTCCATCTCAGACACCAAAGATGATCCTGAGATCAGCCAGGGACAGTTTAGAGACAGTGCTTCCTGTTCCTGACAGCACATTCTGGGCCAGCTCCTTCTTCTTCATCTGGAGGGTTGAGATCTTCTCCTCCACCGTGCCGTCACACACGAACCTGGAAACACACAAACACAAAACAATAAATGACAAACATACAACCAACAATGAGAAGGACTCAGTCGCTCAGAATAAACCTATGGGAAGCATTTTCCCATTAATCTGTTTCACTCCTGCCTACAGGAAATTAACATTTTAATGTGATCTCTGTGTTAGGAAACTTTAAATGTAACAATGCAGTATGATTGGCAAATAATAGTGTCCACAACACACACACTGAACGTCAAGCTGGTTGTTTACCTGTGGATGGTGACATCTTTTCTTTGTCCAACTCTGTAGATTCGGTCACAGGCCTGATCTTCCAAGGCTGGGTTCCTGTCAAAGTATACAGGGGTCAGAGGTTAACTGTATGCCTGCACCAAACAGTCAAGCTGCAGTTTTCATGCTCATGGTATAAATTTGCCTTTCTGACAGAAATGTATTTATTTATTTGAACTCAAACTACATTTTTTTCGCTAACCTTAACCAAGAAATCTCTTTCTGGCGGAAAAGAAGAAGAAAATATACTTCATGAATCCCTGAGGGGAAATTCAATTTTTCCCCCCTATGTTGTCATATACACACACACACAAGACTTATACATGCATTTAATGGAAAGGGCACTTGGCAGTGCCCAGGAGGCGAACTGGCACCTCTCCAGCTACCAGTCCACGCTCTACTTGGTCTTTATAGGGAAAGAAATGTATTTTACAATAATCTATAATGCAAAATTAAATTATACAAACTGGAAAAAGGTTAATTAAAATTCAACTGTTCATTCTTTCCTTGTAAAATGTTCTATAGTGATAACTAAAACTGAAGGACTGGAGGTGGATGAGGAGACGGTGTAAGTGTCAGTCGCAGTGAAAGACCTAAAAGCAGCTAGCTAAATATTTAGCTGACGAATAAAGCTACTTTAATAGAATGAAAAACCAACAATATTCAGACAAAAGACTCACTGTAGGTACAGCTGGCTACATCGAGCAGGAGGAAACAAACATCACAAATTATCTTTGGTTTTGCGTCAGTGTGTCTCACCAGTGCATGTCCATGAGAAAGAGGTGATTCCCACCGATGAGATTGAGTCCGACCCCTCCAGCACACAAAGAAACCAGCATCACCTTCGACAGAAAACCACAAATATAAATTCATACATTTTCTCACAGTATGTTACATGTTACACTGGTCTCAGTCCAGTTTCAGGGGTTTTACTGGAAACCTTTATCCACTATATTTTCAAAATGATGTGACAAAACACTGGGGTTAAAAACCACAGGTGTTTGTCAACTGACCATTATTGAAAATACAGGCCTGTTATGTGATGATGAATTTTTCTGACATGTTATAAACCTTTAAATAGTAGTAGAAGTAGTTCTAGTCATCTGTTTTCTGTTTAGTGTTGGGTGAGATTTACCTGTGGTCCGTCAGGGTTGGTGTTGAATTCCTCCACCAGGTCCATGCGGCGTTTGGGGTTGACAGACCCGTCGATAACAGCATATCTCAGGCCCATCCTCTGCAGATGAACTGCTACGATGCTGAGCATGCTGGTCCACTGGGACACAATCACGCTGCACATAAGCAGAGACACCATGAGGGTGACACATGGTCAACACAGTCGAAAGTTTCTGAACAGATACTGAGTGGATCTTGTGGGGAGATGATTTGTCAGCTACTTGTACTTAATTATTATGTCTTTGTCTGCTAAAATAATGTGTTGAATTTTTGCTTAAAGAGTAAAAAAAATTATTCAAAAGAAGCATATCTGAGTCTGAGGTGATTACAAGGCTTTAATGTTTTACCTTTTTTGATCAGCGCTCTTCTGTTTGATCGCCTTCAGCTCAGAGATAATGGCAGAAATCTGGAAAATTGAGGCAGAGGACTGAAATCATTTGTTGTTGAAATCTGATAAAATAAGACCAGTGATAAAGAAAAATGTTCTCTTTTTGTTCTAACAAAATTGGCCTATTTTTCCTGTGGGCTCTAGACAAAGACAGATTTTCAGCACGACTTAGGAAAGCAGCCATTAAGGTATGATTAGTAATTATCCTCCCAAACATTTACTTCTTATACTTCTTTCTAGACTAATCAGTCTGTGTAGTGGGCAGAGATGGGCTCAGACTAAAATAACCTGTGACCTTCCCTCCATGGAGAGTATTAAAACCCACAGCTCTGGGTTATACAACCATGTCTTCTGCCGTACAAGTCACTTGTAATTTTGCTCATGGTGGCCTCCGGTGAACAAAAACAACAGTCATATTATGAACAGAGAGACGAGTTTATCTTGTTACAGGAGATATCAGCCTGCAGGACAAAGTTTCACATTCAGGAGGTGACTGTGATGTTAAGGTGCTGAGCACAGCGCCTGCCCACCTTGGTGCTCTCACTGGAGTCCTCAAACAGCTGTGAGGAGAAGCGAGTGCCATTAAGGGCCACAGTGTCTTTGGGGTCTGATGGCGAGGGGCTGGAGGACAGTGACAGAGCATTGAGCTGCTCCTCCAGAGACAAGACGATCCCATCGCCCTGCAGCTCCGTCGTGTCAAGAGTCTGAGCAGAGAAGAAGAAAGATATTAGCACTTGTGCATACTGTGCAGCTGTTTTGTGTGTGAGCTTTTAGATTAGACAGAACTGGTGAGCCTGGTCAGAGCATGTGTGTGTGTACCTTCTTAAGGAGTGACAGGTGACAGCAGCACTGTCGGAGGCGCAGCAGCAGGGACAGGATGTGGACGGTGCTTGACGCCTGCTGAGGCTGCTGGGAACTCGACATAGCAGGGTCGGCCTGGGACATACCAAACTCTTGGGCTACTGGGAAGATAAGACAATAAGAATAAACAGAAGGAATATATAATAGTTACGTGCATTATGTGTTGAATAAATACCATAACTTAAATGAGACACAAACATATTTCCACACATAGTCACACCTCTGCATATAATTGGGGTAGTATTCACAAAGCTCTACCTATTGAGGACTATGAAACGACCAGCTGATATCTCACCTTTGTCAAAGGGGTTGGAGCTGGAAGCGTTTCCCTTTTTCACATCATTTCCTTCGTGTCTCTTCAGGTAGTTCTGCAGAGTAGATCTGGAGGAAAAGAGCAAATCATGTTGCTTGATAGACGTCAGAGAGGAGTTTAAAGGTAATACTCATCAGTCTTTATTTCATTCCTGCACACTGTTGCCAGCCCTTCATGAGAATCATTATGAGGTCACAGGAACTGTGCAGGAAATATCTTAACACAGCACTGAGAACATTTAAGTTAACTTACAAAAAGCTACATATGCACGGATTATTGTAAATCCACAAATCGAAACCTTCCTAACAACAACAAAAAAATTATGTAAGATCTGCTTTCTCATCCATCTTTTGTTAAATTAAAAAATAAGACATGTTGTTGTGTTACCTGGATTGGGCAAAGACCACATCGTACACAGCCTGTTCATCCTGGGACAGTTTGAGCTGATGCACCTCGCAGGTCCGATCAGGAAGAGACACCTGAAACATTCAACACTTCACTTCAGCCAGCATCAAGAGTGAGTGTGTGTTGATGCTTGAATCAACATCTCAGTTGTACATAAAAAGATCATGGCCTTCATGTGTGTTTTAAATGTAATGTTCTCATAAAGACAGAAGTCTGAGCTGTGTGTCCCTACCAGTGGTTTTCCTGTGGAGTCCAGCTGGTCTTTGGTTCTTCGGAGCAGCAGGCACCTCGTCAGGATGTTGAGTCTCTCTCTGCCTCTCTTTGAGCCGTTGTCCACCTGAGCTTTCCACAGTTTGTACTCATCAAATGGAGAACAACGCAAAAACCTAAAAGACAGGTGTAAATGAAGAGAAACTCATTCCAACAAACCATCTTCACCAACTTCACTTGACTGCAGTCAGCATGCAGTTATATTAGTATTTTTTAATTTCAGGACATTATAAGGGGTAAAACAGTATTTCAGTCATCAGTGATTCTCCGTGTAATGTCAGAAATTGTTGACTTGCTTATATGAGCTTGATAATGAATAAATATAGAATAAATATAACTGATAAATTTGTTACTGCCATAGGAAGCTAATATAAAGCTAGAATGTGCCAGATGATAGCAGACAATAAAGCCCCCACAAAATAGCATTTTAAGTCCTGTGTGTGATTTATCCTGGCTTCATATGAGCAGAGGAAATCTCTCTGCTACCCACTAGGCTAATTTGTACAATGTAAAATGCCATAGGCTTGTGCTAAAAGCATTAGCATGTTACATTTGTGGGGAAAATGTGTCCAGATAAAGACAAGTGTTTGTCTGTGAATGCTGCGAGTTATAGTGAAGCTGATATGTGGACTTGTGTTTGAAACTGTCTCTATTAAGCCATGTTTAATGTGTGTTTAATGTGTGTTTTGAATCAACTAAACTTTAC
>JAPZEB010000005.1:4393591-4406665 GCA_029783705.1 Chaetodon striatus
GTAGCACAGTGTTAACAATGTTACTGAGACTATTCTTTCTCACACCTTCAACTCAAACCACCAAAATATATCATTTACTCATTACATTAATATCGTAAACATGTGGACGACTAGTCGACTAATCGCCTCTAAATGACAACTACTGGTTGATTAGGAAAATTCTTAGTCAGGGGCAGCCCTAAGCTTAACACCACCTCACTTTATTTAAGACCAGGCACTGTTTAGATCACAGCAGGACCTTCAGAAATCAAAAATGAAATATGTGCATACATTTCCAATACATTATAAATTTGTCACTTGCCCATTTTTGTAAATAAACATGAGGACCAGCCAATGCTGCCATGGTGTTAACAAAGTACAGAAGTATTTTGAGAAGCTCTGTCTGTGCCTGTGCAGTGAACACAGTGAAATGTTACCGTGACGGAAGTTTGTGAGTCGGGGCAGACTGCTGAGGTCTTCATTGATTCTGGTCAGAGCCTCATCCAGAGTCTCTCCATCCACCTCCACGTCATCTGTTCCCTCCAAAGGCCACAGGAAGAGCTGCAGGACAGACAGATACAGATTGATCTATTATCATCAGTTTACTATCAGTTAAGCTTCATTCATTAAGAGTTAATGCTTCACCATAGAGAACATCAACAATTAATTTATCTTGTTGTTCATCTTTATCTTGTTGCTGCTTCGCTCTGTCTTTTTTAAAATTTTTCTTTGCCTGTTTTGCTTTTGTAAAGTTTTAAATTCAGAGTAGCCAAACAAATGTCATGGTACCTGTGTATATAGTGACAGTAAAGATCCCTCATTCATCCATTTCAACTAACCCAAAACATCCCTGAGTGCAATATCACAGTGTTTCAGGATTTTATCATGCAAGTTGACCAAAATAAAAAAATAAATAACTGTGACTAAGTGACTCAGATTTCTTCACCTCAAATCTTTGGAACAGCATCCTATCATCAGTACTTACTAACCTGTGTCATTGGTACAGCTGCACATAAATCAGTTTTTTTAAATAGATAATATCATCTCTATGGTTGGTTGTTACCTCGTTGGGGGTCCGCAGGTGCTTGACCCTGACTGGAAACTTCCCTCCCTCCTGTGGCAGCTCTGGGTAGATAAAGGGCCCCAGTATTGGCTCCTGTGGACCCTTCAGATTCTAGAGACACATCAGCCGTGTTCAGATTTACTCCCTCTGCAGCGAGTGTATGTATGCTAGCAGCAGGAGTACAAACATGGAAGCTAAGGAATGCACTGCTGTGGACAGAGGCAGTAGCTTTGATAGATGGGAGACTGAAGCTATTAACAGGTTCCCCCGTTGGAAATCGGTGTCTGACGGCAGGATAAAGCACTAAAAATACTCTAAATATAGTGTGCTCTTGAACTGATTCTTTGAGGTGGCTAGAATGTGTTTTTCTGCTGCCCTATCCACAGCAGTACATTGCTTAGCTGCTGTGGCAGTACTTCCGCCTGCTTCTCCAAACTGGGGGTGTGCTGACCATCATCTACTGGATATAACACACTGACTATGCAGAAGTACCTCATACAACCCCACTTAAAAACATCCAAGCTATCCCTTTAAAACTGCAGCCACATGAGATAACTGTGATCTTATAATGTCAGTCCTGTGAATTTGACTTTTCTTCAGGATCTTTTAGTTATCTTGGAAATGCTTTGTTGACTGTTTGAACCTTCTTTTAGCAAAACTGATGCCCAAAAGGGCAACGAGAAGCATCTGATATAAGACTTAGCGAGGAGTCCTGTAAAGTGATGTCAATAAAAACTGCACATAGACACAAAGGCACAAAAGGACTCCAAATCAAACACAGCGCAGTCACTTCCCAGGTGGTTATTTGTAAACATGAGCATCCCAATTATTTGTGTTTCTGTCCAACTCCCGTTTGGCCTCCATTTCCTGATATAAGTATGTCTTGAGCTGCAAGGTGTCCCGCTCCCTTCACCAGCTACTTGTTAACCTTATTCTCTGGCATTTTCCACTGTGTAGGCACCAAATATTAAACCTCTCTGAGCCTGTTTGCTAGAGATGATTGCTTACTGTGTTACTGTGAATAGGAAGGTTGATGAGAGCAATGAGACTCATTCATGGTCTACGCTTAGCAAGAGAAGCAAAGCAGTGAGCAAACACCTGCAGCCTTGGATGTTCTCAGTTTGGCACTACGAGGGCCCCCCTTTCATTTCACAGGATGTTATTTGACTCAGTGTGAATATTACAAATTAAATTCTTTTGGTTACTTGTCTTCCTCTGAATGAACACAACTGTATGAGATAATCTACGTTATCACTGTGGGACTGAAGTTTATCTTGAGTTTAAAATAAAAACTTTAAACATAGTTCAAGTAAAAAAAGGCTGTTCGTAACATCACTTTTCCAGTCTTTATTCTAACTACAGTACCTCAATGTCAATGTCCCAGTCATCCAGGAGGAGGGCAGGAGACATCGCAGAGTGTCCCTGCAGATAAACACAGAGTGAGTTATGGCAGCAACGGTTCATCCTGGAAACCATAAAACTACAGATTACACACAGACCTTCTGTGCCGAGACAGTCGGGTCCATGGAGCCGTGATCGTAGTGACACATAATTCTGCTGAGGCTCATCTGGTCCAGAAAGAGCTCAACTTTGAGGGGTCCCCTCGGGTCATTCGGCAGCTCCTACCACACAACACATGAACACAGATACACACTAGGGGTCACCAGCTACAACAGTGGTCGAGTAACAACTATCACAATTATTGATTCAAGTGTGATACCCTAACAAGGTACTGAGTGTAACTCTACCAAGACTTGCATGTCCACACAGCGGTTCAGCAACAACTCCCTCAGCAAGGCCAGTGCATCCCTCTGCCACCTCCCACCAACCTGAAGAGACAGAGATCATTTAAATAGTCATGAATTTAAAAATATAAATATATTCATATAAACAATTTGTAAGATCTTTATTTAGAGATTATCAAACATTTTTTAGAGCTTCACCTCAATTCACTGAACAGGACCCCTCTGTAAGTGCACCTTTGAGTTGAGATTACTTTGGCGGCTTTTTTTGTCTGTTTTTTTTTAAATAACTCATGGATATACCAAAACACACACAAACTCTTACTGGGTTGATGCCGTGCAGCTGGCAGGGCATACAGAGCTGAGGAACATCGTCACACAGCAGCATGGGGTACACATGGACCACTGGGATGTTCTCCACCAGGCCGTAGTCCACATATTGTACCTGATAACACACAAACACAGAGTATTAGAGAAAACACGACATAGTAGAGATGTATTACTGTATCAGCAGGAGAAGCTCTGAATTTTCCTCATGTATGTTACGTTTAGAACATGATGTGTTTGAAAGCATCTCTGTTGGTTTTTGGACTTCAAGTTGAGGGGTATTACGACTCAATTAAATTCATATCTCACTTTAATATTACTCATCTTTTTAAAGATAGGTCATCAGTGGACATGATCTGAAGTCGACTCAGTGTTGCCAGTTGAACCACTTCACTTTGCAGGAGCACGTGCAAAATGACTATGAAACTAATTGTGACAGAAGTAGACAAGGGTGATGGAAAAGGAGGGCTGCGCAACTTGTGTCTGTTGACCCCCACTCCCTCTCCGAGCCGATGCATCGGCTGGAGGTGCTGCCTCTTAGAAAAATTCTGATTTGGGGACAGCGTTCTTTCTGACCTTCACGTGTCCTCCCAGCACCTCCAGCAGCTGTCCTCGATACCACAACATATCAGGTCCGATGACAGCGCAGCCAAGGACTGACTTCCAGGTGTAGGGCCTCGGTCTGGGCAAAGTCTTTATGCTCTGATGAATCCTCTCCCTCAGCTGCTCCAGCTGATACTCTGACACAAACACACATATATAAACAGCAAACATTACTTTAGATCCTATTTTTATCTAAAATGTTCCTCTCTGAAAAAACAAAACAAAACAGATACAACCACCGGTGCTTTTATTTTGAAACACCTGGCTTGTCTCGGGCTGGATGTGTTGATGTTTTTACTGTGAACTTGAAGCTTCCAGTCAACAGATGCTAGCAGTTAGCATAAAGTTAAACTGTAACAGTAGCACTGTCAAATGTGAGAATACATATTTACTGTGAGTGGGAAACAAACTAACAGCTCTCCAGCTCCCTAACCCTATTAATAATATTTCTTAGCCACACTGGTGCTCCATGGTCACAAAACGCAACTAAATGGCCGTGGTCTGGTGCTCTGCAGACACAAACACATACACCATCGCCCAGGAGAGAGTTGTCTGGATTTGCCGGGGATTGTGTGTGACATATGTTTGTGAGTCTCTTTTTTTAATGTCTGTGGGGGAGAGAGTTACAGGAGATAGCAAGAGAGCTGAAACACCAAAGCAAATCTCATGCCGTTAGCTTAAAAAAATGATGTGAAAATTTATACCAGATTTTCGCAATATATTAATTTCATGCATCCCAGGTGGAACCAGCCACGATACATCGAGTATAATCAACTGACTGACTGTATAATGGACAGATTGTGTTTTAAGTTAAGTTTTAGTTTCTATGATAAAGATTAGGTTTTTAGTTCATCACAGCATTATCCCAGTGAGGATGGGTTCTTATGTGCACCTGCATTCTGTGTTCTGGTGTAAATGAGACCGTCCTCTCCGATGGCAGAAACACATATCTGGATATGACCAAGGCATGGCAGCTCTGGGGGAAAGTAAGGCTGAGTCTTTACCTGTACACAAACAGAAAAAGCTATGCAATAAAACCTTTTGTATAGCACCTTTGGGCAACAGGGCAATTCAAAGAGCTTTACATGTGTCTGATTATTTTACATCTTTTTGTATTTATGCGTTCAGTTTATTTAAAAAAAAAGCATAATTTCTTCTCATTTATTTTTAGCATGCCGTAGTGTGAGTGTCAAAGTCAGGCACAGTCCTCTTACTGGGGACTGAGGTTTCATTTTATCCCCTGGCAACTTTGGTAAACTATTTTCATGATCAAAAAATAGGGACATTTCAAACACTTCTGTATTACACTGAACAAACACTGAACAAACACTTTCCCAAAAGGCATCAGGTCTCAACAGGCTATAAAACTGAGAAGCTTCTCTTGTGCTATGAAACTGAAAATATTAAATAAATTGAATAATAAAAAACACCTTGTGCATTAGGAGGTGTGTATCAGTTAGTTTCACCTTGGCTTTCACGTTTATAGCACCAGAACATTTATCATTTCGATATAACAGCATATCTGGGTGATGCCGACGAATGTGTGTTAGCATGTTGGAAGTGTTTGTATTCACAGACCCTACAACAGTGGAACAACATCGACGCATCGTCTTTGTCTTATACACGTCTCTCTCTCTGTGGTGCTGTTGTAGCTGACTGGTAACCTGCTCTTCAAGCTCCACTGTTTTACTTGCTGTTGCCATAGTGTGACTGACATGCAGGCCAATCAGCTTGTAGTATGTTGCTGATGGCGTACACCTGAAAGTTTCTGGGCAAACTCAATATTACGTGCATCAACCTACATACTGTGTTTACCACATGAGGCTGAGTGCGCCGAACTGTGATCCCCAAACTGTGATGGTTTGGTACAAATGCATGAACTGTTACAGCCCTAACATGCACAGAAACCAGAGGGATAGAAATTGTTTCTTGCCCAGAGATTGTTTGTGTGTGTGTGTGTGTGTGTGTGTGTGTGTGTGTGTGTGTATGTGTGTGTGATCACCCTCTCTGCAGACATCATGGTGCGAGGGGCTGGTTTTGGAGGAGTGGGAGGGGTGAAGAGCGAGGGGGAGGGGAAAGGCATGAGAGGAGGAGTTGGTGCCTGAGCTTCTTCTGTATCGCCATCAGTTTGTGCCTCGCTCACTGGAGACTCTGCTTCAGTTTCTTTGGGTTTTACTACGGCAGCATCTCTGCGGATAAAACACATGCACTTAGGAAAAACAGATACACACACTGGCTTCAGATTTAAAACTGAGTATCAGTCATTTGCTACTGGCACAATGTAATGGCTATCGAGAACATAGTGAAAAGCTTCTAAAATCGGATGCAAATCAAACCCTTGTGACTGTAGAAGCAGTCAGTGAAACAGTCCAACTGAAGATCATAATAATAGTCAAAAATGCATGTAACACATAAAGAATTTAAGATGTTATTGCATCTGTATTTTTTTATTCTAAAATACCAACAAGAGAAATGTATGGATAAGAGAAAAGAAAGGCTGCTTGTGGTATTTAAGGGTTGTTAATCCTAATAATCACATACAAACACACTTACTTTCATACATCTCTCTCTCTCTCTCTCACACATACACACACACACACACACACACACCTTTGCTTCCTTTCCTTGAGGGCGAGGCCCTCTCTGGTCAGAAAGTCTGCAATATTGTCAAACTGTCCCATCCTGTTAGAGCAGAACAGAGAGACGGGTACTGGACGCACATCTGTCAGCTCCTGGAGAGAGGAGAGGTACATGCACAACGAAATTAGGTCATCTCAGCAACAAAGACAAGAGATGCATTGGGGAGAAAAAAAAAGACTAAAATGAGCTAAACCACCATTGCTGTTGCAAAAACAGATATTCAGTTAGCATTAGTAGCAATTTGAATTCAGCCAGCACAAAACCCAGCGCCAGGGATCTGATCCTGGACTGCCCCAACTCCCTGCTGGATCAGAAAACTTTCTGTTGCTGCCGTTACACAGATTAGACCCAGTGCCACTGCTGGCCACTAGCCTGCTTAATCCCCTGTGCTGGTGTCTGCGCTGGCTGAATTCAAGCTTCTATAGCTGCTAATTGAAGGTTATCTCTGGAGCTGCAGCCTGCTCTGCTCCCAGCAGAGTAGGCTACTAGAGGCAGGGAGTTAGGCGGAGGGACCACAGGATGTGCTAGCTACCTAATGCTTCTCAGTTATGCTCAGTTACAAAGTATCATTCAACAGAGGCATGAACAGAGGAAGACCTTGATGGTCACAACAGCTGAGGCTCCAGTCAGGTAGTAGGAGAACGATTCACACGCAGTTGCAGTCCAGGTGGATCGGCCTCCTGCTGGCCTGAAAGACAGGAAGGAGAGTGAGGAGGAAGTCAATGTGCGTAACAGTGAACAACTCAAGAGGCAGAAAGTGATGGAAACCAGGAGGTACACATTTATAGCAGCGGCCATAAGAAAGCAGCCACACACTTTACAACTACTGTGAAATACGACAACTGATTAAAACTTCAGTTCAAGACAATAAAGAGTTGCTGTTCCAGCATCATGTACTGCATTTAAATCACAGTCTTTTAAACTGCTACTGAACATTGGGCAGTAATGATGTACTGCTCAAACAGTGATAAATATAGGTGGTACAAACATCCCAGCCTACTTTGAGGGCTTGCGAATGTGTGTGGGTGTTTGTTTTGGATGGATACATGTGTCTCAGCGCATGACTAAATAAAGTGTGTGTGTGTAACCTGATGTCAGTGAGAGTGCACTCCAGTGCCAGAGAGCCCGCCAAGGAGGACGGCAGAGGCCGCAGGTTGCTGACATCGAGCTTCACCGTGTTGCCATGGTCACAGCGCATCACCTGGTACCAGCCAGCAGAGGGACAAGGAGACTCAGTCAGTTATCAGTTCAAACGAGGTTTAAAGGAGGGCCACGTGCTGTGGCATTTGCTTTTGCTCAAGAGGTAGAAAACCTACAACTACCAGAATGTACTGCACTGAACTGGAGCAATAAACGCTCCCATTGATGGGTGACATACTGCAAGTTGCTTCTCCAAAAAACAACATGATGGCCGGCTGGGAACAAATAAACTAGTTTTACAGTTAAGCAGTGATCTCAAATGTGTTTACTGGGAGATCTGGGCACTGCAGGGAACTTTACCTTAGTTCATTTACAGAAACTATCCACACTGTTGTGATGAACAGCTGGTTGAAAATCTGTGAGGTACCACTTTAAAAAAAATAATACAATTTAAAGAATGCTTTAAACTACAACCTCTACAGTACGATGAGTGCATACCATTAACTTTTCATAATGCAGTCAAGATCAAGTATCAAAACCCTGACTTACTGAATCAAACTTTCCTGGACTTTAAAAAATATGTAACTGAAGACAATCACTACCCTCCAGCTGTTTTCTGAGAGCAAACTTTTTGTTTTTACCTCTGCAATGTTGCTGGATGTGATGTCACAGCAGATCTGTCCTCTCTCCCAAACCCCGTTAATGATAGCAGCACAGTACATGTCTGCCTTCCACACCACATCTTGGGGCTCCATGAGCGCACACTCCTTCTTCACCTGCTCATATATCCTGGAAACCAAGCAGGACATAATCACAGAGCTAATGTGCAATGTTGTATGGCTGGCAGGACCTTTGCTTGGTTGCATCACACAGATTTATGTAGCTGGTTTGCCATTTTACCTAATAATCTCCTTAAAGTAATTAACTGATCTTTAAATTAATTAAGTCAAAGACTTGTTGACTGACAGATTGACCTGTTTTAGCATTAATGGGAGGGACTGCATTTCTGAAAATAGTATTGACAGTAAATACTGGGTATTCTACAGAACAGTACAGACAAATCTGGCCCTTGACCGGAGGAAGAAAAATTACTTTGCTGTACCAATATTTGGTTTATTTAAAAGTATTTTAAATCATGGTTTTGCTTTTTAACTGCTGACCTTTTGAGCTGAGAGTCGTACTGGGTGAGCTGGATGTAGAAGCTGCTTGGTGAGTTGACGTGGCTGACTCTGACTTTCAGGTCCTTGAGTTGATCAGGAAACTTCAGCTGAGGCTCAAACTCCAGCAGCTCCTCTCCCTGCTCTCCGAGGTTTTTTTGGTCCGGGTTGTCAACGCTTTCTGTGGCCAAACCAAGCTCAATTGGAGGGTCCCATATTGCAGAATCATTAGCAGTGGGCTTGGCGTCCTTGGACTGAAGTCTGCAGGAGGAATTGTGGCAGATAGTGCAGGGGTATGACAACAACAAAAAGACGTGGAAGAGGAGGGACAGCAAGAGGCAGAAGCAAAGAAAGATTTTTTTTATTTATCAAAATAAAAAAGTAGAGAAGTCAGGAGCTGATTGCACCAACTGGTCTTTACTAAACCTATAAGAACATTCATTAAAATGGACTTTACATCGGTTGCTTGTCTCAACTACGCCTGGTCTTCCCAATGTGCGTTCATGTGAATGCCCACACCACTATCGCTATTGCCAAGCAGCACATACATCGCTACGATACATTGTTAACCATTCCCTGCTGTCTTGCTCATGTGTAGCTAATACTTTATCATTTACCTTGCTTTACCTGTGCCTTTTCCCCTCAATAACTCTTGGATATTACTGTGTAAGACTCACCCCTTTTTGAAGGAAGCCAGCTCCTCTTTCACCAGCAGCTCAGCTATGTTGGCTTGTGGCCCGTTCAGGCCGCTCTCGAACAGCTTGACTGGCAGAGGTTCGCTCCTGGGGACTCGTTCTGGATGGGCACAGGGGAGAGAATACAAGTGGTGACAAAACACAAAGGACACAAAATGGGTTTTGGTGACAAATGAGTGCAATATCAAAATGACAAGCTTAGCATCCGACACAGACACACACACACACACCTAGTAATCAAAAACACACAGATACTTCATGTTACTTAATTCTCCCAGCACAGAGTACCTGTAGCCACAATAGTGACCAGTTTCTGGTCAACCAGGCTGATGAATCTGTCTGTGCAGGCATCACTCCAGGTCTTTGCATCCACAGGAATCACATCTGACAAACAGCACTGGATTGCCTGGAGAGCAGAAGAGACACTTCCTTTTGACTTAACCCTTCAGTTTTCACATGTGTGTAAAGTATTAAAAAGATAAGTAAATAAAACACACCAATCATGTATATTGTTTGTGTTATTGTAAAAATATAATCTAAAATGTTTTAAAGAAAATGTACAGAAAGTAATCTCCAATTTCAATGCCACTAAATTTGTTTCAGAAATTTGATCAAAGAACAAAATTGAACTAAACAAGAAAAAAAAAAAACCCTGAGGATTTTTGCCAAGACAGTTTAATCTTCAAGGCCAGTTTACAGTTTGTGTAGATTATGCTGTTCTTATTACAAAAGTAAAAAAAGAAGTTTCAGTTGACCAATAAAAAGCTCTACTCTCACCATGGCAGGAAGGGCAAAGAACTCATCCTTCATCTTCCTCAAGTCTCCCACTGACAAGTTTTTACTATTGCCGAAGTCAACATACCGCACCTCCACTTCTCTGTCCCCTGGATGACCTTAACACACACACACACACACACATCATCACAATTATTTAGTGTACTCTATTTCTGGTTAGTTTGTAAAGTAATCCTTTTGGCAGTGATCCATTGCACACAAATTTTATTTCCAGTTTCTGTAAAAAAAAGTAATTATCATTTTCATCTAAAGACTAAGATTAGGACTAAACCTAAAATGGCTGCCAAAATAAACACTGTGTAACAGTGGCAGAAATATTATCAAAAGAAATGTAAAACAATATATATAAATTCAAGCACTTTAAATGACTCATGTCTATTTATGACTATTATGAAAAGAAAACAAGATAAACCACCATCACTGATGTACCTTTCAGTCTTTCTGGCTGACTCGTAGTATTAAACGAGCCCCAGGGCTAAATTTTCAAAGACCGTAGCATTGATAAACTCTGACGTTAATGGATCTTTTATTGGTACTCATTTTGGTTTAATTCATTATCATCCTGCAGCCTCTCACCTGCGCTCTGTGCTGGGGCTGACCTCCTCCACATACACACAAACACATACACCTACATGATACGGAGTAGTGGGTGAACAGCAGAGGCCACGGTGGAAACGAAGAGAAGTAACTCGTAAATTACACGCGCTGACTGCAACTACGCTCATTACTGTAAGTGCAATTAAATCATCGCAAGTAAAAAAACCAATACTTTACAAATACACGTTCAGCAAGAATAAACATGGAAACATGTAGACAATGATATTTCATTTTGCGCTGTTTGCTGTTTCCTCACAAGGACAGCATGCATCTGGTTTGCTGCTTATCTTAAAACTAGACGAATACTTTTAAATTAAGCTGCTTGCTGAGACAAACAGCCCCTCCTCTCTCTGCCTGTCTCCTGTCTCTCTAATGTTAACCTGTGCGCAGGAATCACATCAGCAGGTAGGGAGCAGGACAGAGGACAGAGGGAATGACTTACAGTGACTGATAACTGCCACACTTCACTCAGTGTTGTGATGACTGCTAAGGAGAGTCTGTAGCTGTGTGTTGGCTGGTTCTTTGGCTCAGTGTGTTTTCATCCACCATTCTCTCTAGCAATCACCCTCATAATTCACAGTGAAACCGAAATGGCTCCAAACACCAGACCTGTAGGTTATCAGAGGATCTTCTATGTCTGGTCTGGAAAAGGCGTTACTAACCATCTTGCAATAAGCTAGCTTAGTGTTGCTGCTTCTCGGTGTCTCACTAGAGTAGAACGTTTTGGTTTGGGGGCGGTAGAGGCAGACAGCACGTTTCCTGTTAGGTCGTGAAGGCTGCCTTGTTGAGCGCAGCGGCAATGAGAACAGTATGTTTATCACACAATGTAAGCTGTGTATTTTATTGTCCAAACATGATAGGATAGTTTAACGTATAATTCGGTTTGTAATATGAATACTTATATTCAGTGGTGTATGTATACCGCTAGTATGACATTATGTTGCCAAATAATTACCAGAAAATTGGAGCGAGGTACAGTAGTTCATAAAAATCAATTTACACCAAACCCAGAGAAATTCATCTCTTCCAGAAGAGGATGAAGAACTAACTGGTGCTACCTGCAAACTGCCAAACCACAGGGATAACTTGCTTTTTCACCACAGTAAGTAAATCCATACTTTCACAGCCCAATGTACACACACGCCCTTACCTACGACCTGAGCTCTGTACCACTTGTCCTCGTAGCGGGCGACACAGGCCTGCTCTAACACAGGGCAGTAGATTTTGAGGCCATCTTCTCTATTCCCACTGTAAAAATCCTGGAGCTTGGCTGAGAGCAACAAGGCCTCCATGTTATCAACCTGTTGGGGGAGTGGAGAAGAAATGTAGTGGCAGTAAAAAGGGAAAAGTTCTAGTTAGGATAATGCTAACCTTAAAAACTGCCCTATCTTTTCTTCACAGCACACATTTTCTTTCTCTAGTTAATCTGGCACTTTATCTCCGTTTGAGCATATTCTATAAGTTATGCGTGTGTTTAATTATTTGCATATTTAGTACCAGCTGGATGTAGAAGTCAGCAGGGTTGTTGATATGGGACACCACAGCAATGAGCTCTCTGTTGATCTTGGGATACTCTGGGGGATAGTACTGCAAGGGCCTCCTGCCCCACTTCACTGGAGAATAAAACCTTTTGGAGGAGCGCAGCCAAAATAAGCTTGCCTCAGTAGTAGGGCCTGATATTCAGGAATCAGACACAGTAATCAATCATATCAAATTAATACTAATTTGATGGTAACTTGCACGTGTGTACCTGGCCACTTCAATGAAAACAAGGTACTCTCTGACAGAGGTGGGCACATCACTGCGCTGGTCCACAGGAGTTTTCTTCAGGTCCACCAGTAGGGAGTCTCTGTCCTGACCCAAAATCCGCATCTCCACAGCTGCAGAGCGAACCACACTCTGGAATTCAACCTGCGCCATTGTACTCCAGCCCGTCGCCTGAAAAAACACACACACACACACACAGTAGGCACATGTCGTCCTACTACTGCTGCTGTGTTCAAAAAAATCCCCACAAAAGAACAATATAACATGAACATTTTAAGAAACAATGACTAGATATTAATGACTAACAACTGGCAGCCCTTTGTGATCAAAACGGGAAGGCTAGGCCTCTCTACTGATCACCACAAACAGCAGACAAAGTTGTTACCAGCAGTTAACTTGAACGTGAGCAAGTCCCAAGTTCTGTTCTGTTTCAGTGTTTTCTCAAAAGTTGTATTTTCCATTGTGTTGTCGTGAAATGTGTTTTCGATCTTTGAGTACATAATATAAAGCAAACGCTGCTTTCGTTGATGTGCTTTCTGAAATTTTTGTTGTGTCTCAAGCTTGAGGAG
>JAPZEB010000005.1:4411395-4422614 GCA_029783705.1 Chaetodon striatus
CATAAGATACAGCACCCATTAACCTAATAAACATTTTGCTTAATTTACTCAGCTATTCATTTCTGCAGACACATGCACATACCGGTCTGCACTGTGTCACTGGAAGTGAAGCAACAATTATCTCCACTGCAGAAGTTGTTGATCATCTTAGACAGGCTCTCGCTTTGCTTTTCCTCACTCAAGTAGCGCACATAGAAGTGACTTGGATTCACAATGTGGGTTACCACCACCCACACGGTGACTATGAGACAGGAGCAAGGAGAATGAGAAAGGGAGGGAAAGGTGGTTGTTGGGGTACAAATGAACAGAAGGATGGGGAGAGAAAGAGAGAGAATCTATACATGTACTGTATATACATTTATATATGTTTCTATTTTGCTTACTAATTTAATTACCCATTTTTCTCTGTTGATTACACGGTTGACTCTCCCTTCCGATTTTGCTACTGCCCGGTGGCTGACTTTTCTTTCTCCTGTAGATTCTCCACTTGTCATTAGCCAGCTCGGGGCCAGTGGGTGGTGGAGCTTCAGAAAGACAAAAAGCATTTAAGAAAATACATTGAGGCTTCCTTTCTGCTTCCATCATAAGTGATTTAATGTTCTGACTAGACCTGGATGATACTGCTAAAGAATAATATTGCAATGTTTTTAGGCTTTATCGTGATACACAATGTATGTCGTGACATTTTGAAATCTCCTCCACAGTACTGTAGAGTTGACAGTGAAGTTGAAGAGGCTACTGTCATGATAAAACTAAATAAAGTACTGTTATAATGTTATATAATATACAGTGATAATAAAGTTAAATCAAGGATTATTACTGTAAATATTTAAAAAGTATTGTTATAATTAAATAAATCAAAGCGGAACGACTGGAGCTTTTAATCTGAAGTGCTCGTCTCTATCTGGAAGTGTTGATTTTTTTGCTGTAAACGTAAAGCTTCAGGTCAACAGTTAGCAGTTAGCATAAAGTTCAACTGTTGCCACTGCGCCTTTTAAACATGAGGATTTATTCACTGTGAGCTGGAAACACACTAACAGCTCTCCAGTTCATATATCAATAGTATTTGCAAGTTGCACTGGTGCTTCATGGTTGCAAAATGTGATTAAGGACTCATTTATGCTCAACGTTCGATGCGGAGACAGACACAGATCTATCACCCACCCTGTATTCTGACTGGATCTGACATTTTTTAAATCAAAGTCAAACAGAGACCTGTAACAAACTCAAACACACCATTCTCTTGCCCCTCCTCTAAAAGCTCCTCAACAATCACGTCTGGAGATCCAGGATCTGAGGGCGGGCTTTGGTGGGGACGGCTGAAACGACGACGGGGTCTGGGGCTTGGAGAGAAGCCTCGTGACGACAGCCTGTTAGCTCTCGGGCTCTCCTGGTCCTGTTTTTTTGGGCTGGGCAGCTTTTTTGGACTGGGGGAGGTAAAGTTTCTGTTCCTGCCCTCTGCACTTTGCCAGGGAGACTTTCTGTTGGAGCTGACTGGCTGGCACCTTCTGGGTGGAGACTCGGACAAGCTGAAAGAGAACAGCAAGACGACTTGGCTTCAAAACACAGAAGCCACACGAGTTAAAAACATAAAACTGGCTGTGTTATGATGTTCTATCTTGTGGTTCATTAATTCCTGCGCTGGAAGAAAAGAAATAAGGCTTTTTCAGGCCCAACTCAATCCTTAATGACATAATGGAAGGTACTTAAGGTCTCACCACTTTGGGTCGCCAACTTCCATCTTCAAAGACAATGCCAGGCCTGTGTTCAGACTTTCTGGCAGGAAAACATAGCTGGAACACAAACATATATGCACAAATTCAAAAGCAATAGTACAAGACAAAGCCTGTCACTTATGTTCGTCAGGCCTTATGCATCTACATAGGACTTAAAGCATGGGGCCATTTACATTGGAAAATAAATACATGTATTTATATTTATAGTTGAAGTAAAGCATTGGAAACGTACAGTTGTCATGATTATTGAACTAACAGGAAAGACATACCAGACTGCGGTTTTCAAGTGGTTAAATGTTAAATAGCAGTAGAGAACAAGGCATTTTCCACTATTTTGACTTTTCAAGTTAACTCAAGTATTCACATTAAAAATGATTACATTTGGTGTTTTTCTCTTTCCCTTGGACTCCTGCAAGGTTTCTGTAAGTTAGACTATTAATATTATAACTCACTCAGAACTTCAGTCACTTTATGTGCTGCCCACACGACCAACCAGTGATATTTTCTGCCGTGATCAAACACTCAGTCAATTGATGTGTTAATATAGTTTTTATTTTTTAAATCCTTTTTCTATAATAATTTAAAAAAATCTAATAATAAAAATATGATTGTAATATAAATTACAATATGCAGAAATGTAGAAAACGCAATAACCAATTATTCTGTACAAACATGTCAGCACAAAATGAGCATGCTCTTGAGTGTGCCTTGATTCTGTTCTTACCTAAGAACGAATCCCAAAATAAAAAACATGCAAAAGTGGGTTTTAAGTAGAAATTTCTTCTTAAGAACAGCTGGTGGATGAGGCCCATTGTTACCGGGGGCCAACAGGAGAGTGGGCACTATGCTTCTGTGATGACACCATTCTGATATCAGCGCTAACTGTAGTTGTATACAGTATACAGTACTTTTTATTGTTGTTTATTTTTTCATGCACATACTGTTGCTATGGTGAAATAACAAAAAGGGTCCAATGTAAAACACTGCAATGAAACATTAGACTTAAAGTGACAGACCTCATTCCAGAGCCCATGGTAATGCACGTCATATCAAAGGACTGGTTATCCACAGGAGCCTGCAACGTCTCCAGAACCTATCACCAACACACAAGGAGCATAATAAAAAGCAGCCGCAGTATTTTAGTACTTAATCACAGCATAATTTTGCTCAACTTCATTTCTTTAAAGGGAAAATTAATGGAAAATGCATGTAAAAGCTGAAGCCAAAGTTTATCAGCATTTATTTAGCAGTAGTTTTGTAGTATCTGATTGTGCACTGTGTGCTTTTTTGGAAGTACCTGTCAGGAAGTAAAGAAGCACAACATTTCTAACCTTATCCAGGGTGCAGTACTGCTCCAGGAAGGGGACACGACGTACTTCTCTGGCCATTTGCATGGCTGTCTCCAGGGCCTTCATCCTCTCCTGGACACGGCACAACTCAATGTGGCTGGTGGAGAACCGTGCCTCTAGTTTGGTCAACTGACTCAACTGCACATCCTTCCTGTTGACAAAGAAATCACAGGCATCAAGATAAACGTCACTTTTCAGATGGACACAAGCCTCTGTTCGATTTTCAAGGATATTACAACATTCTGAAGAGAAAAAAGACGTGTATGTATCCACGCTTCATATCAGTAGATATGACATTTTTCCAGAGGAGAACGGTTTATATCCATACCATTTTTGAACAGCATGTAAAGCCTTGTCTGCAGCTTGCTTGACTTCCATCTCCAGCCGAGCTCTCTCTCGCCTCACCTGCTCGGCCAGACCATTCGTCAGAGTCTGCAGAGATGAAACACAGACATGAACACTCCAGCAACACTCACAGAATAAAAGTTTTTTGATTTACTTTTTTTCCTCTGTGATGTAAAAAATAAATAATGTCTAAAACAGAGTTCTACAAGGTGTGTGCAGTTTTGTGATCTAGTGCAACTTTCACCTCATGGATGTGTTCCAGAAGGGCAAGATTTTCTGCAGCCCGGGCCAACTCCTCATCCACCATACTCTCAATCTTCTCGATATTAGCTGACTTAATAAAACACAGAATTTTAACCATTTTAATCTAAATCATTTATGTTATGTACGTTTTGCTCACTACAACCTCCCTTTCAATTAGCTGTGTTTACATAGGGCAGATGACAAATCTATGTCATCGTGTCATAATGTGGATGCTCTAGTAGCAGCTGAAACTCAGATCAGACCGTCTGCAACACTAATACACTTCAGTCAGACACAGATTTTGTCTATTCAGTGAGTATCCCAGGGAACCTTTTCCGCTCATACACCCTCTATCTCCTCTAGGGAACCCAAGGCATTCCCAGCAGAGCAAGCATATATAAATCTTTCAGAGTGCACGGGGTCTGCCCCTGAGGTGACTTCACAGCTGAGTAAGTACATAATCTCTCAAAGGAAAGTCACTCAAGAGACATCTCTATGTAAATCAGTGGGCTACTTTTAATATTCCATTAGGCTTATCTAAACTGTTAGTTACTCAGACCACCTCCCAAGGAGGTTTTGGTATGTGTCATGTCAGAGGGGTGTTCGCAGATACCCAAAAAAATGCTGATTAATTGCTCTGAGTTTGTCTGGAGGGCTGAGGGAGACCTTAGTGAAAACACCCTAACAGTAGGTACTGACATGACAACTTTCAATCTCCACCAGCAACTCCTGTGTTCACCCAAACATACCTGCTCCCAATCCTCGGCGTTAGCGTTCGTCCCTGTGGATGGTGATCGATTGAACCTTTTGTAATTCCTTGATCTGTCACACCTTTAGGAGATTAAAACAACAAAGCCGTTATCAAGGTTGAAGCTGTAGAATCTGATTACACAAGGTACGAGTGTCAGTGGTGTGGTTCAGCCAGGCATTCAAAGCTGCATTTTACCTTTTCATCTTGTTCATTTTTGAAGTGTAGATGAGGCCAATGATTCTGCTATCATCCTGCAGGCCATACACGCCGCCTTCGGGAAGGGTCGATTCAACCTGCAGAGAGTTAGCTTGGTTGTTTCATTGTCATCCTACCACTTGAAAATCTGCAGCATAGAGCTTGATGCAAATCACACATTCAACAGGCAAGGCAAGGGCAAGTACTGTATTTTATGCGTACTCTGATCATACAACAAGACACACCTAATGTACACAGTCAGAAGATAATCAGGTGGATAGAATAAGCTGATATGTGAGGTATAACACTACAAAGGCACTGAGCAAAGTGTCAGCATCCTTATGACAGTACCATGGCTTTTTACATCTCTCATTAGAGTTTTCAATCTCAACCCAAGCCAAAGTTTGGGTAGAAAATATGCAGTGATTGGCAGGTTTGATAGGGCTTGGGCTGTGACCAAAAAAAAAAAAAGATTTTAAAAGTAAGCACTCTGCAAGCAGCTCCCTCTTCTTCTTGCCCTGCAGGTAAGGAAAGGAGGAGGACCAGCCAGGCTCTGTCCCAGGCTTTCTGTCCTTGCTCCTGGTCGGAGCAATTTTTTCAGCCCGTTGAGAACTCTATCACTCATGTTTAAAACTTACACTTTGGACAAAGTTGTCTGCTGGGCCAGGATTAGCTGGACAATTAGAAGATGCCATTTATTTGCTTCCTCTATTTGATATTTTTTAGATGTGCAAGACTCATGAATCAAATAATTTATCATCAATATTATCCAGTTACAACACTCAGATTGTCAGAAGAACAGGCCAGAATTCACAATATAGCTGTGTGTGGTTTTACCTCACACTCGGGACACTTAATGACACCGTCAGATTGAATGGACAGCAGGCAGGATGTGCAGTATATGTGGGCACATAAAAGCACACGAGGGAGGTTACCCTCAACTTCATCCTCTGAAAAAGAAAATAAGAAAAGTAGACATAATGCAATGTCAGTGTAAGAGGATATCATGCATATGCACATTCCTGTTATTCAAGTGTAATCACTTTATCACCTCATTCACTTTAAAAGAACAGTGATAAGCCACATTATGGATTCCTGCACAGATAAGGAGGCTGACACTGCCATCAACTGTTAGATGATGTGGAGGTAAGGTTGTTGTCATATAACCAACAGTGATTAACAGATAACACATTATTAATGCAATGGTCAACTGGGCTTAAATAGCAACTGTTAAAAAATATTTGAGTAATAGCAAGTTGTAAATTGTTTTTGATATTAGTAAATAAAAACAAACATTTGTGTCGTGATAAGAGTGATAACACACGTTATAGAGGCTATTGTGCACAGATATAAATACAGCTGTGCCTTCCCTTTGGTGTTATTAATGACCCACTCTGACGTTTAATTTCTTAAACTTTTCATGAACTTTCTCACCCTCTATCTGCTTCAAAATAAACATAGAGTGAGTCAACATATTATAAGCAGTGTTTATTCCCCCCATTCTTTTGTTGCACTGTATCTTTATGCATTTAGGAGAAGATACCCCAGATAAAAAAGTTAGTCAGTTTTGAGATTTTGGGCTGTTTTGCCTCCATAACATGTCTTGTTGTACACTAGTGTAAAGACAATGTCCGAAACACACTGAGATTTCTGATCTGGTAATTGATGTGAAAGGTACATATTAATTTAAATAATGGCTCGTTTGCAGATTTGACTTTAAACATAACAGACAGGTGTACTAAAAAAAAAAAAGAATTGTCTTAATATTAACAATCAACTAAGAAGTTTCGTGGTAATATCTATTAGCTGAAAGTTTTACCCTGTTCACCTTGAGTATCTCTCCTAATTGCTACACTTATTGGTAAATCATGTCCGCCATCTTGGCGCGACATTTTAGGTCCGTCCTGCAATCGAAGCTAACTTCGGTTAGCTTATTTTAACACACCCTACAAGAGAAAACAACCTCTGGCTGGTTTGAAAATTCAGTTACGACTATGATGAATTGTATTTAACACAGTTTAAGGGTTCAGAAATTTGTGTTAATTCTAAAGACTTTAAAGCACGTGCTAACACGCCTGCTTTTTAAAATTAGCTACCGTTAGCTGCTGCCACTAGCTTGCTAGTTGGCAGACGACTTGACGTCTGTTAGCTAACTAGCTAACTTTAGCTAGCTAACGTCATGTGTCATAAAACACGGTATGACAGAGTGTCAACAAGTCAGAAAGAGGATATAAACACCTTACCAGGCAGGGTGAATGCTTCTCCACATAATTTGCAAATGATAGCGCTCAGGTTGTCGCTTCTATCCATCATTAGTGTCGTTATAAAACAATCCTTTGAGTCTCACACAGACAGGCTGCGGTCTGTTTTCTGTGCCATGTGACTATGTTGGTGCGTTCACAGTCCAAGATGTTATCTTTGAATAATGAAGAACAATGTATTTTAAATAAATAAATGTAATTAATTCACAGCATCGCTTTTATATTGCTTTTCTGGCTGTAACGGCCCGGTCACTTACCCTGTGCACCAGGTAATATTCGCTCTGTGTACAGTGTTGTAACTTAATTGAAATGCTGGTGATGTGTTCAAGGGTATGTGCCTTTATAGAGACAATATATGTGAAGGTACAGTAGCACTGACCACAAAACTCTTCATTTCAGGAATAAAACAATCTGGGTTTTATCCACTAAGCCCCGATGTGTTAAACAGAATTTAAAGCCAAATCTGGACACAATAGACCAGTGATTTCCAAACAGCTCAGGGCTTTAATCTGCAGTTAACAAGGTGACATGATGGACAGACTGTAGTTGTGGTAGTGTTTCTATTGAGTCATCACACAAAATACAGTGAGTATAAACAGTACAAACTTTGCCTTTGTATTGTGTACTGACTGGAAAGGTTCAGGCAGAGGCAAAAGCCTATATATGACTGTCCTACATTCTTATCAATTTAAGCTACCTCCCCCAAAATCACTCACACTTGTAAAACAAAAAATAGTGTTGTAAATCATTCTTTTCAAAACCAAAAATGACTTTGAATGATTGTTCCACCATTTTACCCTGAAAATAGAGATTCCATAAACTCCATAAATGAATAAATAATATTTAAAAAATGAAAATAAAGAAAGGTTTATACACAGGGCGACTTTGTTTTTGCTTTGACCATTATTTGCATTATTTCATAATATACCAAATCCCTTCATTTCATGGTTTAGCAATTTAAAAACTGAATTGGTGCGATCGTCTTATTAATTATATGCCTTGCTCATTTTTGTAAACTATTGAATTTGTTGTCATTTTAAAGATTGACCCCCACAATAGCCACACAGTAATTGTGGAGTTGCTCAGAAAAAAGTGTTTGAGAAAGGGTTAACACTAGTTAAAAAGACATTAGAGAAGTTTGAATTAATAGTTGAAACCTCTGTGTTCTGCTTCTCTTAAGTGGCAGTCAAACAAATACAAAACTTACAAAAAATGACTGAAAAAGAGACCAAACCGAAACATTGTCATTTCTACAATTACTCTGCATTGTGTGAAATGCACAAATGCTTTTATATAACTGATAGTGTAAACTAATATCCAGTTTAAAATATATTTAAAAGAATACACTTGGAGCATGACTGGTGGTTTGATGAAAGGTTTCTGTAAGTGTATGTCAGACAAAAAGATTGGAGACCACTGCAACAGACTATATCATTAGCTGCTGTATTTTTTAATATTTTGTTCCACCAACTTTAGGAGCCATCAATAAGCTCAGCTGGCAAGAACCAGTACGGAAACTGTCAAATGGTTTATGAACCAAACAAAGAGTAGGTATGGATGTTTAAATGTGTGTAAAAATCTTGACTATCTGTAGACGTGACTCTCATTTTGTGAAAGTATTGATGTATCCTGTCCCATATCTTAACATTAAATGAAAATTTAAAACACCCATTACATATTTATTTCATCAAGTTTAAGGTCAGTGAGTAAAAAGAGCTGATCATTTCACGTCCTAATTAGGTGCTCTTCTCTGTGGACACTTGGAGGCGCCAAAGACCAAGGCAGACACATGGATGGTGTGTGAGATGATGGGTTCACAAAGGCCATGTGGAAAATTATACCCTTGAGCTCTTCAAATGTGCACATGTGCAGCTTTAATGTGCTTTTATGATGGACACGATGTGAGACAGTCTTAAAAAAAGCTAAATATGCATCTCTACTGAATAACTTGTTGAAAAATATCCAGTTAGACATCCCTTTGTCTTTGGATCTCTGGGTTACTGATGACGCTGTATTGCTACCTTGCAAGATGCTCATGTATGCAAGGAAAGGCTCATTTAGCACCAGTTTTTTTATTACTGTTTTGTATGTGTAAACTGTAGTTAAAGGTTTGAGCTTGCATCATTTTTATTTTCAATCTGTTGTGTTTTAACTTTTTGTATTGATTTTCACATCTCTATTGTTTTATTCTCTTTCATCTCTTTTATTTATCACAATATACATTCCTTTGTATGTTGCCTTGTGTGATTTATTCTTTTGTTTCCTGTTGAGCCAATTGCAAGGCTCCACAGCCGACCTAACGGCAGCATGTCGCTCCTCTCTTCCATCTGAGCGCGAAGCAGCCAGCAGCTCTGCCGCCTGGGGACAATGGCCAGCCACCCAACGAAGCAGCAGTAACTCAAAGTGACAGCCAATGGAGAGCAGAGAGGCACAGGCATCAGATGGTAAAGGTAAACCATCTAGTATGCAACACGGCCCAAACTTTAACCTTCAGACAGCGTTCATTGAAATCCCTGGAGGGGAGGGAATGAAAGTGCAGCGCATCAAAGGGGGTCTTTCCATTTGGAGCTGGCAGGATGCAGCCCCAAACAACAACTTGAGATACATGTGTTTTAACAGTACGACTCCCACCTCTGCATAAGTGTCCGAATGAATACAGCTCCTGGTGTTGATCTGAAGTGAAAGTAGACCACCTATGGGTTAGGTGTCAAAATGCCTGCAGGAATAAAATACACCTGTCTGCTAATGGGGGGCAGGAAAACATCCAAGCTCAGTTAACACATTGGCCCAGGGATGTTTAACACCTCAAATAGATCTGACATACCATCTTCTCTTGTTTTTTATTGAGAGAATAACAGATACACCAACACAGACAATGCTACCAGTAACTCTCATACATAGAAATGGTGTAGTAACAACAAAATGAAACATACCAAATCTGTTGGGATCCTGTTGTATTTATTTAATGTATACAATATCCAGACTCAACAAGACACTGATATGATGACTTAACCTCCTGTCAAAATCTGCAAATAAAATCCACAAAGCCAAAAACTCAGCTAAATTAAATAGTAATTGCCCTATTGTCAAAATAGGCTGCAACTGTAACCGCTCAGGGCATTTGTTCACTGCAATTTACATCTAATCAAAGTGCTTGTTTTTGTCATTAACAGGCTCAGACTGTTATTGTAAGTGTCTGACATCTTATGGAAAGGATCCCTACAGAGATAGACCTATTTATTTAAGAGTAAGATCCTTTTTGCTTAACCAGAAACAGCCCCAAAATGGCCATCACCAAACATGCCAGACTTCATTTAAAAAATATTAATTTAAGCATGTATAGAGCCAGCATATTTTCAAATCAAACTGTGTGAAATAAGGGTTTATTTCAACCAAACTAGAGTCGGTGATAGTTGGAACAGTAAAAAAGACTAACTAAGATGGTTTTTATGAGTTTTATTTTATGTCTGTTGACTTAAAATGAAGTGTGTTTCATAGTGATAAAATTACTGTTTATTTAAATGGAGTCTGGCGTGTTTGGCGATGGCAATTTCAGGGCTGTTTCTCGTCAAATAAAAAGGATCTCACTCCTTAACAAGAAGGTCCGTCTCTCTAGGGATCCTTTACATAATGTTGTCAGACAGTTAGAATAATAATTTGAGCCTGTCAGAGGTAAAAACAAGAACTTTGATTGGACATATTTTGGCAACGTGAACATGCCCCAAGTGGTAACATTGCAGCCTGTTTTGCCACTGCCGTCTGCTGCTCTCTTGCTCAATATTGGACCAACTTCAAACATTGTTGTTCTCATTAGCACTTAGACACAAAAACATGGGAAAACGGGGTCCAGGTTGAAAAATACCAAGGTTACCCTTTAAGTGCACATCCATAACGCCATCTTCATTGGTTGGTTGGATGTCTGAGAGGTTGCAGACGTTTGCAGACATTTCTTACCCATCAAATGGATGGGTAAGAAATGTGTAGCTATGTATGTAAGGTTATGTATTTTTATATAATGCTGTGAGTTATGTAGTGTATTTTGTGGATGGTATGTGCAGTCATTTACTGAAACTGACCAAAGACAAATCAAAATAATCTTTTAACCCATTTCTTTTTGCGGAATCTACAGAAAATTAATCTAATCGATGAAAAATAATCTGTAAAACTTGCTTCTATAGTTACATTTTTCCTTGTCTGTCCAGAGGTTTTGTAAACTTTCAGCCGAACAAAAGAGTCATTTCTCCATCCTTCAGTTTGAATTCCAGCAGATGGAGAGTGTGTGGAGTTATGAGGGCACTGAAGGAATCTGGCCATTGGTCTTTACCAGGGCAGGATGATC